>OX376699.1:2180416-2342276 GCA_947389925.1 Coelopa pilipes
GTTGTTGTGGAGAATATTTATCGCAATTGCTGAATAATTGAATTTTAATGCTCGAGATCATGAGAGAAGATGAAGCGAAGACACGACACGAGATGCCGAAACGAAACGAAACGAGGCGGAAACAAGTGGAAGCGAATCCTGAGGAATGTGGGAAACAACAGAGGCCTAAATGGAGTCGGGCTTATAGGAGTCTTTCTTTTTCACTTTTCATGAAATTTCAATTCTCCACCTTCATTTATTTTGCGTTTGTTTAATTTTTTTCTGAACAGCTTCGGCTCTTGAAAATTGTGAAAATTTGTTGCAAAAATTTCATTTCCTCCATTTTTCCTCTCCACAGGCTCGCCCGCATCCTGCCGAGCCCCGCCCCCCTTTTATCCTTCAGAAGGGGCGCCTCCTGGGCCTCGCCCCCAGACCCCAGTGGCCACCGTTCGTTGCTCTGCGGTTTTTTCCACTCGTGCTCTTCTCGTGTCACGGGTCGCCTGTTGACATTTGTCGCTACTGCTGCTCCTTCTTCTTCTTCTTCTCGCTCTTCCTCCTCTCGTCCTTCGTCTCCTTCTTCTTCTGGCTCTCCGTTTGCTCACTTTGTTGTGGTCGTCGCTGCGCTGACGCCGATGACGCTGTGGATGTCGCTGCGCTGACTTTTGTTGTTGCTGTTGAGGGTTTTGTTGCTGTGGGATTTTTGTTGTTTTTGATGTTGTTGTTGTTGCTGTTGTAGTTGCAGCACCCGCAACGTGTGGACTCAAGTGTCGCCCGATGGCTTCGTTGCATCGACTTCGTCGCCGCCGTCGCCTTCGACGCATCGACAGCGGACTTTGTTGTCGCCGCTGTCGTTTTCGTTGCAGTCGCGCGTCGGGCGCCACCCACCGCCAGCCGCCCCCCAGTCGCCCCTCCAGCCCCAGGCTGCATCGAGCGCAATTAGCTCTCAAAACACAGGCAGCCGCCGTCGCCTCCCCGGCCCCGGTCACGGGTGGCTCCCGGAGCCGAGGGAACGAGAGGGTCTGCGACAAGTGGCCGCTGGCACCGAACGTGGGCTGCAACATGTGGCCGAACGACGTCGCGACAGTCGTCGTGACAGGCGAGGAGATTCGAATTTGTCGGCCGGGGAGAACGGCCAAATTTATTGCCTTGAAATGACAGGATCGAGTATTTAAAAGGCGAAAATAGAGCAAAAAAATGTTCAACCATTTTTTTTTTCGCTCCGATCGATCGATCGCTTTTGCAAATCCTAGTTTTGGACCAGAAAAATGAAAAAAGAATTTCAAGTCTGAATATTGGAAATTTTGCGAATTGTATTTTTTGCCTATTCTGAAAGATTCTCCAAATTCCGAGTATTTGAATGAGTGCATAAATTCTCATACCTGCTGCAGTTCTCGATGAGGTCTGAGTCATGGCAAAAATTTCCCTTTCTTCCTGTCGCCGCCGCGCGAGGTCTTCAAAATGCAGCTCGTGTCGTCCGCCGAACGTCGTCCGTCCGCCTGGGCGTCCGTCAGCCGTCTGTTCGACTCCCCACATGTCGCTCCGGCCACACGGCATTCGTCATGTCCGCCCGTCGATCCCTCGATCCCCTCGACCCTCCAGTCGTCCGCTTCGTTTGTCCTGCCTTCTTATTTCCCTCGCTGTGATCTGCATCGACAATTTTTGCTCGTCCCCGACGCCAGCTCGTCGTTCTCGGCAAATAACACAGGAAGAAGTGGGGAGGAGACGGCGAAGGGAGGAGGAGGAGGAGCAGGGAGCGAGAAGCGTCGGAGCGGAAGTTTTGAACTTTTCAAGGTCTGCGGTTGACGACGAAATTAAACAAGAGTCGTTGGATGACAAAACGAAAAGAAACATCGTGAAGGCAGAACAGCCAGGGAGACGGGCGAGGGAGCGAGAGGGAGATGGAGTTAGCGAAGTCCTTGTCTTGTCTCGTCTCCTCGCATGCAAGGTGAAGGGAACTTTTCAATGGAAATACCAAATTTATAAGAAAGTGAAATCTAGTGATTTTTTTATCAAAAATATTGAACATTAAGGAAGAGTTTCGTGTTTATATTTTTATTTTTATTTCTTACATTCATCAAACTGGAGATTTTTCTCTTCCCAACAACAACAAATTCTATATAAAAAAATAAAAATCCCCTCGCTTCCAATGAAGCGCATAAATTTCCGATTTGAATGCTAAAAATCCTCGTCTTCTTCACATGCCGTAAATTAAACGACAGAAACCAGAACGACAAATAGAGAGCGATAGAGAGGGAGAGAGGCGAGGAGTGAGTGAGAGAGCTTGAGGTCCGCGATCGCGCTAGGAAATCGAATACTTATTCAAATTCGATCGTATAAATCTTCGCATAAAAATCACTAAAAGCAGGGATAAATCATTTCCTTCGCTCGGACGACATGTAAAACAACCACAACAACAACAGCAATAACAATTACAATATCAAGAAAAAAGCGGTTCCTGGGAAGAGCAGGAAATTTTGAAATTTCCCTGAACAAGGAGAGAGAAGGAGAGGAGCGGAAACTGGGCAGAAATTAATTAGACGACTTTTACGCACTGCCAGGGGCAGAGACCAACAACAACACCAACAACAACAACAACAAGTGTCGCCGCGACGAAGAAAAACGCATCGATCGCATGCGGCGTTGCCACAGGCCGCACGGAGGAGCGATCATAAATCTGGCCGCGCTCGCGTGGGGCGGGGAAAGCGGCCCAATTGAGGCGGAAGAGCAGGCCAGATGGCGGGTGCAGGGTAAAGAGAGGAGACGCCGGGGGCCGTAGCCGGAGGGCGGGGCTCGGGGATCGGGGATCGGGCCGAGGATCGCGCGACTTCCACGGAAAATTAATCCGCTCGTGAGATAATAATTTCGTGTAATTTATTTTTAAAAGCGCCAACGTTTTCGTCCCCACTCGCAGCAGCAGAAAGGGGAACACTGAGAGAAAAAAGTCGATTTTTCACGCATTCATAGAATAAACGAATCTCAATAAAAGCAATGAAATTCCCTAAATTGTTTCACCTTTTCACACTTCTCATAATAATTTTTGATTTTTTAATTTTTGTATTTTAGTTTCTTTATTTTTTCCCAATTTTTTCAATTCAATTTATACATTTTTTCATTTTGTTGTTCTTTCCAAGGGTTTATTGTATTTTTTATTTAAGTTTATTTTGTGTTTATTTTCGATTTTTTAATTTATTTTATTTGAATTCTTCAATTTCAATCAAATTTGAATCAATTTTTTTGTTAAAAAATCTGCTCTCAACCGTCGTTCCCATCGCTCCGCAATTGTTCGAGAGCCTTCCCGCCCAGAGGGCGTGGCTCCTGCGGCCTCTCGCCCCACAGATTGATCGATTCAATCCGCTGAGCTCAAAACGCGTTTCACTTTCCTGCGCGCCCTTCGCCCCAGCCCCTGGGGGGCGTGGCCGCAGTCAGTTGCACCCGGTGGCGCCTGCCGGTGTTGCCAACGCCACGGCGAGGCGCGAAGCCCAGCTGGCGGAGCGTTTTAAGCAAACGTTTTGATTAATCAGTGGTCGCTGCCCCATGGCGGAGCTGGCGGAGGCGGGAGGAATAAATAAATAATAATAGCGCCGCGGAGATCGATCGTGGAGGAGGGGCGATGAAGAGAGCGAGCGAGAGAGGGGACGGGACGGGACGGGAGAGAGCGAGACGGGGAGTGGTTGATAAATCGCTGAATTTAATCAGCGTGTGGAATCGCGCAGCGCATCCGGCGATCGCGAGGCTTTCGATTGCAGTTTCCTTCAGCTTCTCATTATCCCACTTCAGAGACTTTTTTAACGAAACTTTTTCTCATTTTCTTGAGTTTTGTATTTTTGTTATTTTCTTTTCTCCTGAAAATGAGTTGTTGCAAAAAATCAGTGGTAAAGAGAATAATTTCTGAATAATTTCCACCATCTTTATTTCCTCGAATATTTTGATTTGTGTGTTTTTTTTGTATTGTTACAAATAAAATTCTATTTTAAACATTTTCCCGATAATTCACATATTTTGTAATTATTTTGTATTTTTACTACTACTCGAAATTTTCGTTCATGAATTTTCATATATTTTGGAGTTTTTTTACTTTCTTGATACATCAGTTTTATTCAGAAATTTTCGCGATATTCGTTTATTTTGGAATTTTTGGCACACAATTTTCTTTGAAGGATTTTCCGGAAAATCGAACATTCACGGAGTTCTCATTCATGCGAGGGAAATGTGAATGGAAGTAGGAAAAATTCTTGAGAAGAATTTCTCTTATTTCCTTCTTTCCTTTGTTCGCCTCACCTGCAGCGACTGCCCTTCAGTCAGTCAATCGCTCCCGCTCTTCCCTCGCCGTCTCCTTATCTTCTCCCCTCCCTCTCCCTCTCCCTCCTTCAGTTCACGCCCCCCTCCTCCATCGTTGTCTTCATTGCAAGTGCGTTGATCGCAGTTTTTCCTTCGCTCTCCATATTTGCGTTTCACTTGAGTTTATTTTCGGACTCAGCTTTCCGTCTTTGTTCCTTGTATGTGATTTAGTTTCTTTCGCAGTGCTTTTTATCGTCGTCGTCGTCGTTGTTGTTGTAGTTGTTAAGGCTGGTCGCGGTCGCGGCGCGCATGCAAAAACGTGACGCACGCATTCGCGGCGTGCGCTGCGAGTGACGCACGGCGCGCGGTGCGTAGACAGGGACGGGCGGCAGAGAGAGAGAGAGAGAGGGCAGAGCCGGGTTGACAGTCGGAGCTGAAGATTATACCAGGAGCACGAAAGCTAAACAGGAGGCAAGGAAGTTATGGAACAAGATTTAAAATAGTAAAAAATTGTAAAACAAATAACATTTTTGAAAACGTTGAATGTGAAAAGCCCTGGACACGAGAGCGAGGAATTGTTTAATGAAACAGAAAGGGAGATGAATATATACACACAAGTTAAATACAAAAGAGATATGAATATATAAAGATAAATGCGAAAATTTGTACGGAGATATAAAGTGAAATCACGTATGCTTTGATGCAATTTCTATTTCAATTTTCTATACAAATTTCATTTTTAAGAAAGTCAATTCGAAATTCGAGAAAAAAATATGGAAAATATTCTGGTATTATTCTTTAAAATCACATACAAATACATAAAAATATTAGAAAACTGCATGTTTCAGAAACAGAAAAAAATATTAATTTGAAATTCAAACCAAATTAAAATATAAATATATTATAAATTACACGAAAATATGAAAAATTACACAACATTATATGAGAAATATATCGAAATATATGTGAGTTGAAACAAAGCGTTTATTCATTAGTGCAATGTCGTTTTATTGTGTAATGATAAAAATGCTAAAGAATGAAAAATAGATTTTATTCATGGGTTGTAGAAATATCAAAATATAAATGAAGAATGTTGAATGCAAGAACCACGGGAGGAGGCCGAAAACACCAGCGGAGTGAAATCGGTAGCGGGCCCAGAAGATCATTAATCTGGAGATCAAAATTCATTCGCGTCTATAAATAGGAAACACGAGGCGAGGGACGAGGAGCGAATCTTGACGTGTCCATGTGTCGTGTGTGTGCGTGTGTGTGCATGCATGTGTGCGTTTGGATATAATTTGAAACTCGCGCGAAATGTAAAAATGATTTATTGCGAATTTTTTTCGTTTGGCGGAATTAATTTATTGTTCGTCGAGATGAAATTTCGATGCGAGCAAAAAGGAACGAGTTTGAGTTTGAGGTTGTTGTTCTTGTAATTACGAATGCCAACAACAACAACAACAACTGCGAGAAACCACAACAAGACAAATCCAAAACAATAACAATAACAACGATAGGAAAAGAAAACAAAAATAGGGGGAATAATTACAGCAACAACAAGAGCGTAGTAATGAGAGCCACATAAGTACAACAACAACAACAACCACACAACCGAAACCACCATCGAAAACCACAACAACAACAACAACCCCGTGAATCGCAATTTCATTGTAAATTTGTTTTTAATACTCAATTGTTGTTGATTTTTCCCTGCCTCTCCCGCTCTCTCTCTCTCTCTCTTCCTCTTCCCCTCCGCTACCGCTATCCCCCTCTCTGTCTCTCTCGCTGCCCGTCTTTTCAGTGCTTTTCTTTTTTTTTGGTATTTCTATTTGTTTTCTTTATTCCTCGCCTTTCAGGTATTCTTTTCTCTCTTCAGCTTTACTTTTTCCACTTTGTTTTCGACTTTGCATATTTTTTAACTTAATTTCTTCTTGCATGCTTTGTCTTTGTTTCTGTTCCTGTTTTTGTATCTGTTTTGCTTTTGGTTTTGTTGCTTTTGTCTGTTTTTGCATAAAAATGAGTTGCGAAAATAATTGCAAAAACAATTAAAATCAATTGAATGAGCGTGAATGGGATGGAGCATGCGAATGTGCGGCCGTGGAGAGCGAGGGAGAGGAGGAGGGGAGGGAGGGGGAGAGTGCGATATCACCAACAACAAAGGAATAAGTACAGAGCAACAACAATGACAACAGCCAACAACAGGCAGCCACAACAACAGCAGCACCAACACAGGCACGAACGCATCTGCCTCGAGCGATCGCCGCGAGGAGGTCGACGAACCGATCTTCATCGATCAGCTCGGCGGCAGGGGCGCGAGAGGCCGAGGGAGCGAGAGAGGGAGAGAGTGAGAGGCAGGTGGGGAGCAGTGGCGACTGCAGAATTGAGAACAATAAAATATATTCGAGTCGAACTTGGAATTCGTATGCCAAGCCCTGGGAGGCGAGCAGGAGAGGGAGATGACGAGTAAGAGGAGGAGAGGGAGAGGGAGCGGGAGCGCAAAAGTGTTCCACGAAAGAGGAGAGGAAATATTTCGAGAGCCGGTGTTGGGGAAAACTACGGAAAATTAACCCTATTAATAGCAATAAAAATGCATACACGATTGGAGAGGAATAATTGAAAATGGAACTATGGAAAGAGACAAGAAAAACAGAGTAAGACAAGTAAGAAATCGCTTATTAATATGCCAAAATTACAAATAATTGAAATTGCAATCATTAAAACTATACAAATATTTAAAACTACCATTATTTCAAATGTAACAAATAAAATTTCATTGAATAGCAAATAAAATATCAAAAAATTACATTAATTTCAAATTATTCCCCCCGCTCAAAGATAAAGACAACATCAGTACAATCATTTCATCAGTAAATTACCATTGAATTGTAATTAAAAATCGCGGAAAACTGTACAGTAAATGATTTGAATGAAATAACTTAATTGCGCGAGGCATTTGGAATGCGATAGTAATGAAAATCAAGCTTTTTATCGGCCCGAAAACGAATCTGTGAAATTAATGGGAGTGGTTAAAGTGGAATTCGCTTGGGTTTTATGCGCAATAAACGTTCGGATTTTATGTGCAATGAAATCGAAGTTCGAAAATCGCGGCAATAAATACAGCACTAAAATAGATATTAATTAATCCGAGTATAAAAGCCGAGTCGAAAGAGAGCCATCGAGGGACGGAAACCATCGACAATGATCGATTAATCGCGGGGGGCGAAACGACGAGACGCCAAACGACATGCCATCGAAATCGAACAGAGCCGGGGGCGGGCCACGCCCCTCGGCCAGGACGACGAGTTCCACTCGCCACTCCATAAAATGCTCAATTTGCAATAAAAACTCATGCTCGCGAGACGCACGGCGTTTACGATCAAAGCGAAATTTCACAGATCAGAGATCAAAGCTGCCAGACCGGAGCACGGGGCACCGCCAACAGAGACGGACAACAACAACAACAACAAACACCACCACAACGACAAAATATTGCAAAAACAAAAACCACATCAGCCACACACACAGACACACTTTGGAGAGCCCATAAAGCAGCGGGTCGCAAGGTACAAAAACAACAAAATTATTACAAGCCAAAAAAGAAACGACCACAAGGAAACAACAACAACAACAACGACACAAGGCACCACCAACAACGTCTCGAGCACAACAACAGCTCGTCTTGTCGAGGCGCAAAAGTGAGATCGTTCGACGAGGGTCGCCGGGAAGGACGAGGAAGCGGCGGATGAGGGGTGAGCGGTGAGGAGGAGGGAGAGTCAGAGGGTGTGCGGGGATCTGGCAACTCTTCCCAGAGCCCCGCCGGAGTCAATGATCGATGGAACGATCGATTGCGACGCTGATAGCGCATTAGGAGCGCGAAAGCCAACCACTTGCAGCCAAATTGAAGTCGACTCCGACGGGCCCGCGACGAAGACGGGGAGACGATCGAGCGGCGACGGTCGCTCGCCGCCTGCCGATCATCGTCAACGGCACCGTAACAACAACATCAGGCAAAAAACACTACAACACCGCGTTGCCAGCATCGTCGACAGCATCGGGTTCTCCAGTCGTGGGCCGCGAGAGCAAGAGCAGCGTCTTCGAGGCGGTCATGACGCGGTCGCCATCTGGGAGATCGTCATTATTGTGATGGAGGCGATCATGATCGAGAATAAGCTGATCATTAGCAACTGGGAAATTGTCATTATCGACGTGGAAAGGATCGTTGCCACCATCTCTATGGCTATTATGGCCATTATCGTCAAGGAAGTGATCATTGTCCACTCGGAAATGATCATTATCCGAACGGAAATGATCACGGCAGATATGGAAAGGATCCACTTCAACAGGGAAATGAACATTATCACCATCTTACGGTCATAAGTAATGCTACGATCTGGTCAACATCACCACAAAGAGAGTTTGTACCATCATGAAGATCGTCATCGTCATCATGTGGCTCGTCATCCCCATGGAACTCATCATTATCATCCTAAATATGATCATCATCGTCGTCACACTCGTGCTCAATCGAGCACAAGCGATCGAGCGTGCCGGGTCGAGCTGTGGCGACCGCGCCGCGGCCTCCTGCGATCTCCGGCGATCCAACGAGCCAACGATCCAGCGATCTCTCGATCTCTGGAGCAAACCATCGAACGAACGTCGTCGACCGAGCAACGAACGATCGACCGACGATCGATTGATCGTTTAAACATTATCAGTGGATTCGTAGGCCAGGCGATCGGCTGACCGCTGATCCTCACCCGGCCCGCCCAGGGGCTCCTGCGATCGCCGTCGCCCTGACTCGTGGCACCGAGGCCAGCCGTTGGCTTCCCTTCCCTCCGTTCCCCTCGCACCCCTCACGATCTCTCGGCGGTATCTCCTCGTGCGTGTGGCCGGCTGGCTCTCGGTCTGTCTGTCCGTCCGTCCGTCCGCCTGTCGGAGATATTTATGCAAGAAATATGTGTATGAAAAATTGTTATAGGAAAAAATTAAATCAAGCAAAACGTGCGCGTAGCGGATTCGCCAGAAGACGTGGCCACAGCAGCAACAGCTACAGCAACAGCAACAACAGCAATTGGCGATTTACAACAAATAGGGGAAAAAGAACGACGAACAACGAAAACAAAAACAAGAACAACAACAACAATAATAATGATAAGTTCCCTCTCGGATGGTTCGACAATTGATTCAACGCAGCCG
This sequence comes from Coelopa pilipes, assembly GCA_947389925.1. Taxonomy (NCBI): domain Eukaryota; kingdom Metazoa; phylum Arthropoda; class Insecta; order Diptera; family Coelopidae; genus Coelopa; species Coelopa pilipes. The sequence goes on from OX376699.1 coordinate 2,189,870, forward strand.
TCGAGCTTTTCGCACGAAGCACGCATCAGCAGCAGCAACAACAACGAACGCAACAACCACAACAATAAGAACAACGTTTCAGCCAGAGTCACAGTAGCAGCAACAACAACAACAAAAAACAACAACAACAAAGGTCACCGTGGCCACTGCTTGGCCGATTAAAAACACTGAACACCATTGTTTATCGATTATTTACGTGGTCGTGGAGCCATGAAAGAGAGCGAGAGAGAAAAGAGAGCAGAAGGAGGGAGAGCGGAAGAGAGGGAGGGCGGGAGGGTGATAGCGATTGCCGCTCACCGGACGCGACAGCGGTCCATTGATCCGGAAGAACAATCGCCATCGGCCATGTCGAGGCGGGATGACCCGAAGGACTCGGGTAGCGGCGTGAAAGAGCAAGGTGCTTAGGACCACGGCCCCAGGGGAGGGTTCAGAAGTCGTTAATCCGACTCTAACTGAAGAATTCGAGAGCAATGCGGTTAAAGAAGGCGGAATGTGAGGGAAAAATCATCACACGTTCAGGGAAATCGCCCAAGTTGAGGAAGTTCAAAGAGCCTTCAATTCGAGCCGTCTAGCACTTGCTAGCGAGAGTTTCAGCCACCCAGACGCGCTCCATTAGCTTGGGCTAAATGGCGTTTGCCATCGTCGACAGGTTTCCGAGAAGAAACCAAGGAGAACCTCCGACTATTGAGGCCTGAGAGTTGCCCACCCCTGTCGCTCCACCGAGCTCCACCGATGACCCACCGCAACCGAATGTCGGCGCACGTCATTTCCGCAGTTAATCTCGTGCCTTTGCCTCCGAGCACTCGAGCAGTCGAGAATGGAATTAATTACTCCGGAGCAGAGGAGAGAAGACCGAGACCAAGACCTACCAACAACGACGACCACTAAAGCTACGACCACCAGAACCACGCCAATAAAAAGAAACCCCAGGCAACCGCACGCCTGCCACACGACAAAAACCAAACCAAACCCAACTCAAGCCAATCCAGCCCAGCCCAGCCCAGCCGAGCCCAACCTAATCCAAGACCAAGTCGAAGTCGCCGTCGCAGCCGAAGACGAGGCCGAGGCCGGCGACTCGAGAGGTGGCCAGACGGACGAAGTGGAGCCCGTCGCCAGTTGGTGGTGGCGAACAACCTGCTGTTGCCGCTGCTGCCGCCGTGTTCGCCCATCGCTAGCCAGCGCGCCAAGGAGCGAGGGGCCGATAGTGCTGGTACCAAAGGAGGCGATGGCGTCGACGTCGATGGCGCGGGGCCGTCGGGGCAGCCGCCACTAGAATTCCATGAATAATTGAATCGGACAACCGCACGACGCGGATCCTGTTACGCGCATTTCTTGCAATTAATTGAAATGCACAGAATGCATTCGAACGATGTGTTTGGGCCGACGTCGTTGTTGTTGCTGCAGCATTAGGGCGCAGCAACAGGGAGTTCTTGTTCCTGTTCTGGTTGTTGTTGCTCCTGCTCCTGCTGCTGCTGCTGCTGCTGCTGCTGCTGTTGCCAAGAAGGAGGTGCGAATTGCAGAAACGTCGGCAATCGTCGGCCACGTCTCGACCATGCGATAATCATCGGTTGCCAACTGCGACTGCGTAATTGATATCGATTCAAGCCGGTATCGTGTGCAATTACGCCGTCTCCCTCACGCCACCTGCGCACGTCTTGTCGCCGTCTCCGTCTCCGTCTCAGAGACGGAGGATGCTGGCGATCCGATCCAGTGACAAAATTGCTATTATGGTCACGGTGCCGGCCGACACCCGCAGATGATAAGTGGATCAGTGGACGAGTGGATCGGGTGGAAGCCATTTGCGAGCTCGTTTAATTGCCGCCGCCATTGCTCGATGGAGCGGAGGCTGCTGGAAATAAAGTGATCGCCCAAGACACCGACAACGGGCAATTAGGAAGACGTTGCCGTTGTCGTTGTCGTTGTCGTCTGGGGCAGAGGCGAATTGGAGCAGCACTCAGATGGCGGCTAATTAAAGCCAATCGCCCGACGCCAATAAGGAAGGAAGTTCAGCTTGGCGCGGGAATGTTCGTCGGGGTATTTACCTTCCATAAAAGCCACTCAATCGAGGAGGTTCTTCTCCCATTGCTCTGGGCTCCATCATCGACAGGGATCTTGGGACGGAAGTGAAACGCTCGACCAAAGCCGAAAGGATTGTTCGGGAAAGTAGAAGGAGGAACTTTGGCAAACGAAAATTCCTAAAGGGCTTGCTCAACCTTAAGGGTCGGATTTTCAACTCAGAAGAGTAGAAAGTGGGGGTTTTCAAACGGATACAGGAAGATTTTTAACTCCTAAGTGTGGAACGAGGAGGCTTTTAAAGGATTTCGACCAGAAACCCAAGATTCAACGCAGTATTTGGCGAAATCTTATGCCAGTAGGCGGTATGAGAAGAAATAATTCCACCCACAGAGTATCCAGCGAACCCCCAAAAGGACTCCTCCAAAAGTATGCCCCGAAAATACACAAACTCAGCTTCTTCCACTATCAATGATCGATGAGTTCCTAAAGAGTTTATTGGCATTTGAATAATTTAACAGAAAGAAAACGAGCGAGTCAACGAAACAGGATGAAGTTAAAGGAAATCCTCACGACGCCAATGTGACGTCACGACGACGGGGCGATCACCACGCCTGCAGCTGGGCGGGGACGGGCGCGGCGGCGGCGAGGGAGGCGTAGTAGGCGGCCGTGGGGGCGGCGGCCACGAACTGGGGCTGGGCGAGGACCACGGGCTTGGCCTGCAGGAGCCCGGCCGTGTAGGCGGCGGCCAGGGGGTGGACGAAGCTGACGGCGCCGGCGGGGAAGTAGGCGACGGTCGCCGTCGATGGCGTCGCCGTCTTCTTGTCGTCGCCGGCGGCGTTGGTGCTGGTGCTGTTGTTGGCGCTGGCGTCGGCGTCGACGTCGGTGCGGGCGTCGTCGTCGTCGTCCTCGCGCTCCTCGCGGTTGGCCGTGAGTCGGGCGGGCTTCGCGGTCAGGCGCGCGGACAGATCCGAGGGGCGCGGCACGGGCTCGGGGGCGGCCGAGGCGGGGGCTCCGTAGGTTTGCTGAGGGGCCGCGTAGGTGGCCTGAGGCTGGCGTTGTTGCTGCTGCTGCTGCTGCTGCTCCGCCTGCTGCTGCTCCAGGCGCTGGATGAGCTGCAGGCGCTGCTGCAGTTGCTGGCGGTACTGCTGGAGTTGCTGCAGCTGGCGCTGTTGCTGTTCCAGTTGGCGCTGCTGCTGCTGCTGTTGCTGCTGCTGCTGCTGACGGTACCGCAGTTGTTGCTCCTCATACTGTTGCTGCTGCTGCTGCTGCGTCAGGCCTCCTGGGGCTCCGTAGGTGGCCGCCGGGCGCTGCGCGTCCTGCTGGGCCGGCGACAGTTGGTCGAAGTTGTTGCTGTTGCCATTGCCGTTGCCGTTGCCGTTGAACGAGGGCCGGTCGCCGGGCAGCAGGAACTGGCGGTCGGGCCGGAAGCCGGCCGCCGGGTACGGGCCGGGGCCGCTGCCCGCCTGCTGCAGGCGCTGCAGCCGCGTCGTGGACGCCGCCGTCGCCGTCGGTCGGCTGTAGCGGTTGTAGCCGAGCGAGGAGACGTCGGCCCGGCCGAGCGCGAGGAGGCCGCACGAGAGGACGACGCCGAGGACGAGCGCAGCGGGTGACGTCATTTCTGTTCTTCCTTTGTTCTAGTTCTTCTTTGGTGGGAGGATGTGGGTGGCAGCGGCGTTGGTGTTGGTGTTGGTGTTGTTGTTGCAACGAGACACGAGCAACTGCTGGCTCGAGGGGCGACGACTCGAAATTTATACACGTCCACCTCCACGCCGACGTTCGACAGAGTGATGGGTCAGTGACGGACGCACGGACGGACGGACGGACGTTGGACGAACGCACAGCGGATGGACGGACGTTGGACGGACGGACGTTGGACGGCCGGATTGTCGGACGGATGGACGATGATCGGCGAAAGGGTGAGGAAGAGCGGCGTCAAACGCTTTCGCATGCAGCGGGCGTCGGCGGCCGATGTCAGGGCGTCCGCGGCGCCCGACGGACGACGGCCGACGTCCGACGAGCGGCCGCCAATGGTCGACGGTCGACCTGGAGGCACGCGCCGGCCAGGCTGACATTGACCCCAAAAGGCGGCACGGGCGCGGCGACTGGGGCGGTCGGTCGGCCTCTGGTCGTCGGCGTCGTCGTCGGCGTCGTCGTCGTCGCGTTGTAATCGATGCCACACTTGTCGCCGTTGAAGGTGGTGGCGTCATGAGCTGGGCGTTGTTTTTGTTGTTTTACATGTTGTGGTTGTCCAAGTCGGTGTTGTTGTTGTAGTTCGAATAGATGTTGTTGTCGTCCAAATAAATGTTTTCGTTGTCCGAAATAGATGTAGTTAAGGTGATAACAGATGTGGTTGTTGTTAGTACAGGTGTTGTTGTTGTTACTACAGGTACTGTTGTTGTTATTAGAGGTGTTGTTGTTATCATCAAAGGTATTGTTGTTGTCATTACAGGTGTTTTTTCCATTATAGTTACATTTTTACATTAAATTCACTTTTGTCAACATTGCTTTTGTTGCTATGTTTTTTTTGTTGCTATTGCTAATTTTTTTCATATTTTTAATGTTCAAGTTTAAAGTACATTTTGTATTAGTTTTTTAATAGTCGTTTTTGTTGTTGTTGCTGTCACTTTTATTGTTGTTGTTGTCTCTACTTTTGCCGCCATCGCAATAGAATTGAATCGCATCGGTTTGCGAACGCATCAAAATGCCGAAATCGTCTTCGTTATTTCGTCTTCGTTTTTGGTATTTTCACCGCCGTCGCTTTTGCCTTTGGTCATTGTGGTTTTTTCTAAGAAATTCACGCTGGCGAAAATTGCATTATTTTAAAATTTTCCTCACGCCTCCCCCATAAACTTCAGTTGTCAAATCAGTGAATAAACAACGAGTTTGTCGCGTCTTCAATTAAATTGTTGTTGTGAATTTGTGTGATTTTCGGAATTTTTATCGGGTGGATTTTTTGGGTCTTTTTGGGATTTTTCGCCGAATTTTTGTGTTGCAATAGGGGTGAATGAAGGGAATTTTTTATTTTCACATTTTTGTTGTATTTATTCCAAACATAAGCTAGTTACCTCAAAGCAAACAGAGCTAAAAAATTAAAAAAATCAAAGTTTTCAATTAAATTGTTTCAAAAATGAAAGGAAAGCTTTCAACTACACAAATGCCCGATTCTTCAGAAACTGATTTCTTGTCAAAAAGTAATTAGGTTTCACAAATTGTATTTAAAAAAAAAAAAAATTATTTTATACGAAAAAATGTATTCTTTTCCGGAAAAATTACTTTCGTTTCAGAAGAAAAAGATTTTTGATCTGAACGTTTTTTTTTTGTTTTTTTTGAACTTTGTGTTACCTCGTCAATCGGCTGATGTGGCAACCCTTGCTCCCCTTTTGTCATCGTTGAAACCATCGATCACTTCGAATGACGACGGCATCCTTCGCCGATGCCTAATGCATGACTACGGCGGCAATAATAATTCATATAGCAACAACAACGGGCCATTAGCATTAGATGCCAGTGCTTCCAATAACAACAGGCAGTGCAATTTAATTACAACACTAGTGGAGCTATGCTATAAACAACAACAATGACACCATGATACGACGGCAACAATGCTACAGCAACAATAATGACTGAGAGAAAAACCACCTGTTGACATACATTTGAAGCGAGCTCGAGCTCGAGCTCCAGACCCCGACCCAGGCGCAGGCGCAGGCGTGGACGTCGAGCCAGCAGCAGAAAAACAGCAACAACAATCGACGACCGACGACGAATGTGATGCATATTAAACGCAGCTCGGGCGGGCGTGCGATGTTTATTGAAGCCTGGCTTCCACCGAAGCGACACGAGGCGACACGATTCGAAGCGATGCGATTTGACTTCATTTGATTTGCTTTGATCCGCCTGTTTCAGCAACAGTTGCTGAAAATTGCGGCAATGCATCAGTTGCGCACTCTATAAATTGTCTATGGAACGCTCCGTCGGCTGGACAATGGAGTGGCCGTGGGCAGGGAGTGGAGGGGAGGACGGCCCAAGAGACGGACGACTGGTTGGTGGGTCGAGCCGGCCACAGGCCGAGAGACAGACGGCCTGGTCGAGTCGATAAACAGATGGACTGACTGACTGATGGACTGTTGGCAGGCAGGTGGTTCGGTGGACAGACGACTGGCCATTGAACAGGCAAGTAAATAGACCAAGGGGCGGACGAGGCGTCGGCCAGGCCGAAGAACTGCGAGATGCACAGCAGACGAACGCCCGACGGACGGCGAGATCCGTGAGCAGAGAAGGGACGGTCGATCGCCGAGCCGGATAGAGACGACAGAACATACAATGTCGACTGGCAGATAGATGGGCAGACAAACAGACAAACAGACAGACAGACAGACAGGCATGCAGAGAAGAGAAGCCCAAACTCACTGGTTGAATAGGCAGAAAATTATAGAGGGACGGACGGATGGATCCATTTGAACAGAGAGACCAAGAGAAACCGGGCGACAGCCACAGAGGGAGGGAGCCAGGCGGATGGACCGAGGGACAGACAGAGAGGGCGGGAGACAGACGGAAAGAGCGAGGGACAGACGTGTAATTTATTTAAAACGCTGACGCATGCGTCGAGCATAAGAAATGACTGATTGACTGAATTGTCTTCGTAGTAGTAGGACAATGGTTGGCAACGCATGCCGGTAGAATTGTGGGCGGTGTGGCAGTCATTGCTGTTGTTGTTGTTCTTGTTGTTGTGTTTCTATTTTGATCACAGTTGTTGTTGCTGCTGTTGCTGTCATTAGATGGCATTGCAAATTCGCAACAACAAATTATGTCATTCGCGTATGCCGCATTTTGACAGGCCTGCCACGGGTCACGTGTGTCGCGAGCGTGATTCGCGTCAGGCCTCTGACAGCTCTCTCCGTATTCGAGCTGTCAATTAAAGTCCCAGAGGGGAAATTTTCGCCAGTTTCGAATTGTTGAGATCTGCAGTTTTCAGAAAGGATTCAAGTAAAATTGTTGAATTTTATTATTCGCAATTTTGGATTTACTTTTTTTTTACTTTATTATGTTGGGCTTTTTTAACTTAATTTTATTTTCAAATCTCCTTTACTTGTGACTATTTTGATTTACATTGTCTTCAATATATATTTTTATTTTGGACTAATTTTTAATTTTTGTGTTCTTTTTTATTTTTGAACTCATTTTAATTAGCATTTTTTTAATTGAGAAAGAGATAAATTCGTCTTTGGCTCCAATTAATTCCTGGAACGCAGCACGCGATGCCAACGACTCGAGCATTAGGCCCGAAGTCGGCGTCGGCAGCGGCAGCGGTGCCAGCCTGACGTCGAGTGGCCGGCGTCGGTGTCGGAGTCGGAGTCGGAGTCAGTCGCACGTCCAAACATGTCTCCGACGCAGTCATCAGTCATGAGCTGCGACGTGGAGCGGCCACCCAGCAGTGTGGCCAGATCGGGGAACTTTTTTCAACTTTTTTCTTTTTATTAGACGAGAGGGAAATGAGGGAAGAGTTCTAGCAAAGGCAATTTCCGTCAAAACCAGTCTCCGTCGAAAAATATTTCCAGGAATTTATTTCCATACAATTTATTTCCAATAAAACTACTTGCTTGCATTTTTCCCATGAAAAATGACTTCCTTGAAGATCATAAAAATTCATTTGCATGGAAATTAACCTGCGGAAAAATGATTTCCATGGATTCCTCTCCATTAAAATCACTTGCTTGAATTTTTCCCCTGAAACGTGTCGCTTCCTTGAAGATCTGCTCCTGCTAAATCCGCCGTCAGTACAAAGTGGCCGACTCTGGCAACGCCGTCTGGCGTCGCCGTCGGGCTCGGGTGCAGATCCGTTGGATTAAATTCGGAATTACATTTTATTCCTGATTGGCTCAGCCGGCCTAAGCAGGCTCTCAGTGCTGCTGTTGCTGCACCAACGCGTGGTGTTGTTGTAGCACCAGTTGTTGTTGTTGTTGTGGTTGTCGTTGTTGTCGTTGGCGGGGACGTGGAGTGGTTTTTGTTACATGTCACAGTCGACAGATTTGCCGGTGTTGCTGCCAGTGCTGCCATTTCTCAACCGACCGCAGCCCACTTGGCGCGTTCCTCGCCCTGATTTCCTCTTAATTCTTTTTCCTTTTTCCTCTGGTTCCTTCGGCTTTTTGCACGATGCGGAATGCAAAACAGCGACTAATGGTGCAAGGAACTACAACAACAACAACACAACAACATGAACAACAAGATCTCCTCCAATCTATCACCAGGAGCCTTTTTGCGACGTTGACGAGTTGGGTTTTTTGATTTGCCTCAGGCTCGATCGAGCCGGGGTTTCTGCGGAAAGTCCGCGATTTCTGATTGATTCGAGGGATTCCTGTTCATGGGAGCGGAAACGCGAAAAAATCTCTATTTCACTCGGTCCGCTTCCATTTTAATTGGCTCCGCTAATGGGAGAGATCTTTGGGGGAAAATAAAGGCCATTAAAAAATGATAATTTTTTCATAATTTTAATAAATGAAAAACTCCTAATTTCTAAGGAGAAAGAAAACGTTTGTTCATTAATTAACTTTCTTTGAAAAATAATTTTTCTCCCTAAACCAAAATATTTTCTCAAATAGCCCAAATAGACCAAAGTAACATCTGATTTGGCTGTGCGAAGACGCAATTGACTATTTCCAATTATTTTCTCTTCTTCCTCTCTCTCTCTCTCTCTCTCTCTGTCGCTCTTGACGAGATCCGGGGTTGCCGCCAGCCCGTCCGTGTTGCCATCTACTCGCATCGCATCGAACCGAGTTAAAATCAAAGAATTTCAAATCAATCCTAACGACCGTCACGCGGCAGCCGTCAAAACTCTCACCTGCTGCACCAATTAGAGAGTCGGCGGCAGCACTGGCAGAAGGCAGCAACGACAACGACAACGACAACAACAACACGGACAGGTGACGTGTGATTTCCTTGCAATGCAATTGCAACAACAATAGCAACAACACGGTCATTAACTAGAAGAATGGAGCAGCAGCGATTCAGCAGGTTGCTGCCGATCGTCGGCAACAATTGCTCTGTTGTTGTTATTATTTTTTCCAACTCCTTGTCGCTGTTGTTGTTGTTGTTGTTGTCCTCATTCTTTGGCTGGCTCCATCGTGGTTGTTGGCCTTGTTGTTGCTGTTGTTGCTGATTTCTTTCATTGCTGTCCATCAGCCGCTCGCACGCATCGCTCAGAACGCGCCGAGCGATTGTCGTTGCTGCTGCTGCGGCTGCTGCTGCTGCTGCTCGTTGGCAACCCTGCAATTATCGCTCGCCCCGATTCGCCGCAGACGCAGCTTCTATTTTCTTCATTACTTTTATTATTATAATTAAGTTGTCTTGATGAATGCCTACAGTGTGTCTTTGTTGTTGTTGTTGTTGTTGCTACTCACTGAATATTCGCCTCGTGGAATTTTTCGCTCAAGTCGTTCTCGTTAATGTTGTTGGTGTTGTTGCCGTTGTTGTTGCCTCATTTTTGTGACTCCCATTGCGGCGGCCTGGAGGAAAACGTGCGAAAGCTTTTAATTGCGGAACCATGTTCGCCGTCACGTGACTGTCGAAATCTCGCCGCCCCTCGCCGCAGTCGGGTCGTTGGCCCCAACATGTGGCCGACAAAGTGTCACCAATGCCGAATCGAGCGAGGTCTCGATGGAGCGATGGAGTCGACTGGGAGGCTTCAACCGGCGCCCAGTGGTGGGAACGATTTGGAAGCTCTCCTCAAGCCCTGTGTTCTCTTCCCTTCGTTCCACCACCCCCCGCCCCCCTTTTCGCTCTTCTTCGTTAGCCTCCTGCTCTCTCCCTCTCTGTCTTCTACTCGAGCGGCTCTGCTCGGGCAACTCTTGAACCCCGGCCTCTGAAGCTGGCTTTGCTTGTCCACCTCTTTGCCTGATCCGCTGCTGGCGCTCGTCGACCCTCGTCTCACTCTCCCTTTCTCTCTCCCTCTCGCCCCTGCCTCCGTCGACGCCGAGGCTTTTCCTTCGGGTTCGCCGCTCGCGACCTCAGAACTGCCCTCGTGGCCTCCTCGCCCGAGCCGCTCAGGGGCTTCCATTCGCTTTGAGCAGGCCCACGAGATCCTCCCAACCTCTCTGTCTCTCTCGCTCCCTCTGGCGTCGCCGCCACCTCTTTAGTAGGACGCAAACCTGGGGAGACCCGGGAAGTCGCAGCGAGCGGCGGAAGAAGGAAAAATGTTAATCAACAAGTGAAATGTTTGAATTCGTATTTTAAATGGACTTCGAAAATGTTAAAAAATGGAAACAAATAAATAAATTTAAAGAAATATTGCATGAATATTTGCAAAAGCATTCTTTATGATGAGCGAATGCATTTCCGTAGAAACTTTGTTTGAAAAATCTTTCATTTTGTTTTATACACTTTGAAGCCTATAATTTCGTCCTCTTTTTATTTCAGTTTCAGCCTCTTATCAACTACTCTTCATTCCCTCTCCGAACCCCCTGTTTTGCCTTTTGCCTCGTCCGCCCTTTTCGTCTCTTCCTCCAACCCGTTCTCGAACCTCCCCAACCTCTTCACTAGCAATTTCTCCGTCCCCTCATTAGCCAGTGCTTTCAATTTCCCCTGCCCCGCCTGCCCTCTTCCTCCGGCCCTCGCCGCCTGACGCCTGCGCCTCCCCAGTGGCAGCATTTAATTGCATTAAATAATTGGCAGCACTGACTGCGCGGTGTCAACGTCACTGGCCGACGTCGAACCATCACGTGTTGCTGGGGTTTTCCTTATTAGGGGGGTTGTTGCTGTTGTTGTAGTTGTTGTTGTGAAATTCCTGTTGTTGTTGTTGTTGACTCACAGCAGGGTGGAGAAGAAGAACAAGAAGAAGAAGAAGAACTCGTTTAAGGCCAACTGCTCGTGCTCGGCTTTAATGTGCTTATGTGTTCTTCTTGTCATTATTATTATAATAGCTGGGGTTGTTCTTCTGATTATTGTTGTTGTCGCTCATCAACTGGCAGCAAGTCGCCATCATCTTGTTGTTGTTGTTGTTGTTCTTGGCATCAACCCGTCCACCGGGGCTGACCATCAAAATGATGGAAACGAGGCTGAGAGGACGAGAAGAGGACGACGATGAGAACGATGCAGTATCGCAGTTGTTGGGCTTATTAAAACTGCTGTTGTTGTTCTTGTTGTTGTTATTGTTGTGAATTTTGTCGTTGTTGCCGTTGTCGTGGTTGTGGTTGTGGTTGTTGTTGCTGTTGCTTCCTTCTTACCATAAAGATGTTCCCGTCATTTGTTTAAGCCAGCGAATTATCCTCCTCCCGGAGCTCTTCCCCTCTCTGTCCCCCACACCCCTGATTCTATCACTATTGCCTCCTCCTCTCCTCTCCTCCTTCCTCTCCTCTCCGTCGTCTTCGCCATCGCCGTAATCGTAATCGCAACCGCAATCGCCCGAAGAAGCTTTTAATTATATTTGCACAAGCCTACGAGCCCGAGGATTGTCGCGGAGTCGTCGGGCATCGGACATGTTGAGCTTAATTGGCCATGAATCGTCCGGATCAGCGAGGATCTTAGATGGAGGCAGCTGTCACAACAACAATAACAACAACAACAATTACAACAAAAATACCACACCTCCACTAAGGAGAGGAGGCCAGAAAGAGCAATCAAAAGTCGATTGAGGAGGCAGGCAACAACAACAACTGCCGAAATGGGTAACAACAACAACAATGAGGAATGCAGTCACAATAACAACAGCAACAACAACAACAACGACGATTTCCACCGACCCAAGTGACCAACTTGACCAAATCGCCGTCGAGTCGTCGAGCAATCGCTGTCGACAATTTATTCAATTAAGTGAAAAGCAGCAAATATGGCAGCGCCGCCAAGAACAACAACATCAACAACAATAACAACAACTAGTACTACGAAAACTATACTAAAATGACAACAACAAATACAACAACAACAGCAATAGTCGTAGTAGCCTGAACAACCAACAAATGGCCATGACAACAAACAAACAATAAAAATTGACAGTTCATTATTGACATTGTTAGTCGTCGATGCTGTTGTTGTTGTTGTTGTTGCTGTTGTTGTTGTTGTTGTGGTTACTGTTACCCTCATGGTTGTTGTGTTGTTGTTGTCGTTATCCTCACTCAGCGGCCAAATTAAGAAATTGCCAACAGCCGAAATCCTCAGCCAAGGAGGCGAGGAGCAGGAAGAGTGTGGGGGGGGGGCAGGGAGAGGGGGTTCCAGGGGTGCCCGCAACACATTTGGTTAACAAATGAAGCGATGGAGCAAATGGCCAAAGGATCAGCAGGCGGCGAAGGCAAGAGGGAGAGGGAGAGGGAACGAATCGAGTTTGAGGCATGTCTAATGGAGTTTTGTTGTGGCTGCCATTGTTGATGGAGTTGCTGTTGTTGTAGATTTTATTGTTCTTGCTGCTCTTGCTGATGTTGTTGTTGCTGCCTGAAAAGCGCACTTAATTTCGTCCATCGCCGTAGATGGCGACGGCAACATGTTGCCGGCCACGTTTTCTTATGGCTCGTTTGGGAGCTGCTTCGATGGGTGCTGCCGGCGACGGGAGTGTTGTTGCTGTTGTCGTTGTTGTTGTTGTTGTTGTTCGACCACTCCACGCCGTTCTTGTTGCTTTGAACTTTTCGCTGCCGCTTGTTGTTGTTGCTGCTGTTGCGCGTTGTTGCCTCGTTTTGTTGACTTGACTTCTAAGCGCGCTGTGGCCGGTGCTGTTGGAGTTGTTGGTGGTTGGTGTTGCTGTAGGTGATAGCTTGATGGGATGTTGTATTTGGCATGCTCGCCAGCAGCCAACGAGCTTCCCCCAGCCCCCTTGCCCCGCCCTTTCCCCTCCCCCCAGCGGCAACTCCTTTTCCCACCGCTCGTTTGCGCCCATGCGGCAGACATCGGGCGACGGCGTTGAGCATCGTCGTCAGCGCCGACATTATCGACACCAGCAACAACAGCAACAACAACAACGACAACTCGTGGCTCGTCTCGTCGGCAACATTTGCACGCTTCATCGGCTCAAAAAGCGTGCTGCCGGATTCGCTGCGGCGGCCGGAGGCGTCGCGGAAACCCATCAGCAGCAGCAGCAGCAGCAGCAGGGGCAATAACGACGACAACAACAACTACAACAACAGCAGCACGACGGCCGAAAGCAGATGCTCCGGTGATGCCTCGTCCTCTTCTTCTTCTTCTTCCCTGCCGGCTGACGCATTCCGCGATCAGCGCCAAAAATGCAAACGCATTCGTTTTGGCTGTCAACCTGTTGTCGCTGCGGCCACTACCATTGTTGTTGTTGCTATTGTTGTTGTTGTTGTTATTGTTGTGCCAATCTGGCTGCTCCTACCAAATGTTGTTACAACTATTTTCGCTGTGGTTGTTGTTGTTGTTGCCGCTGTCACTGTCGATTGCCGCCGCTCACGCTGAGCCGAGCTTTCTTTGTATTTGATTGATGTTGCTCCTGTTGCTGCTGCTGCCGCTGCCGCTGCTGCTTCTGCTTCTCGCTGTTAATATATATCTCTGCTGTTTTTATTGCCGCTCTCGTGTTGTTGCCGTCGCCTCGAAAAATGATGTATTTCTTTGGCGATGCAGCGATTTGTTGCTGACAATGCCATGCTCGCCGATAATAAATTGCTCCTCGATTTTATGGCACGTAGAAGTGGAGAAGTCGCCGTCATCGTTGTTGTTGTTGTTGAATCCTTCTTGTTGTTGTCTCTTTGTTGCTGCTGTTTCACCAGGCCCAACTATTTCTGCTGTTAGAGACTTTGCTGTTGCTCTCAGCGTTCCCTTTGCTGCTGGCCATGTTTCCATGTTTCTTCTCTGTCGTTGTTGTTTTCGTGTTTGGCCTTCTTGTTGCTGTTGTTGTTGTTGTTGTTGTTGTTGTTGTTGCTGTTGTTGTTCATTATTTATTGTTGCCTCCATGCTACATATTGCTGTTCTGGCCTTACATTTCCATTATTATTTCTTTCATCTTTACTATTGTTATTATTGTTGTTGTCATTATTGCCGTTGCTCGCCCAGCAATGGGCAACAATATTGCTGCTGAACTTGTTGCTGTTGCTGTTGCTGTTGTTGTTGCTCTCGAGTTGCTGTTGCTGCTGATATGGTTGTTGTTCGCTTTTATTGTTGCCTCGCATGTTCGACATCACTTGCTGCTGACGCTGTTTGTTATTCGATGTTCTTCGGTGTTTTCGATGGGTGTGATGTTGTTGTTTTTGTAGTTGTTGTTGTTGTTGTTGTTATTACTATTATTGTTGCTGTTTTGTTGTTTTTGCTGTTGTCGTGTTTGTTGCTGTGGCCGGTCTTGTTCGCTGTTTTTGTTATTGCTCTTACAGTTGCTCTTACGTGATATCAATCGGGGATGATCTTGTTGTTGTTCTAAGTGTTCACGTTCTGGTTGTTGTTGTGCATTGGGTTTTGTTGTTTTTGTTGTTGTTGTTGTTGCTGATTTTTAATTTGTTGTTATTTTTTGTTATTGTTGTTGTTTATTTAAGCCACCTCCCATCGCATCTAATGACTCCTTGTCATGCCCAACCGCTTGAGCCGACTGAAATCACCGAATCAAACCAACCCCTTGCCTCCACTCCCTCCCCTCCCCTTCCCTCCCCACCGTCACCACCTCCCTCCCTCCCTAGTCGAAGGGGGTGTTATTATTGCAGTTGTTGTTGTTGTTGTTGTTGTTGTTGTGACGATTTTGTTCTTGTTGTGCATTGTAGTAGTTTTTGATCAATTCCAAAAGGGGATCGAGAAATCGAGCCAAACAACAATAAACAGCAACAAGAACAACAATGACAACAACAACAAAAACGAGAAGAAGAAGAAGAAGAAGAAAAACAACAATAAAAGCAACCACAACAATAACGAGAAGAACAGCAAAAGCAACACCAGCGCTGCCCGGCCCGGCCCGGTCGGTTAATGAAAAGTTATTTAATTAGATGCGAGCTCGCGAAAAGTGTTGCCAACACGAAGGTTCTTAGGAGCCGTTCGGCCATCGCCTAATTAATGTTAATTACGGCCCTCTGCGAACACGCATTCGCCGTGTTGCCAGCGCCGGGCACTCGGCCAAGGGGCGGGGCTCGGGGGGTTTCGCGAAATCGGCTTAAGTTGGGCCGGCGATGTTTTGTTGTTGCTGCCGCAAGGCGGAGTCCTCGGGGGGATCGTGGGTAATCCGTGGAACGAACCGTGGAGTTTGAACAATCGGAGTTGTTGGAATTCGCTGCATTTTTGGCAGCTCAATGGTTATTGTTACAAAAGTTATTGAAATTGCTTCCGTATTCAAAAATTTTTTTAATTTGTCAAATTAGTGAAATATTCTAAATATTGAATTACAGAAATTGTTTAAAGTTATTGAAATATTTCTACATTTTGGGATTTAATTTTTTTTTTTCTTTTTCTAAATGATCAAATTTTCTGGAAATACTCTAAAATTTGGAAAATTTGTAATTTTTTAAATTTTTTTGATTTTTATATTTTTGAAATGTTATTGAAATATATAATAACATTTTCAAATATTGAAAAATGAAATTTTTTTTTTAAATTTTTAATGTTGTTTGAAATTACCAAATCTTTTCTAAATTTTGAATATTTTCAAAATTTTTTGATATTTCTAATTTTTTTGAAATTCTACAAAATAACGAAATTTCTTGAATTATTGATATTTTTGAAATGTTTGGCCTCCAACATCGAAGTCGGCTGCCAAGGTTAGTTAAACTCGTATTTTATGATTTGCATCAAATTTCTCTCCATTATCATCATAATTTTCATCATCTTCCTTCGTCTTGCAATTTTTGGCTTTCTGTCTTCCATTCTCTCTCTCCTCATCTTCGCCCTTCAATCCCGTCGCCAGCTTCTTCTTATTCATTTCTCGCTCCCTCGTTCACCATCGGCTGTTCTGTTATCGGCTTCATCTCGATGGCCGCCCTCGACCTCCCTCTCACCCTCCCTTCTCCCACGCCACTCCCTCCCATTAGCATCGGCCTTGCTCGACGTTGCCCCTTTTACGGGCCGGTGTGGCAACGCCGCATGCGTTTGGAGCATCATCATTTTCGCAAGAATTTTAATCGCCGCGAATCGCATTTAATGGCTTGACAATAGCAGCAACAACAATATTAACAAGAGTCATTTTTAAGGGCAAGGAAAGAGGGTAAAATGAGAAGAAGAAGAAAAGAGAGGAAGAGCTAGAGGTAGAAGAAGAGCAGCCGCAACCATTGCTCATTTTCACGGCGCCTCCTGCAGCGCCGACGACGAGTGGGACTCGCTTGAGTCGCTGCGGTCGCGGCGTGGCCAGATCGGCGCGCCTCGTCCCTGCATCACCGCGTCAACCCGGTAGCTTCGCGTCGACGTCTTCATCGAGTTAATGCGGCGATTACGATAATGAAGGCCGCCGAAGGTTTTATCAGCGATTGATAAAGGCAACAACAACAACGAAAGCAACAGCAATAACAACAGCAACAACAATGGGGAACAATTTATGCAGAACAGCAAGAAGAGGAAGGATGAAGAAGACGAACAAGAACAAGAGCAATAAAAAACGTATTAAAAATTTTACAGCCGTCCAGTGAGCGCTGCAGGCGAGCCGGTCGCCAGTGTTGCCAACTTGGTCGATCCTGCTAGATCCAGCTTCGATTGGTGTTCGTTTCTTGTTGTTGTTGTTGGCTTCGTTGCGTGTCGGACGCGCCGGGCCACACTTCGTGCCACACTCGCTCCTGTGGGCCGCGGATCGCGTGGTTCGCCGAAGCCCGTTCAGCCGTCCGAAGACGCTCGCGTCGTTGGCATCGGCTGCAGCGACTTCTTCTTCTTCCAGTTCTTGTTCTTGTTCTTGTTCCTCGCCAGCTTATCGCTGCTTGTTTTTGTTCCTAATTCGATGCTCGCGGCCCGGAACTGAAAACGCCAAACGCGAACATGTACGAAGTTGGAGTTTATTTTAATTGAAGGTTCTTAATTTATTGATTTCCGAGCACCCCCGCCACCTCTCTTCCTCTCTGTTTATCTCTCTTTCTGGCTCTCCCCATAATCTGTCTCTCACTATATTTTTCTTCTCCCCTACATCATCACATGCCCAACGTCTTTTATTGCGATATTTACGAGTCTGTTTGCTCTGCTTGGAGCTCTGCAGCGAGCACGACCACGCCCACCATAAGCGTTCCGCCCACCATCACTATCACTTTATGGTCCCGTTTGCGCATCGTAGAACCACCGCGAATTTATTATCGAACTAGTTTGCGGCGTTGTCAGTGGGAAGTGGAAGCAGCAGTCGATAGTCTGTAATTAAGTGCAGAAATGTGGCCGCATTAGAAATAGCAGCAGGCTGCAATTTTGTTATTGAATTAAATTCCTCGTGAAATTTGCGGCTTTTTATGGCACGAGGAGTTTCCTTATTGGCTACGAGGAGAAATCGACTGCCTAAAAGTTTGCTGTGTTTGACAGTTCTTCTGTTCAGAAATGACGTCTACTTATGAGTGCAAACAGGATCATTACAGTGATTCTCAAACCTAGACAGATATAGTTATATAAACTCTATAAAACTTCAACTCAATTTTCGTACAATTCAGTGAATGTATTATCAATTAATGCTAAATAAATTTATCTAGTTTGTGCTGCAATTTAATTTAACAAAAACATGTAAACTCATTGGCAAACAGACAGTTTGATGTTTGCTGGAGCCGGTCACTCAAGTACTCCTCGTACAGTTAAGCAGGCACTGTCGTGGAAAATTCAAATGTTTATAAATAGAAAACAGCTGAAAAACACATCCTCGCGAGAAAAACATCTTCGGAACGTAGAGAAAACACAAAAAATTAAAATATTCGTATGAAAATACCGTAAATAGTGATCAGCACAATTAAAAACCTTGCAGTGCAATAGCGCAATGAGTGATTTCCCGGAGACAAACTGTCTATTGGGAAATTTCGACACGACAGAATTCAGCGACGGTATGACGTCAGAGGAGTTCGATTTGGAAAATCTCATCGTGTACGCCCCCGAGCCGCAGGGGGGAGACTTTCCGACCGACTCGCTGGCCGAGGCGCCAGTGAGTGGAGTCCAATTATCAATTGAAAAATTGCCTTATCCACTGTTTTTCCAGGAATCCTACGACGGCTCTTCCGAAGCGTCCCAAGGATCCAAAAAAGTCGGAACCTCAAGGATGCGTCCGCGAAACGAGGACGCCTGGGAGACGAACAAGCGCAAACTAAAGCGCAACAGCGGTCTGGAGTACGTGGGCACGGGAGGGAAGCAGGTCGCGGCCAAGAAGTTCCTGAACACCGCCTGCAACTGTCGCTGGCAGTGCGACGCGAAGCTCACGCCCAAAGAGCGCAAACTGCTTTTCGACTCCTTCTGGGACCTGCAGGACTTCAATTTGCAAAACATCAGCCTGCACGGCATGGTCAGAGCTGCGCCGGTGGAGCGGCGTCGCGCTTCGGACAACTCCCGCGTCCCGAAGCAGCGCACGTTCCACTACTACCTGCAGCCGAACGCGGAGGTGGAGCCGATGCGGGTGTGCAAGCGCTACTTTCTGGACACCTTCCAGATCAGCCACGGGCGGCTGTATCGCTGCTGCTCGAAGCCGGACGTGACAGAGGCGGTGGACCATCGGGGCAACCCCAGCGATGACAAGGAGCAGCGGCGGCTGCTGCGGACGCACGTGGCGCAGCACGTCCAGGAGTTCCCCATCTACAAGCAGCGGTTCCTCAGCTCCTCGCTGACCATCCGCAAGATGTACGACATGTATGTGGACGAGTGCATGGCCCAGCAGCAGCTGCCGTTGTCCGAGCGCTACTACTACCAGGTGATGGACACCAAACTGATCCTGAAGCTGCAGAAGGAACGCAAGCCGCCGCTACATCGACGGCGCCGAGTGGCTTTGCTGAAGCGCATGTACACGCGTGAGGAACTGCTGCGGATCGCCGACGCAATGATTCGTCTCCGAAGGAAGAAACGACTGCTGAGTGACCACAAGGGACACCGGACCGCTGGCCAAGCGACTACAAATTAAAATCTCTCAAATTTAGCAAATAATTTTCTAGTTTAGTTAATTGTTGTTACGTGTTTTATGCCAAAGAATTAATTTTTATCTCTACCGTGAACCAAGTTGCCAATGCCTTATCGACTGGTTACTGAACGAACGTCCATAGCATTTAGCCAAATTTAATCAGAATTTTCAACTTATTTATTAGCAAATTGTATCAAAATAAAGTGTGTTGTTGTGATTGTCAATCGTTCGTAGTACTTGTTCTCTTCTCCTTGTCGCGATTCCCCTCCCACTGCACGGTTTGGTAGCACAGTCTGCGCTCCTCGCCCTCCTGGTCTTGGGCGAAATACGCGAATACACATATCTTGTTCACTGTCACCGACAGACGCGTCTTCGCGATCAGGTCCAGCGGCCTGATCTTCGGCTCGTGTAGCAGTATCACAATGTGCGACGCATGGTACATCATCGGGTCGCCGGGGTAGAGCAGGAAATCGGCGCCGAACGCCTCACCGGGCGTCACGAATTTCCCCTTTAGCCAGAAATCGCGGAAGACTTGATATTTCAGAGACTTGTCTGGAGGAAGGCGAATGATTTGAGCAACTGGAAGGACGGATTGTTATTAAATTGAATGTATTGACAATGACTCATTGCGATCTTACTATGGGGAGTCGGATGGGCGCAGTGAACCTCCAGCAACGCGTTTTTCCGGTCGAACACGAAACTGTCCCCGATTTCCTTGAGCACTTCATCTGCATTGAGTTCGATTTCTGAAGCAGTAGTGTATAAAAATAGTCTACAAAAATAATTAATTAAATTTCGTAGTCTGCTCACCTTCTGGCGCCGCCCCAGCAGCCAGAAGCTTCTTCCGCTTGCCCGCCAGTACCTTGTCAATGTTGCGTTCGGTCTCGCGAAGCTTCTCAGCCTTCAAGGCATCCGCCTGCTCGGAGACTCTGCGATCGAAGTCTGCTTTATACGTCGCCAGCTCCTGCGCACTGGGTTTGCGAAGAAGCGCCTCTCGCTTGGACACCAGCAACGCGATGCCCTGCTCCACCAGCAGCTGGGTTTCGCAGCGACTCAGCTCTACGGGAAGCACTTCAGGAGAAGAAAGACATGATTATATTATGGAAACTAGTCTCAAATGCAGAACCCACTGCTCTCGTTGGGCGACCAGCCGCGCGTGCTGCACGTTCCCACCAAAGAGCCGAGAATCCGATGCCTCTGTCGCAGCAGCATGTAGTCTGTGAGAGAACAATTGGGAATAAATAAATTTTGAAATAATGTTTACTCACCATCGACATCGAAGACGAATCCAGTGCCATTCAGCAGGGTCAAATAAATCTTTTTTTCCTCGGGCGCTTCATTTGAAAACCCGCTCATTGTCTTTACATTTTTCGCTTTCAAGTCTATTCTCAGCGGCCCCCAATCAGCTGTTTGCTGTCAATGTCAGGATTGCAAGACAAGCAATCTAGTTACTGTCAAACATCATCATTGACTCTGGATGATGAATTTACTTTGAGGGAGCGCAGGAGAAGTTTTAGACTCACAGCAATACTAGTACGACTCGAAAGTGGCAGAAGATAAAATCGAAATTGGCGGAGGAAAATTAACTGAAATAATAAAAATAATTTTACTTTAAAATAATTATAAAATTAAAAATCAAAAACGAGTTTTGTATTGTGAAAAGTGTTTCGTGTAGAGAAAAGTGGTAAATGGTTGCAATTCCCAGTCGCATAGAAAGAAAAATTTTATCAACAAGTAAATCACAATTAATTTCGTTTTGCGTTCTTGAATGAGACTCCCCAACAACGTCACTACAGCCAGTAACCACTATCCCAAATATTTGTCGTTTCCCCAATTGTACAAATAATGTGAAAACCAAGAAAATCCATTTCGGAGGCAAATAGAGACCAGCAAGCGCCAGCTAGCGAAAGAATTGGCAGCCGAGCGCGAAAAATGGCGGCCGAGCGACAGAGGACGCAGGAGGAGCCGGCGCCGGACCACAAGGTGCGAGAGGGAGTGAGAGCCTCGGGTAAGTGAGAGGGCGGGGGTTGGTCCGAGTCAAGAAACTTTCTATTGACATTTTCCCCACACTCACGTCGGCGATACAAATAAACGACGAAAATCTATTTTCGGCCACGAGTCGCATTCATTCATTCATTGACATTTCCTCGGAGCGACCAGCGCGATCAAATGGAGAGAGGGAGCGGGATGGAGTCTTTCACCGAGATCGCTTCAATGGACTGAGGCGCCAGAGCGAGAGAAGCGAAGTGGCGCCCGTCGTCCGAAGCCCAAATTAAAAGCAGAAAAATGTGAAAAAACCCATCTTCAGGCGATTGAGATGCCGGAAGACCCCGCTGAAGACAGACAAATGCATCAGATACAGATACCGATGTGGATGCTTTCAGTTTCACTTCATCTCAAGACGTGCTTGTTGCTGCCAGACCAAAAAAACAACAAGTCGCGGCCTCGGCTCCACCAACAACAGCAATAGAGAAACTCCATTATGCATGCGACGGAAAGTAAAAGTAACTGTTGGAGTCAGTTGCAGGCCTTTATGAATTGTAAAAAGCTCGTAAAGCGCTTCGCCTCGATCACAGTCGTCTGTGGATGGAGCCGGATGATGGAGGGGAAGGAGGAGAAGGAGAAGAAGAAGAGGAAGGCGGCGACTCGGCAACGTCGGCAGGGCTCCGCGGGATGTCGGTCAAGTTCAGGCGGGACGAATGGGGAATTCGAAGCGTCGAAACGACCGTCGACGGTCGGACTTGGGGCCTTTTCTTTCTCCAGAACGACAGAAAAATCCCGGAGCTTTTTCTGGCTCCAGAGGAGCTTCGGAGAAAAAGCTTCCATTCCAGCATTGGGAGACGAAAAGTTCAGTCGCCGACTGCAGTTGCGATCGAAGCAAATGACACAAGAAGGGAAAATAAACACACATGGAATAATAAAGACCGTATGATGAAGTAAATCAACAGGAAAAAATCAACAACGAACTAATATCAACAAGACCACAACAATATGAACAGCCCAACAATAACAACGACAGCAACATCAGAAGCAAAGCAATTGCATCAACTCACATGAAAATAGCAGCATGAACTGCAGCAACAGCAACCATAACAACAACAGCGACGACGACGACGACGGCAACCACTCGATTTTGCAATCTCTTGAGAAAAAGCTCCGCAATCGGCAGAGTGTTTGTTGTTGCTGTTGCTGCCGTGGCTACAGCTAGCGATAATTGTTCATGGAATTTTGAGTTTTTTTTATTGTTCTCTTTTTCTGAGGCAACGAAAAGCTCGACCGCGAGAAATAACAGAAAATAACAGAAAATAGAGAAAAACCCACGTTGAAAAAATTGAAAAAATCGTCGAGAAAATCGCTTTGAGTCTCGCGGTTCGATTGAATGTCAATCGAAGTATCTCGGCCGAAGAAGCACGTTTTGGGAGATGAAACCAAAAGCAACAACAACAACCACAGATGAAACTACATGAGGTACCAACAAATGAGAGGAAAAAACCACAGCACAAAATAAGAAAAGGAAAACAAAAAAATAACAAAACAGCCAAAACGAGTGAGCAGAAAAAGTATCTGCAAGATACATGCTAGACTTGGGCAATCGCAAGCACCGCGACGACGGCGGTGACGAGGGTGCGACGACGGCGGCGACGGCGACGACGACGAGATCACCAAAGATTCGTCGAAGATCCAGCAACGTGTTTCAGTCGCACGGCGCACGGGACGGCAGATACATTCGGTTTCGGTTGCAGATACATTGTCGTTGTCGACGCCATCGCCATCGTCATTGTCGTTCTCTTCTTCTTCTTCCCGCTCGTCACCAATTAATGTCGTCGTGGTTTTTGTTGTTGTTGTGATTGTGCAAAGATCGCTTTCATCCCAGCGATCGATCGTTCGACAGATCTCGTGTCATCGCCTGCTAATATTTGTTTACAAAATGGCTGAGTCTCCGTAATCGCTGTGGTGTTGCTCGGTCTCCAGAAAGTCCCCGCCGAAGGGGAGCCGCAGACGCAGAAGAAGAAGGCGAGGGCGAAGGAGAAGGAGAAGCCGCGGCTCGAGGCGAAAAGTGAGGCGCGTTCCGGCGATCCGTCGGATGCCGCGGGCCACCGACGCGCGTGTGGAGTTGACCCAGTGACGTGTTGACAAAAACAACAGCGACCACAACAAGTCGAGAAGAACCAACGACAACAACAAGTGAACAAGTGAAAAAAGTGCGAGTGCAAAGTGAAAGAGTGAAGGAGGATGAAACAAAAACGTATCGAAAAAATTACAGCAAACAACGAAATCTCAATAGAAAACGAAACTACAAAGGCGGATAGAAAAATCGGTGCAAGGAGTGCGGAAAAAAGGTATGAACAAAGAAAATATTCAAAGAAGTAGCAGAAGCTGGAAAACGCAACAAAGGAAGATAAGAAAGAGCGGAGCGTAGACAAGAAAAGAAAGTGAAAAACATCGGCAAAGATTGCAAAACCCCAGAGAACAGAAGAGATAGGGTGGAGTTCATTGTTTTCTCAAAAGAGCAGAAAAAATAAAAGCAATTGTTAAATAAAAACAACGCGAGAACGGGTTTAATCGGTTTAGGAAATCGTGTAAACAAAGCGAGGGCGACAGCGAGCTCAGGTGACGGAGAGCGATCGAGAGAGAGAGAGAGGGAGAGAGGGAGATAGCCAGAGCCAAGTTAGAGACAAAAGGCAATCGCGCCTCGTTATCTGTGAAGTGCAAAATTGCTCGGGACGGAAGAAATAATTACGAAAATATGTTCAATATTTTACACATTTCTAACTAAAATTCCGACACATTCTGAAACAACAACAACAACATCAACAACAACGATAAGGAGAGCGCAAGTGAAATAGCAATTACTATAACAACAACAACAAGAGCAGTTTCACGTTTTCACCACCGACGTCATCGAGTCTCCGCGAGGCCCTCGTGTTGTTGTTTTTTTGTGTAATTCGATTTTTCGTTTTTTTCCATATTTTCCGTACTAAAATTGTATATATTTTTTGCATTTCATATTTTACTTTAAGTATTTCTTAAGTATTTTTTTTTTCATCTCATTTTTTCTTTTTTTTATTATTTCGTAACATTTATGATTTCTTCCTTTTTTCTACTCCTCATTACGGTGCCGAACGTCTCTGTCTGTCCGTCTGTCTGTCTGCCTTGTTGTTGCTGTCGTTGTCGACTCGAGCGCTGACGTCGCGAGCAACGCCGTCGATCCTTCGATCGCCGCCGGAGCGAGGGAGCCGGGTGGGTCGAGGGCGGCCGTTGGATTATTCAGCGCTTATTTTCACGAAAACATGCACGAGTGACGGGAAAGCGAGTGCCTGAGTATTGGCGAATTTTTCCCGCAAATAAATAACCATTAAAATCAGTGATTAGCTAAAAATACGCGAATATTAACGAGCGCAATCGTCGGAAAATTACAATCAGTTTTAGAATTTCTAACAAATAATAATAAATTGAAGGAGAACTTTCATTAAAAAAAACATTTTCTCCAATAATAAAATGAATACAAGAAAAACCTGAAACAGAACAAAATGATAATCATATTTAATATAATATAATTTCAGAGAAATTTTGAACAAAGATAAAAAGTACTTCTTACCATCACTCAAGATATAAAAGTACACATGAATGAAACTAAAAACATGAAATTAAAAACGAAAATAATTTCGGTTTCTCGTTTTCTCTCTCTCAGAGATCTTGGCTCGGTTCGCTGCAGTTGAACTGGATTTTTGTTTTGCTTTTATTGTTCCCATTACTGTGATTTCATTCGTTTAGTGTTGTTTTAATTGACTGCAATTATATTCCATTATTTTTGTTGCTGTACAATGCATTAATTGTAGTTAATTTCTTTGCGGAACGAACGAACTCGAACTCATTGGCATAATTAAGTGATATCTGGTGGATCTGTGGATCTGCCTGTCTGTGCCCAGTAAATACGGCCATTGTTTTGACAACCGAAAGTGAATCCAAGAGTCTGTTTGCAACTTGTTGTCTTGCCCTGGGTTCAAGTGAAAATTAATGCAAGCAAGTTAATTGGCTTCCAGAAGTTATTTTGCATATTGTAGTGTGGAGAAACCACTGAAAGCTCGAGGGATGTTTAAAAATAAATTATATTTGACTAAAGAAATAGCAAAAAAATAATGTTTCTATTTTTTAAACGCTCGCCTCTTAGTTTCCTCCCCATGAGTCACGTGTTTGTTTGTGAAATCATCGCTTGCACCCGAAAAACTCGGCAAATATTGATCGAAGTAATTGCAGAAAGCCCACAATGGGCACGCAAAAATCCCCGCAGCTCGTTTTCCAACACCGCGCGCCATGTCGAACGTGCAATCGATTCGTTTCAGAAGATTCTTTTCAGCCATTCGCGCATGGCGTTCGCTGAAATCGCCGTCCGGCTCGTTTCGATCTATCGCGCGGTTTCCACGCCATTTGGACCAGCTGCTGCTGGCGGACCGCGGGGTTGCCACGCGATCGCAGAGCCCGGTCGACAGGTTGTGTCTTGAGCTTTCTGTCATGCGAGTCTGCTTGTCGCATGCGACTTCTGTGTGTCAATTCGTTCCATGTTGGCTTTTCTCTCACGACATCTGCGACATCTGACATTTCCCTCTCGTGAACTTCGTTTATTCAACTGGAATGATATTTTTCTCGCATGCGAGTAATTGAAAGACTTGGCAACTCTGCCGGCGCTCGCCTCGCTTGACGCCGTCGACGCCGCCCATTGGCGACACTTTCGTAAGATGAATGTATTTCGCCTCATGACGGAACAATTTTTCGCAGTTTATTTTCGCTAATTAAGTTCGAACTATATTTAATTGTTCAATTAACCCATTTCTGCCAATGCCAACTCGCCCTTTTTACAAACACTTTTTATCTCAAGATTTTCGCTATTTATCTTTTCCATCAAACGTTTTCCCTTTCCCTTTTCCCTTTTCCCGTTCTTGACCCGCTCGACCCTTCGGCGGCTTCGCTGGCGCCTCGAGTGATCGACAGCGATAGCGATCGGTCAAAAATAAAACTGGCTTCGGTTTTGTTTTAGATTAACTTAGGTTCATTTCGTTTAAAAAGTAAAGTAAAATACAATAAAATAAAGTACAAAATGCAATTACGACGATCCACGCTCGTGCCTTCCCTCCTCCTCTCTTCCATTGTCTGCTCTCGCCCTCTCGCCCTCTCTCTCACTCTCTTTCCGCTAGTAGTCCTCGTCGCAGAAGCAGCCGTCGCGGGAGTTCTCGGTGATCCAGTCCAAGTACTTGGTGACGCGCGTGTAGACCCCGGGGTAGTTGGGCCGGGCGCAGCCGTTGCCCCAGGACACGATGCCGATCTGCTCGAAGCGCTTGTCGTCGGGCCGCATCCGCACGAGGGGCCCGCCCGAGTCGCCCTGGCAGGAGTCGCGCTCGCCCTTGCCCGGGTACCCGGCGCACATCATGTTCTTGGTGATCATCTTCTGCGTGTAGTTGGTCTGCTGCACGCAGATCTCGTTCTCCAGCACCGGCACCTCGACCTCCTGCAGCAGGCAGGACGGCTTCCCGTCCTCCTTCAGGGTGCCCCAGCCGGTGGCGATCGCCCGGGTGCCGACGAACAGCTCGTTGCGCTCCAGGGGCCGCGGCAGGCAGATCGGCCGGATGAAGCTGGTGATCGGGACGCGATCGTTGAGCCGCAGCAGGGCGATGTCGTTGTCGAAGTTGGAGAAGGAGAACTTCTGCGAGAAGGCGCGCAGGACGAAGCGCGTCTCGGGCCGCTCCTTGTCGTTGCAGCGGTCGTGCTCGCCGAAGGTCACCTTGATCATGAACCACATGAAGCCCTTCACGCAGTGGGCCGCCGTCAGGACGTACCGGTCGTTGATCAGGGTCCCGCCGCAGTAGAACCGATTGAAGTAGCTGAGCCGCGCCATCCACGGGTACTCGCTGACGCCGGCCGTCTGCCCGCCGACGATGCGGGACTCGTCGTTGCGCTCGCCGCACCTGAAGCGAGAGAAAAACAGTTCGTCAGTTCGTGGCGATGAGGGCTGGGAGAAGACCAAAACACGACCTAGGCCTAAATTGACTCGATCGACCCTGAACCCCGATGCGGGTTGTTTCGGAAAGGTCTCCAAAAAATTCGAAATAATTTGACCTTACAGTAAACGGTGGAAATGAAAGAAAAATAAATTCACCATCCTAGGAAAAACTTAACTAATTGAAAAAAAGACAAAAAAAAAGCAGATCTCTGAGTAACCATGGGCCATTTCCAATGTCAAGCTCTTCATTCCGCCCTTTCTTTGGACAAAAGAACACAAACTCGAAGCACAATCTGGTAGCTTCCCCATGATAGACTGCGCTTAATTTAAAACAAATCAATTACTAATGCAAATCCGCGGGAACCGGTTCCGCCGAAATTTGGCTACTTCGATTCCAGTTTAGTGGGTAACGAATGTAACCGGTTTCCCAATGCTTTACTTAAAGTTTTTCTGATGCCACTTAACTGTTGTATATAAAGTTGTTGATTCTCAAATTTTTACATTATTCATTTTTTGTTTATTTCCCTTTTTTCTTGGTCTTTTTGTTTCTGGCTCTCAAGTATATAATTTACATATCGATTGAAACTCCACTGTGTTGGCGTATTAATTTTTCAATCAAATGTTTTTATTGCTATTTTATTTGGGGTTTTATTTGACTCTGGTTCTGCTGTTGTTCGGCGGATCCCTGGTCATTGGCCCATGGGCTCAAATTTCCATAAACGGCTCGGACTGCGCAAATTTCGAAAGATCCTCGACTCGACTCGACTCGATCTGATTCGATTCGATTCGATTCGACGCACATGCAGGCCATCGAAAATGACGCATCGGCCCAGAGGATTAGTGGCCAAGAGGACCGAGAGAGAGAAAGACAGAGGCGATAAAGAGAGCGGTACGTGAATTTTCGTTCCATTTTCGCAGTTAATGAAAGCGGTGCCGTGTTTATTGTCAATGCTGTTCTTGTTGTTGTTGCTGTTGTTGTCCGAGAGCAATTTCTCTTGTATTCTGTCATATTTTGTCTCAGGCCATTGTTTTTGTTGATGTTACAGTTGTTGTTGCCGTTCTCGTTGTGGTCAAAATTAATTACTTTTTTATGGCCCAAAGAACAATAAGCTGGCCAGAAGAAGAAGAAGAACAACAACAACAACAACGGCAGCAATAGCGCGCATTGAGAGGCAATTTATTGTCAACACGAAGATTTGCCGGAGAAGAGAAAAGTAACCACGAGTGGAATGGGCCGACGACGAAGCCAAATTAGCTGCGCGCTTTCAACGCGAGCAACGACCCTCGGGGTGGCGGAGTAGCCGGGAGGACGGCAGATGAGTAGGGGATTATTTGGGTTAAAAAGAAGTTGAAAGGGAGATCGAGGGATCGAGGGATCGAGGATCACCTCGAGAGTCGTTTCAAGAGTAATCGGCCAAAAATTGCCAAAAATACAAAGGCAGCAGTGGAACAATGGGAGCTACCGGTTACCGTTCCCATTCGACTCCTCCTGGGCTCGAGAAGGCCTCGAAATCCTCCATTGTTTTCGCTCAGTGTCTCCGAAAATGCTTTTACAGTTGCGTCTGCGTCGAATGTGACTAAAATATTCATTGAGGAGCCACGAATTTTCGTACCCAAATTTTGTGCCTCGCATACTAATTAATTATTTCACTCTCTGTCTCCCTCCCCCACTCTCTCTCTCTCTCTCTCTCTCGCTTTGTCTCTCTGGAACGATTTTTGTCGAGATTTCAAGATTGATTTCTGTGGTTTTGGTAAAAGCAGAAAAACTCCACTGAATCGGGGGAAAAAATAAATGAAATGAAATTAAGACAAATACGCATTTCCAGCTACGTGTTTTCTCGAACGGCACGTTTCGCCGCTTAAGGCGTTGCCACCCGTTAAGTGCATCATATTTTCCTGGTTCTCTTCGCACTTGGCGAGAAGCTGTCGAAAAGTTGTCGCCAGTCGAGATGCCAACAACAACAACAGCCACAACAACAAAAAGTTGCTGCACTCAAGAGTGCGGATTTCTTACGTAACCGTGAGAAGCGTCCGCTGAGGTGCGCAAACCGGTTACTTTTGTCCGCCAGTCCTTTTCGGGATGGCGGCGGCCCAGGGGCGGCTGCAGCGGAGTAACGATTGATCCGACGGCGGCCAGGGTAACGATTCGTAAAGCACCCGGCTTATGTTTCACGTTTTGAGTACCCGGTTCGCGAAATGCGACGGAAATTGCACTGAGGTCCAATTGACGATCTTGGCAGAGCAGCCGGAGTAACGAATAATGCGAGTGGAACGGAAAATCCCACGGGCTGACTGGAGAATCACAAAAGCTCGCTGTCGCCGAGCGATTACCACAATTACCTGCAGTTGCACGTACTGGGCGCGTCGTGCGCCGCCGACGCCGGCCGCGACGGCGCCGCCGACAGCGGCGAGGACGACGACGGCGACGTCGACGGCGGGCGCGAGTTGTTGCGATTGAAGGCGCCGAACCAATTCTTGATGGGGCTCTGTTTGGCAACAGGTTTCGCCAGCGGCTGCTGCTGCAGCTGCAGCAGGCGCTGCAGGTCGAAGCCGGCGCTGGCCGCGATCTTCAGCTGCTTCGGCTTCGACTGCGGCTGCGGCTTCGGCTTCGTCTGCGTGTAGGCCTGGAATTTTCCGGGAATCACTGGCGAGGATCCCACGGCGGTGGTGACGGCATCATCCGTGCAGGCGACGCGCTCGGCCGCGTGGAGGCAGGAAATTATTATTAAAATTGATAGCAACAGCGATCGCGGCGACCGCGGCGACGACAGCATTTTGTGTGCAGCGACGACGGCGACAGCAACAGCAATCGTGACAGGTGGCGCGCGCAACAACAATTGCGTTTAATTGTTGTAATTTGTAGCGAGGAACCGTTCGTTCCAGCGTCGTTGGCTCGTCCGGTCGGCCGAGCGAGTCGTTGTCGCAGCCTCGAGCGACTGCGAGTCGTCGTCCTCCGGTCGGCAGACGAGGCGGTTCTCGGTTCTCGGTTCTCGATCGTGCCTCGCACACACTCGCACTCACGCACACGCACGCGCACTGACCGACGCACGCGAGCGCTGGGAAGAACAGTTAGACGCTGCTGCTTCTTCCCCTAGTCTCCGGATGGCTTTGTTCGGCTCCCTTTGAATGGTTCGGGATTATTTTTCCGTTCCCTCCTTTTCTATTCGGGCTGTTTCTTAATTTATTGTGTTCTCAGTTTCTTTCGTTCTTTCCTTAGTTCGTTCTTGAGTTCTTTCTTTCGTTTCCTTTGTTCTTTCTTTAGGCCTCTTGGTTCTCTCTATATTTCTCTCGTTCTTCAGTCCTCTATTTGTTCCTCTATTTATTTTTTGTTTCGTTATTTCGTTCTCCCTTTGTTCTTTCACTTTTATGCAAATCTCTCCCTCACTCCCAAGCTCCCGATTAGTGTAACGAATCGCTTTGGAAATCGAATAATCGAACCGAATATTCTTTGTCCGAGCGAGACTCTTCCTCTCTCGCTCACTCCTTTGGCCCGTGTGAGTTGGAGTTTGGGTTTTTGTCTGTTTTGTTAGAACCTTCTTCTAACTTTTTCACACATCAAGCCTGTAACAACAACACTAAGAACGGCGTGGCGACGACAACGACGGCGAGGACGGCGACGGCGACGGCGATGGTTTTCGAGCTGGTCGAGCTGGCGAACGAACATAACTCGCGAAAGTCCGGCGAGATACTAAACGTATCCAACGGTTGCGATCCGTTCGTACGCATTGTTTTTGTAATGGATCTGCATGGCGCAGACGCGACCGTCCGATCAACAACGGCAGAGGCAGCCGAAGCCGAGCAGCAGCGGCGACAGCGGGAGCCACCACGACAACAACAACAACAACATTGTCGTTGTTCGAGTCGGCGACAGCGCGTCGTCAGCGCTGGCCGTGGAAGGCTTGGCCAGGCGTTGTTTAAGGAGAGACGACGACGACGACGACGACAACAAATTACAACAAAAGCAAAACAACAGCACCTGTGACAACAACAGCAACAATAGCAACAACAACAACAACATCAGGAACAACAAAAAGCACGTTCACAAGAACGAAACAAAAATGGAGGAACAAAACGAAAAAGTTCTGTCGAAGAAAATATAAATGACGACAAATTACAAATACAACAACAAATACCTACAACAACACGTCAACAACTACAACAACAACAACCTGACCACAACACCTACAACAACAACAACGTCAAGAACAACAAAGCTCTTTGGCTGCTGTCGGAAGAAAGTCGAGTTCGTTAATCGTCTGACGTTTGTCGTTCGACGCCGACGCCGACGCCGACGCCGACGTTGACTTCGACGTCGTCGCAGTGTTGTTGTATGCGTTTGTTGTTGTTGATGTTGTTGATGTTGTTGTTGTTGTTGTTGTCGCCGTCGCCGGAATCGAGACCTCTTGAGACGCATCCGAAGACGTCTCGTAGAGGCCACGAGGAGGGCGAGGGCGAGAGCGAGGGAGACGGCGATGCCTGAGGAGCGTGAGTCACAAGGAGGGGGGACAAACACAGAAATAAAGGACTCGCCCGGGGTCAGCCGAGGTCGAGGGCTTCGGAATGCGGAGCGGAAGGGAGGTCGTGAAGCCCAAAAAATGTTTTCAAAAAAAATTTCGTTTTTCACTTTGTTACTTAAAAGTTGACTTTTCTAATTTTTTCCACCACAATATATTTTATTTACTTAAATTACTTGTCGTCACAGAACATAATTAAAAAAGTGTATCAGCATATACAAAGAAACCTTTTAATAAAACAAGAGAAATGTTAATTTCTTTAATTGCACATTATAAAAATGGAGTTAATTTATTTTATTTTTAAATATTTAAAAATAAAGTACATAAATATTCATTCAGAGAGTTGAATATTTACTTTGTAAATGAACTTATTTTAGAAATATGCGAAAAATATTTTATCGACATTTTAATTTTGTCCTATTTGTTGTTATTGTTGTTGTCATTTCTATTCGCCCATTGCTCTCATTATAATCTGATGAGAATCTGATGATATTTAGGTCACATCTCGTGCATCGTCTGTGACAATTTGATTATAACAAAACAAAAGCAGAAAAAGGCAACAACAACAACAACACAGCAACAATTATATGCGCATGAACCGCGACGGAAATGAAATGATCCATTAATCAATCGACAATGAAGCTCAGAAATTGGAAAAAATTATAAAACACAGAAAAAAAAAATTAATGCAAAAACACGAATTAATAAATAGTGTGAGTCACAAAAAAAACAATAATAAAGAAATTTCTCCGAAAACCGTGCCCTCGTCAATTACTCCCTGTGGCAACCCTTGGCCGGCCCGCTGTGCAGGCGTGGGCAACGACATGCGACGTCGGCGAAAACGAAACGAAACGAAACGATCCATGGACGGAGAGATTTTTTCGGAAATTGTTTCGAGCGAGTGGGAAAAAAGGAAAGAGAACCGACGAAATTTACCTTTATTAATTGACGGCATTTTTCATGAGCGATCCACGCCCGAACAACAACGACGAATATGGTAACAGCAACAAAAACAATAACAATGAAAGCGATAATTGGGCAAAAATTAACTGAAAAAACTGATTAAAAAAATCAATTAAAAAGTCAATTCAAAAGAAATTCACTTCAAAAGTGAACACAAAAAAATGACATAAACAAATGACGGCAACAACAACAACAACAACAACAACGAAGACGTCAAGCTCGATGACAGGAGCAGCGGGGATTTCACGAACAACAATGACAACAACAGGAATGACAACAACAACAATCGATTTGTGACAAAAAAAAAACGAAAAACAAGAACCAGAAAATTGGCAACAACAAGGAGAGAAGAGAAAAAACAACAATAATGATAAAAAACCATAATAATAACTAAAAAGTAGGATAACAAAAGCGACCAGATTAACAACAACAACAACACAACAACAATCACAATCACAATTATTACAACAACACTTCCACCAACAAGCGTGATTTAATGACGCGGAAGCGGGTTCAGCTGCAGCACCAACTTGTTGCTGCATCCCTCTCCCCCTCTCCCTCTCTCTCTCCCATGTTCTCTCCGTTTGTGCGGCCCATGCGCTTCCTCCTGTTCTGCGGCTGCGGCCACATTGTTGTTGTTGTTGCTGCCGCGGTTGGCCCACTTAACACCAAACTCGTCCTCGACGCCCCGGATTCTGCCCGGGGCTGGCCGGAGTCGGAAACCGCGCCAAACTGCAGCGCATGCCAGGCAATAAAAGCAACGCCAACTGAGGCAACAACAATGAGAACAACAACAGCAACAGCAACGCTCACAAAACAAGTCAATGGCTCGCCTGTAGAGCGGTCGAGGGGAGGAGTCGACGCCAGGCCGTTGGATCCAACCTGTTTTTATTATTCCTCCATCGGATTCCACAGGATTTGGCAGAGCAGAATTCCTTCTTCGGCTCTGCTGGGCGTTGGATGCGGGTAGTCGGTGCAGCTCGTTACATTTGGGCGGAATGGCCACACATTTACAATATCATAAAAAATTAAACTGCAAAATATCGCCTCATTTTGTGTGCAATAGTGTCTTCTATTTACGATTATTTTATGGTTTTATGGTTATTTTTATGGTATATTTTGTTAACAATTTTTATTTTTTATGCATCAAAATCGCTTATTTTCCTAGCCAAACACATTTGATATAATATTTGAATTTTAATATTTTTAATACAACAGAACTATTTGATTTGTAGTACTCTTTTGTAAATCTTTTTCAATTTCGTTTCATATCTTTCTTTGTATTTAATTTACATTTCTTTGTTTTTTTTGTTTTGTCACCTGTTCCCCATTTTTCACAACTAACAAGAGACTTCTAACTAATCCAGTAATTAATGACTAGTCAGTGGCGGTTCCCGGAAGCCTCTGCCGGGAGTTTCAGCCGGGGTTTCTTGAGCTCAGACGCGTCTCGGAAATTCCCCAAGATGTTATTTTTAACGAATAATTCCGCTTACGAAATATACGAGATCACAGGGCTTGGTGTTTTCTCCTTGCCGTCGGTATTTTTGAAAATTTCGATTCGGCGTATTTGAAAATTCTGAGTTTGGTTTTTAAATTGTCGAAGCAATAAAAAATGATTTAACGAATTGCGATATTTACTTGCACTTTGGCCGATTTTCGCATGGCCTTGTTAACGACTGCATTTCGCTGTTTTCGCTCTATATTTATTCTCGATGTTTATTTTCGATGTCTCATTTTCTCGTTTTCTTTGTTTCCGTTGCAGCCGGCGATAATTAAGAGCGTGCGAAAACCATGTCGAGCAGCCCGAGTCCAGCGGCACGAACAACGACCGATCGAGACCAGTAGAAGCGATCGACAGACCGAGCGAGAGAGAGAGAGAGAGAGAGAGTGAGACGGAGGGCGACCTTTGCCGACGCGCCTGGCTGCTAGAATGAGTACTTGGTTGGAGATCCTCACTTCGCAGCCAGACTCCGACGAGGCAGCAACAACAATTTCGACAGCAGCGACGCCGACGTCGACGCCGACGTCCCCCCCTCGCCCCAAACGCACACGCAGTCGCAGCCGCAGTCGCAGCCAGCGCAAGGTCTCGACGCCAGCGAAGGCGACGTCGCCGTCAAAGTCCAAGTTCCACAGAGTAATCGGTACGAAGCTGAGTCGGTTCTCGTCGGTCGACTACGCGGCGCTCGACCAGCACGACCCGGAGCTCGGGCGGCCTCGCTTGACTTCGGCTTCGGCGAGCAGCAGCAGCAGCAGCAGCAGCGAGGAGGATCTCTTTGCGTCGACCTCGACGTCGGCAGCGGCAGCAGCGGCGGCGGCCCCGCGACGCCAGCTGCGCCGCAAGATGGCGCGCAAGGGCACGTACTCGATGCGGGACACGCTGGAGAGCAGTCGCCAGGTGAGAATATTTTGAGAATATTCGAGGATATTTTTAGAACCCGCCGCGCCCGATTCGATCTAAAATTAGGCCGCGGAAATTACAAAACCCGCCAATTCGTCACAGAAACTCACGGAACCGTCCCGAACTGCCGAAAGCTTTGGCGGGAATTTCTTTTTGCAAAAAATATGTGAAAATATTATCGATGGATCGAAATGGAAAATTTGGGAAAACTTCCAAATACCGAAATCCTCAATTGATTTTTCACTTCTCAACCAAGCCAAAATAAACTCCAAGCAATCGCAATCGATTTTCGAAAATATTCGAAAAATTTTGCGATTTCGCACGAGTCGCCGATTTTTGGGATTTATTTATTTTTCGGTTTTCAACTTTCCCCTATTTACCGAATGTTTGGAACATTTTTTACATTTTTACAATTTTGAAATCGCGCTCGCCTCGGCCGAACGTGACCGGCGCCCCAAAGAGCTTTCTTTCGACGGCGTTTGCAACTCGAAACAACGACAAAATCGTCAATTGATCACGCAAAAGGAAGATAATTATTCAATTATTCGCGCGTTTTCGATAAGTTTGTTCCCATCGCACGACGATGTTTGTCTCTTGCAGGAATCTCATTAGCAATGTCGTTTGTAAGTCGATCTGGGCGACTTACTATTTCTCAATAACACAATAACGAATTTTGCAAATAACGTTGCATAACGCGGTGCTCGACAATAATTTAAATAAATAACTGCAAATTAATAACTGTCACTAATTACTGGACCGACGAACGTTACAATTATTTATCAGCAATTAGCATTTGGTGTGAAGTTTCGTCTCGAAACTCCCACCTGCCCCACTGTGCGCTCGCCAATCAGCTGGCCGAAAGCTCGGACTCCGCACACAAACGTAAACAAACAGCCGCGAAAGCTCGCGAACATGTGCGCCGAAAGCTCGGCGCCTCGCACGAACGTGGAGCCGAAAGCGGGCGAGCGTCGCGGAGGGAGGGAGACAGAGTGAGAGCGAGTGGCGAGTAGCGAGAGAGTGCTGGAGAGAGCGGCGAGAAGCGAGAGCGAGAGCGAGAGACGCCAGCACGTGTTCCGCGCTCCTCGTTTTCTTTGCTCGCCCGCTTCGTCGGCCGTTCTCTGTTTTGCTCGCCGCCTTCGCGACCCGCCGACCGACCCGACAACTGACGACCGACGACCGTCGGAGACGAAGACGGAGACGGAGACGACGGCGCTGCCCACGTGCTGCGGGCGCCGAGGAACCTCGTCGTCTGGGCCGCTCCGGCTGGAGTCGCGCGGCCTCGGGTCAGTCGCCAACGGGTCTTCGTCGTGGCTGGTCGTCGCCTCTTCCACTGTCCGCTGTTGTTGCCAACGTCTTCGTCGTGTCGTCGTCGCCTCGTCGTTGTCGGAGCCGCTGCCGCCTCCTCACGCGACTCTCGCCGCGGTACGTGCGTCGCATCGCCGTCGCCTGTGGTTGTTGCTGATTTTTTCTCTCTTTCTCTGACGCCTCGCTGTGTCTTCGATTTTGAAAGTAATTTTTCGAATTTCTACATTTTTGACGTGCTTCGTGTACTACTGTTGTTGTTGTTGTTAGCCGCGAGTGCAGTCGTGAATACGGAGTGCCAACAACAGCAATAAACACAACTGTTTTGGTACAACAACAACAACAGTTGTGGCTGAAAAGTTTGCGAAGTTTTATCAACATTTTCTCCACATTTTTATTCATTATTTGGCGCATTTTTCAACCCAAGTCGTGCTGTGGCCGAAAGAGACAGGGCGCGTGTGCGCGTAACTAGTTGTGCGAGAGAGAGAGCGAGAGAGAGAGGGAAGAAGAAAGAAGCTCTTGATCTCCTTTTAATCACGCTGTAAATTCCCCGAAAACCCGCCCGCAAGTTTCGGGCAAAAATCTGATAAAGCACCCAGTGAAAATGTTGGAGAAAACTCAAGAAACCGAAATAAATGAGCTTCAAATTTCGAAATTCCACGGAGTCTAAGCAGCTGATGGAAGCCGAGCGCAAAGAGTAGGAGAAAACGTCATTACAATCGCATTACTAAAAAAAAAAAACACTTTAAATTGACAAACACAATATTTTTGAATATTTCTCAACAGCATTTGGTTTTGGTAATTTACAAATTTTGAAACAAAGCCGAATTTCATATTTCGATTTAACAACATTCGACTATTGTTTTATTGATGAAATTAACATCAACACTATTTTCCAAAATAAATCTCTCCAATATTTTTGAAAAAAGTAATTTTTGCCTAATCTCCATTGGCAAATGTGACAACAATTGAACATGAATATCAAGTAGTATTGATAAGTATTCAAAATAATAGCAAATTTAATTCAAATAACACTTGGGGTTTTAAGTAATACTTGGGTTTTTAAACAATGTTTGGGTTCTTACATAATATTTGGGTTTTTAAATTATATTTGGATAAATTATATTTGATTAATATTTCAAATAGAAAAACATATTTAATTTAATTAGTTTACTCCTTCCATATTTGACTTTGAATTTAGCGTAAAATTGGCAAACATTTGGAATTTTCTTAAATGAATCGGTTTAGTTTTTCACACATTTTCTCCAAATTTCTTGCATTGGTTGAAATGCACTCCACTAAATTAATTTGAAGGAAATAAACAGGCATTTCTCAGGATTTATTCCTAGCTTAGGTTCGTTTCTTAAGAGAAATGCATGAACTGATGTCTATAGTTGAAAACCTCAATCAAGCAAATCAAGGCTCAGGCGCCCGGATCAAATGAAATCAAATCAAACACGAATTCCCCACGTCCAATCCAATGAATTCAATTTGGACTCGCTGAGCTGGGCGAACGCTGTTCGCTCGCACTGTGCGCTAATTGAAAACGTGAGCGCTCCACGAACTTTCCCATCAAGTGTTAACTTCCTGCCGCCGCCGCCGTCGCCCGCGCGCCCTCTTCCGGCCGGCCGTCCCGCTCCCACCGCCGCCCTCTCGCTCTCGCTCTGGCTCTGGCTCTGGCCGCCCGACCCGCGCGGGGTGGGCGGCGTTGGCGATGGGTTGTGATCACTTAATTTACCGTTATTGCCAATTGACTAAATTAAAAGTTTTGTCGCCACGCCCTCGGACAAGGCGGGCGGCGACTGCAGGCCGCGCGTGTGTGTGGCTGTCTGTGGGTGTGTGCGGGTGCGGTTGAATTTCCAACAAGGAATAATTTGTAAATCTAGGAAAAGCTCCGCCGAGTTCCAACAACAACGAAACCCAAATAGAAAAAAAAAACAGAAAAAAACGCCCTCAAAAGTTAGGGAAAACTAAAAAGTTTTCGAGCTTTTTGCTTTTCCACTCGTAATTATGCTGCCAATTACTAGTGAAGCGACAACAACAACGACAGCAACATAATTTCTCCTACTTCCGCCTGTCCGCCCAGGCTGCAACTGACGACAACAACAACAACAACAACAATAAGATAGCTACAGCTGTTGTCATCGTTTACCGTTATTTATGCTCGTCCTTTTTATGGTCGACTCCATTCGTGAGTTGGAAGTGGAGAGCATTTTTTGTTCTCATTTTGTCCTTTTCGCTCCTCGCTCTTCGTTTTTCCACTTTCGTCCTATAGAAAATTGCATGGCGGAGCGTTTTTTATCGCATGCGAGAATTTTTGTTGACAGGCGCGTTTTTCGCCCTGCCCTCGGGAGGCCGGCGGCGGTTTTTGTGGAGCCCTCGGGGGGAGGACCCTAGAGACTTGTAGGAAGCCCACGTCGAGGTTTCTCAATCGAGCCCGATCCCAATGTGTTGAAGTTCGGTTTTTGCTCCGCAAGACGGCGGAATTTTTGCCGAATTTCCCGTGGTGCAGACCGCATTTGTGAAGATCCCGCTCCTCCGCCCTGCTGTGAAGGTGGTGCTTTCGGTAGTTGGACTTTGTGTGAAGCAGTTAATTAGCTGGCTTTCGGAGTCCTTCGTTGGCACTACGTAATAATAACACTAGAAGCAGCAGCAACTAAAACTAAAACAAACAACAGGAAGCTACAGAAACCAGCAACAACAACGAGATGCACCAGCAACAACACAACAACACAACAACAGTGACTAACGAGCTTTATTAGCCGTTAATTCGAGGTCCCGCAGCTTTTTATCCACTTTGTATTTAAAGCAAGACAAGAGCCAGGGCCAAAACAACAAACAAAACATCAATTACTACAAGAACAGCAATAACAACAACAACAAGAAGAAGAAGAGAGAGGTCGACTTCGCGCCCTCTCGCCTCGCTAATTGAGTGCATAACGGGACAGGACGAGTGGGCGACGCGCAAGGACGGCGAGGACTTCGAGTCACGCGGCGAGCGAGCGCCGGAGACAGTCGTTAAAACGTGCCTGCCAATGGTTGTTGTTGTTGTTGTTGTTGTTGTTGCTGTTCCAGTCGTTCGTTGCTGTTTCATGTTTCACTTGTTCCTTCGGCCTCTGCTCCAAATGCATTCGCCTTGTTGTTGTCGTCGTTGTCCTTCTCTAATTGCTATTGTTGTTGTTATTTTTTGTCATTGTTATCGCGTTGTTGTTGTTGTTATCTTCTTGTTGCCGTGGCTGTACAGCTGTCGTTGTTGTTGTTGTTGTCAACGTGACTTGACATTGCGCCAAGTGTGAAACTGAGGTCGAGCGGCCGGCGGCCCAGCAGCGACAACAACCACAACTACTACAACAACAGCGACAACAACAATAAAAGCCACAAAAAGCAGAGCAGGAAGAAGAAGAAGAAGAAGACCAACAAGAACTGCAACAACCGTTACAACAACAACAATGAGAACCCCACGAGGTGCGCTCATCTCCATGTCCCGATGTCTGTGTGCGTGGTTGTCGATATGTACGTGTGTGCTTGTTCTACTTCCTCCGCCTCCTTCTCGCCAACCCCCCCCCCCCCCTCTCACTCTCTCTTTCGCACCCTTTCTCCGTTGTCGCCGTTTCCTGGCGTCCTTTTCGGGGCTCGACTCGACCGGGCGCCCGGCGGCTCCGCCGAATGACGGCGCGAGTCGCGGCCGCGGCCCGCAGTGGCCGCCAATTAGTAAACCGCCCACGCCACGCCACGCCCCTTAGCTCTCGGGCTCCTCGCAGATTTTCGATTTGCCAATTCAATTTCCGCCATCCGATTTAAACGGAGACCGAAAGAGGGCAGTGGCGAAAGAGAGCAGAACAAAAAGGCAGAAGGAAAGTAAAATCACAAGCAAAAAAATCTTTAATACTGAAATCACACAATTTTTTGCAAATTCTTAAATTATATTTTTTATAATTTTTTAACTCTTCTTCATGTCCAAAGTCTTAATTTTCACATGGGGAGTTTTTTTGGGGTTTTTAATATTCATTTTTACTACAATATTCAATATATTTAAATATTAACTTTCTCATATCAAATTTCATAAATTCTTTTGTGATCAAATAAATTTATCGTGTTTTAAAATTTATTTTTCATATTTTTCTTTAATAAAACAAAGGCTCCTTCCTTTTTCGAGCGATACTTCAAAATTCCGTTAAATTCAATCATTTCGCGTTTGCTCTCGCCCAGGAATTCACTTGTCTGCATTATTGACACAATATTATATAAATTGTGTTATGGTATTGGTGTTGTTGTTGTTGTCGTTGTTGTTGCAGGTATCGCCATCCGAAGTCACGTGCGCTGCGAAAGCCATTGATCGCCATTTTGCAAGCAGGGCTCGCCGCACATTTTGATGCCTGATTTGCGACTGGGGGAGCGATTTTTGGCCAAAAATAATATTTGTTGTTCTCCTTGTTCTCAAAATGTATTTCCGTCATGTGCCGAAAGCGACTTCTGCTCGGTCGAGCGCGGCGCCCCCGCCCTCTGCCCCTCCTCCTTCGCCCCTTCCACCGCCTTCCTCTTCCTTCTCCTTCTCCTATCCTCCTGCGTCTCTTCGGGGTTTTCGTATTTTTCGCTGCCTCATTCGATTCCACTACAAGTCCATGTTTTCAAGTCTCTCGTCTTTGCCTCAGGGCACCGAATGTTTTTCCCTTCCTCCTCCTCCTCCTCGTCCTTCTTCTTCTCCTGCTTCCTGTTTCCTCCTCCTTCATTCCCGCTCTCCTCGCGTGCCGGTCCCCTGGGCATGTTCCTCTTCTTTATTGCCTCGATCTGCCATTTAGTTCCCATTAGTTTTCATATTTTACTCCGGTTTTCACTCCTTCTTCTCCTCCTTGTCCTCTTTCCTTCTCCTTCTCCTCATTCTCCTTCTCCTCATTCCGCTTCTTCCCTCCTCTCGCCCTCGTTTCTTCTCCTGCTTCCAATGCTGACTTCTGTCCTCCACTTCCTCCTGCTTTCCCACCTTCTCACTTCACTCAACCTCGCTTGTATCGCCAGCTCCTCCTCCTCCCCCTTCTCACCTCCTTCCTCCCTTCCCCTTCTCACCTCCTACCTCCCTCCCGTCACCCCACCATCTCCCGCCCTCCTCCTTCTTCGTCCCCTCCAAGTTCGCTGCATATTTTTGCGAAATTAGTTAATTCGCTCACGTTTTCACAACTCGCG
Source organism: Coelopa pilipes (assembly GCA_947389925.1). Classification (NCBI taxonomy): domain Eukaryota; kingdom Metazoa; phylum Arthropoda; class Insecta; order Diptera; family Coelopidae; genus Coelopa; species Coelopa pilipes. The sequence goes on from OX376699.1 coordinate 2,231,191, forward strand.
CATAAATGTGTCGGTGTCGGTGTCTGTGTGACCGGTCTCCATGAGCACGTGTGTGTGTGTGTGAGCCGCCCTGAATGGCCTGTACTTCCTCACCAATACACATGCACCGCCTGCGGGAGGAAATTTGTGGGCATTTTTGCCCAAAACCGAACGCCGACGTCGACTTCGAGGCCCCCGAACGACTTTCCTTGACATCGTTTTCAGTCGATTGTTGTTCCAGTTGTTGTTGCTGCAGTTGTTGTTGCAGGTGTTGTTGCTCAGGAGGCTGTGGCGAAAGGATTTTGGAACATTTTTGGCGGAAGTTTGTGTCGAAAAATCCGCCAGTATCTGCAGAACCGACGCGGTAATTGCATAATGAAGCCACGGATTATTTATTGTCGAGTGTAAAAATGCTCCCTTCCGCCTCCCCCCTCCCTCCTCCCCCCTCCCTCCTCCCCTCCTCCTCCTCCTTCGCCACCGGCTCCTCCTTGTGGGCTCTCAACGGTGTACAATTGATTTTCACGCGAACGCTCCGAGCCCTGGGCGCACAGTGGGTCGAAGCGAGTTGCTCTGGGAACCTTTTCCATGCCCATAATCGAGAACTCTATTAGAAATTAAATTATTATTATAATTTATATTATTAAATATTTATTTCATTATATATTATTAAATTTTTCGACTTAATTTCGACGAATTTCTCATTATACTTTTATTAATTGGAAAAAAAATTTGGGTGTATTTTCTTTCTTGATTAAAAGGTTGTTTCTATTTTTTCCCTCATGTTTTGTAAAAGAAAGAAATAGTAAATGTTTTTAAATCTTTATTTCCGTAGTAAAAAAACACGAAAAATAAAATAAATTTGTCTTAAGTTCCTTCTTGAGTGAAATTTATAATTTTCGTCAAAAATGCCCCCTCTCTCTCTCTCTCTCTCTCTCTCTCATCCCCGGTTTTCCTATTTCCCCTGTTCGTTCGCAAAAGTTTTCCGAACGATTGCCGTTTTTAAACCCCGACAACAACGCAACAACAACAATGGGGAAAATGAAATTCCCAACAACAATTGCATGGGAAATCACAAGAACACGGACGTGGGCCGTAAATACCATTACAACAACAACAACACTCACACACACGGCAATGTTGAGAATTCACACAACGACAATGAAAACAATTACAGGGGCACACAAGAGCAACAACAACAAGAACAACAACAACAACATCAACAAGAACGACAACAATAATGGAAATAGCAACAATTTACAATCTCAATTTTATGAATGAATTTAAATCGTAGAACGAGTCTTCTTCTTCTACTTCGTCTTGTAATTCTCGCTCTGCCCTTCCGACGTCTTCGGACCGCTCTTCCTCTTCTTCTCGGTTGCCCCCTTCTTTATGTCTCACTTACGCAAACACATTCTGTCGCATTCACTCGTCTGATGCTGGCCTTTGGGTTTGTCTTCGTTCGCGTCTCTGTCTCTGTCTCTGTCTTTGTTCTTGTTTTAGATTTTGTTTTTGTTGGGTTTTGTCATTGGTTTTTGTTGCTTGTTTTGTTGTTGTTGTTGTTGTCATTGTTTTATTCAATTGTTGCCGTTCCAAAGATATTGTTGTTTTTGTGTCCATTGCAAATTAAGTGTCAGATGGTTCTTAACGCCTTCTTAACTGGGTTAAGGAGAGAGTTGAGTTCGGGCAAGGTGAAACAAGGTGGGGCGAGGTGGGCTGGGCTGGGCTGGGGTGGGGTGAAGCGAGGTGTGGCGAGAAGAGAAGGAAGGTGAGGGAAGGAGGTCGAGTAAGAGAAGGCTACGACCAAGAGGAAGCTCCGGGAAGGTCGTCTTGGCCGTGGACCACAATGCAAAGCTAGACCGAGCGCGCGAGGGAGACAAAAGGAAATCACTTTCGGAAGAGCAAAAGGCAGGGGGCGGGGTCGGGTCGGGGGGCGGTGTTGGCCAAAATAAAGTGTGTTTGGGGGGAGATGGGGAGAGGAAAGATATATACGAAATACTTTGCCGAACAAAGTGGCGGAGAGAAAAAGAAAGCAATCGCAGCAGGGGACCGACCGTCCATTGACGGTCGGAGCGGACGGAATGAGTGGGAAATGGGAGGGAGAGAGAAGGAAGGTCAGGGCGCTCAATGGCAGGTAATGAAGTGGAGCAGCCGAGAAGCAGGCGGCAGGCGGCAGGGCGACGACGAAAGGGAAGACGAAGGCGAAGACGGGAAGAAACAAATGGCCCGGGAGAGACAAATGGTGTGGGTCCAGGCGGAAGGCGGAGGTGGGCGATGGGCGATGGGCGTTGGGCGTTGGGAGCTGGGGGAAGGTGGAGATTGTCGAAAGCGGCGAAAGTGAAAAGTTCCGCAGAACAAATAAAGAGCAAGTCGGGTTGGGAGTCGGGGAAAATGGCCTGAAGGGAAACGGTTGGGAGAGAAATATTGGAATAGAAACCGAGACACGGTTCGTTTTGCACGAAGAGGGCGGGCGGCGAGGCTGGAGCCACGTTGGAAAAGGTGGCCTAGGTGTAGGTAATTCCTAAGGCCAACACTTCGTTACTGCGGCGAGGACTCGGGGGCGCGAAACGAACCGAGGGAGCAGGGAATGCAGTAGGGAAAGGAGGACGAACGAGCCGCCGACGGAGGTGGCGAGTGACAGAACGAGCGACAAACACTGGACTAAATTATTTGATTTGACTCGCGCAATTGCCTCCTCGTCTCGGCTTGGTTTCTTCCCTCCTCCTCCTCCTCCTCCTCCAGATCCCGGGGGCTTCTGGGCAAGCCTACGGCTGATCGTTTCTCCGACACGTTCTAATGTGATAAAAGTCAATTTAGATGATTGATAATGATTCGTTTTCGTTTCCACGAATGTAAACCTTTTTTGGTTTTCGTATTGAGTTCCTTTTCAAATAATTTTGGAATTTTTCAAAAAATATTTCAAATTTGTTAGAATTTTTCGAATAATTCCGAACATTATTGAGAATTGATGGAATAATTTCATATTTTTGGAATTCTTCGAATTCTTTGAGTAGTTTAGAGCATTTTTTAAATTGTTTTGAGGATTTCTTAATAATTATTTTTTTAAATTTGGTTTTGTATTTCCGAATTTTTTGCATATCTATTGGAATTTTTGGAATAATTCTGAAAATTGTTATATAATTTTGAACATTTTTTAGATTTATTTTCTCGATACGTTTCGAATCATTTTTGATACTTTTCATGTGTTTTTGAATTAATTTGAAATAAAAAAAAGTTATTTAAAAATCCCCCTCGATTCCTACTTCTCTCTCCTTCCCAGATTCGTTGACTTCGCTCCCTCTGTCGTTGTTCTTGTTGCTAATCCACTGATTCTTCTTCCTCGTTCTATTGCTCCAGTTCCTGCTCTCTGGCCGACTTCGCCGAGATCCCGAATCGACCCGACTCGGCTCGGCTCGGCCCGGCTCCGTCGTGTTGACTCCCTTAGCAAATGTGCCTGAAATTGCGTTTTCAATTGGAATTTGGATTTATTTCAAGCGCCATTCAACTAAATTTCCCACACCCTCACACCCACGATGGGTGTGTGTGTGTGTGGTTTATTTGTTTCGCTGTCTATTGGTGCGAATGTTTATGTGTGAAATTGTCGCCGTCTTTAATTTAATGTCACTCTCTTCACATCTGCTTTGTAGGCTTTTATTTGACTATTCATGTCCCAAAATACAAAAAAAAAGTTTTATTCAAATAAATTAGTGCATTATTCAATTCATTTAGATACATTTTTTAGACTGATTTTAATGACAAATTTCGCAGACCAATATCGTTGACAATTTTGTTGACAAATTTTGTGACAAATTTTTCAAACAATTTTTTGACAAATTTAGCGACAATTTGTTCAGACAAATTTTTCAGTCAACATTTTTGACAAATTTTGCAAACATTTTTCTCATACAAATTTTTTGACAAATTGTGCGACAAATTTTTTGATAACTATTTCAACAAATTTTCTAGACAAATGTTGTGACATATTTTCCAAATAAATTTGTCGGACAAATTTTTCAGTCAAATTTGTTGATAAAATTCGCTGAAAAAAATTGTCAGACTTATTTTATATACAAATGAATTGGTATTTTTTTTATTAATAAGTCCATTATTTTCAATTGCCCAAATTGTTTGCGTGGAAAAACACTTTCCTTTCCCCAATAAACACAATTTTTATTGTCCTTTTATTTCTTCCTAAATTTCTTCGCTTCTCCACAACGCTGGCTTATCAAAATAACTCTAAAATCTAATCGTCCCGATTAATGTTATTGCCATCGATAGTGGACTTGTTTGAGTTATCAGAGTTTTTTTTTTCCTTTTGGGCATTTTCTGGGCATTTCAACTGGTTTACTGCTTGCTGTCAATGGGCTCGTGATTAGGCAATCGCTATTGTTGTGCTCCGGCGATTAGATCGCGACCCCTATCGACGACAGCCCATAAACCCATCCAGTTTGGGGTTTCGAGCTGATTCGTAAATAACTCAGCCCAATTGTTTCAATTTTGTTCTCTGTTCTGTTCTGCACTGTTCTGTTCTATTTCATTTAGCGTTGCTAGAAATCCTGCAAATTTCGACTTTATTTCCACTTAGTATTGCTTTTTTCGGTCTCCCCATTTGGGGGTTCTTGGGGGTGCTCGCTCCCTTTCCTCCAGCTTCACCCTCTCCAAGGCCTTCTCCGCTCGATTTCGCCTCATTTGCCGCCCTTCGCCCTTCCCTCCGCTACTCGTTCTGCTCTCTTCCTTTCGCGCCGCCTCTCCTGCTCGTGCTAAGTCTTTTATCTCAATTGTTCGCTAATCAGCAGCCGTTTCGATGTCGGGTGCGAATCGGTTTTTGGCGCCAGGAAATTGATTTGTTACCGAGTGGGCCAGACACACTCACACACACACACACACACACACACATTCGCATTCGCATTCTCTCGCTCGCTCTCACCCAGTCGCAGCTGCCGTCAGTGACACAAACACATGCACGCAATTGGAATCGCGGGAAACTTTCGCCATTTCTGCGAAAGTGACAAAAACTCACACCAACACGACACACACACACCGGCATTCCCTCTGAAACGCATGCATGTGGAAAGAGACAGCGAAACAAATACGGCTTTATCCAGAGCAAGGCTGAGCGCGAGAGGGAGAGGGCGAGGGCGAGGGCGAGGAAGGGACAGAGACATCGAAACTTTCGCAATTTGTATGAAAGTTTTTCAAACGAGTTTTAGCGAAATTTTTCGCATTGCCGATGTTTTGTTTGTTGTTAGAATTGTGGTTGTTGTTGTCGTTAGTATGTTAGTTGTAGTTGCAGTTGTTGTTGTCTTTAGTATCTTCGTTGTTGTTGCTAGAACTACAGTTGTATTTGCAAAATTGTAGCTGTTGTTATCATTATAATGGTTGTTGTTGTTTCAGTTCTTCCTGTTGTTTTTCGTTGTTGTTTTTATGCTTGTTTTTTTTTTGTGTGTTGTCTCTCGGTTTCCTTTGTCATCTCCTCCTCTGTCTCTCCGGCGATCGTTCAGTCCTACTCTCCATCCATCGGTTAATCCTCAATCCTCATTTCTTCATCACTTAAATCGGTCCTCCATCATGCATGGTTTGGATAAAGATATTAATCCTTCAATCTCCTCAGTCTTTTTCTGCACCCACGCAAAGCAAATAATTGTGAAATTCAATTTGCAAATGGCCAAAAAATGAGTCTCTTGACCGAGTTCCGCCCAAAGCCATCGCCACAGCTTCTCCTGCAAATGGCTCCGTTCTCGTCTACTTCATTCACTTCTTCTGTTCGACCTCTCAATTCTCACCCCTCTTCTGGGTCTCTTCTCTCCCCTTCCCGTGCACCTCGTTCTTGCCGGTGGGTTCGCTTCTGGTTCGAAATCCACGGCCGATCGTCGTCCATTCCTGTTGCGAAACGACGTCGGCTTCGGCGGACTTTCGCTCATAATTGAAATTGCTGCAGCGGCCCTCTCTCTCTCTCGCCCTCTCCCTCCCCCGCTCTCTCTCTTCCAGCTATCTTTTCATCTGTCCATGATCCCTCTCGTTGTCTTGAGAACTTCCCGGCCCACTAACTAAAGAGGTCTGAAGGCAGCAAACACTACAAAAAAACAAAAACACCACAAACAACAACAACAATAACATACTGACAGCCAACAATAATCGCATGAAAGATATACGGAAAGCGAAAACAACAACAACAACTACTACTACTACTACTACAGTTAGGGATCAGGCGACAGAAGAGCTGGGATGTGGTAAAGACAACAATAAAAAACGGAGACTAGAGTGGTAACAACAACAACAATATCTAGAGCAGCAACGGAGGGTATGTAGAGTGACAACAACAACAACAAGAAGACGAAGAAGAAGAAGAAGAACAAGGACCAAAATATCAAAAACAACAACTAAGCATATTAGGACAAGAGGCCGAATGTTGTTGGTGAAGTGAGCGCCATCGGTGACAACAGGAGCGACAACAAGAACAAAAACAACAACAAGTAAAAGACGAAGACCAACAAGAACAACAACACGGCAACAGCACCAACAACAACGATGACAACGACGACAACAACAACAACAAATACAGCATTACCAACTATCAACATGGCCGAGAGCACGAGTAGCAACAGCAACAACTGCTCGAAGGCCTTAGCCAAATATGCAAGAAGAAGAAGAAGAAGGAGAACAACAACAACAACAATAATAACAGAAATTGTACAAAACCAACAACAACAACAACAACAGCAACGTTTTTGGGCCGCTCTTTTGATGCAAATTTGCTAAAATGGCCCCATAAACTCCAGGCCAACCGCTCTTGGCCCTCGACCCGGCCACGCCCCCTCCCCCAGTCGACCTCCGCCCCCTCGCTTCCTCTCTTGCTTCCCCCTCTCCCCATCTCTTTCGCTCCTAAGCCGTCGTCTCTGCGAATTTTTACAACTCTAATTGTTGGTGTTGTTGTCAACGATGTTGTTGTTGTTGCCGCTGTTTTTTTTTGTTGAAGTTTGTTCGCATCGTTGTTGTTGTTTTATTTTTGTTGTTGTTGTTTTTGTTGTTGTAGTGATCCCACTGCTTGTTGTTTAACATTTTGGTCCAATTGCACTTTATTTCTTTTATGTTTATTTCATCTGTTTGTCTGTTTGTTCCCCCAACTCTCTCTCTATCTCTGTCCCTCTACGGCACCTCTCTCTCTCTCTCTCTCTCGCAATCCCATGTGTGTTCGCGTGAGTGTTGCCAACAAGATGCAAATTTTACATGAAAATAAAACTCAGCTCTCGCTAGCATCGAGGCCCCGAGAGCCAAAGACGGGGGCGGACAAAGACGGGAAAGACAAAGACAAAGACAATAAAAGACAACCAGAGGGAAGGAGAGGTGAGGGAAGGATAAAAGAAAGTTTTCGCCTCTTGTCGTTTCGCAATTTCTCATTTCTTTTGGACTCCCTCACTTTTCTTTTGCTGCTGCCGCTGGAAAATGCACGAAATTTGCATTTCGTCTCAAATTACAATTTATCGCATTATTCGCACCTTCCCTTCGCTCCTCCTCCCCCTCCCCCCGGTAAACTCAAGCAGTTGGCGACGCCATGAACCCGATTGACGGCCGCCTCTGATTGCATGGCCAGATAGCGATTGTATCTGCTGGTGGGAAAATCCACTATCGGCTTTCAATTACTTTAAGCCTGGTCAATAAAAGTGGAAAACCGCAAAGGCTTGAAACTTTAATCGATAAAAGTCGCAAAAACTCGCACGTTTTTCCGCGTCCCCCGCCTTTGCGCCCTCGTCCGCCAAGTGAGACGTTTTCGCCGCCTTCCCATCAATGAAGAGTCGTCGCTCTGTTGATGTCTGCCGCCGTCTGCCTCGCGATCTCTCCATTTCCCTTCGTCGTCCTCTCCTCGCCCGCCTGACACTTGCTCTGACAGGTGTAACGAATGCAAACGAGTGTCTTAATAAAGTCAACACGACAATTAACGAAGTCCTCGTCCGCCTCAACCTCGTCCGCCTCAACCTCGTCCGCCTCAACATCGTCCGCCTCAACCTCGTCCGCCTCAACCTCATCCTCACCCTCCTCATCCTCCTCGTCATCCTTCACGATTCTGCCCTTCTGCTACTCGTCACCGACGCCCTCCGGCCTCGTTGCCTCCCGCCCCTCCTTGGTTTTTGCATCGTCCTGTGCATCAACCTCTCTCTCTGCCTCCTCCTTCGCTTTCCCGCACCCACCTCTCGTCCTCCTCCTGTCGCACTTCCCTGCCCTGCTATCTTTCCCCTTGTTCCCTCTCCTTCTCTCCTCTTCCCACGTCTTCCGCCCGTCCCGTCGTTAATCGCGCGAATGAATGAAATGAATTCCCGTGCAGTCTGTTGTTGGTCTGTCCATGATTTCGCAGTCTGTTCCACGGACTCGTCCGCCGTCCTCCACTCAAGCGCCCTCTTTATCCTCTTCCTACTCCTGTCTCTCCCTTCGCCCTCTTCGTCCGCTCTCGTCTTCTTCATGGTTTCCGCGTCCTTCGCCTTTCCCCTCCATCCCTCTCTCTCTCTCTCTGTCTCCTGCTTTCACTGTCACCGACGTCGTCCCGCGGGCTCCCTCCGTACTCAGCAGCTCGTTATCACCCTCTATCTCTCTCTATCTCGCTCTGCCCCCCACCAGCTTCGTGTGTGGTGCATCCGGCTTCGCCTCGCTGTCTCTCTCTCACACATCCGCCGTCGTCAGCCAGGCTCGGCGCCATGTAATTGGAACATGACGCCAGTTTCTCTCCTCCTCCTCCCTCCTCCTCGGCCTCGTCATTTTTTGGGCGCGCAACTAATTTAAATGGAATTTGCGAGGAATACAACAACAAGAGCAGCCTGCGAGGATCGATGTGTGTGTGCGCGAAGGAGGGAGGGGAAGAGAGCGAGCGAGATGGAGGGAAAAAACTTAATTAGGGTTTCGCGTAACGAAACGTTTGAAAATTCCATTAAAATGGCGTCGCTTCGCCTCACGTGTCCGAAGGGTAGCGCGAGGGGGGAGAGAGAGATAGAGAGATAGCTAGGGATCGCGAGATGGATGGGGAGTGGGAGGGAGAGGAGAAGAGAAGAGTGCGACGAATGAGAAGCCGACGCTGGTGCACGTGGCCGAGCGCGACGTCCCTGGGCGCCGAAGGTCTCGACCAGGGCGGCTTCCGCCGATCCCGGCGAGACCCAGGCCCAGGAAGGCCAGGCCTCTGGGAGCCGGGGATCGCCGTAGTAAGGAAAAGGACATCATAAAGTGTTGATTAATGTTTATTAAAATCATCAGCATTCTATTAGTATTCTTCTTTTGATTAAATATTCTTGAACAGTTACCAGCTAAATTATTCAGATTATTCAGATATCAGAAAGGAACATTTGATGAATTTGGAAAATTTATTCAGATTAATATTTACATTCATATTAGTTTTTTTTCATGACATCCAAAATATTACGAAACTTCATCATCAACATTTGATTGAAGTCGCATCCGAAAACATTTGTTTCAAAGTGAGACGAGTTAAAAATTGACAAAATCGAGCTCCCTCTTGAGGCGCAGCGTCAGCGTCAGCCGGCGCGCCTGCGGGTCCCACTTGGCGTCGCAGCGGTCGACGTCGACCTTGTGGGGCAGGGGCAGGCGCAGGCGGTACAGCGGCGTTGCCAGATCCACCTCCGACTCGGTGATGTCCAGGTCCATCTTGTCGGCGACGATCGTCTCCTCGGGCAGCTCGACCTCCACGACCAGGTCCTCGCAGCTGGCCGAGGAGCTGCTGCGGTTCCCCATCTGAGAGCGGCAGGCAGAGGGAGAGAAAGAGAGAATGAGAGTGCAAGAGTGTGAGAGGGACGGACGCACCTGGAGGAAGACGTCCTCGGTGCCGACGGCCTGGCGGTAGGTCAGGCGATGCTCGGGCCGCCGGCGCGTCTCGAGCGCCTCCCGGTCCTCGGCCTCCTGCAGCGCCTGCCACTCCTCGATGCTGCTAATCGGCTTTTCCTCCGGCGCCCGCTTCGTCGTCGCCGCCGCCGTCGCCGCCGCCGTCGTCGGCTTCGGCTTCGGCGGGCCGATGTGGGCCGGGTCTGGGATGAAGATTGAGAGATTAATGAAATTCCCTTCAGATTGGAAAAAGTCGCGCACTCAGGCCGCCTCCCGGCTCGTCGTCGGTGTCGGAGTCGCTGCCGCGGCCCTCGTCCGGGTTCAGCAGCTTCTGCAGCAGCCGCACGTCGATGAGCGACATTTTCGCCAATTCGAACGAGGCTCGGAGACGATTGGAAAATATCTGACTCGGAAGCGAAGGGAAACTCGTGGAAAAGTCGATCGTTCGTTTGTCGAAAATCGCTCCGGGAGCAGTCGATTTGTTGACAACCGATCGATCCAACGAGAGGGGCTGGCGTCGGTTGTCGGGCGTTGCCACGGCGACGGTTTTCCCCGGCGTTCGAAGGGGAAAATAAGCAGGGAAAACGTTTTTCTACCACGTTGTCGTTCACTACTGTGACTATGTCGGTATTTTTCTCTCTTTCTCGATTTAATTTCTATATTTCCACCAGTTCAATTGCTGTCCATGTCCATCAATGTCGAGCACTCATTTTTATTTCAATCCCAGGTTGTGGCTTTCGAAATTCCATTCATGCAACTCGGATCTTTCAACAGAGATCATGGCATTTTTTCAGTCAGATTCACATCAGCCTTTTTCAGCTCTTTTTTGAGTTTTTGATAAAAACCCTTCCATTTACAAATAATTCCGCTCCTAAAACAAGATTATTTGCAATTGTTTTTTTCTCCTTTTCAGAGAGCTGCCTCTCTCTCTCTAAATTCATTACATTTTTAAAAGCCACTAGCTTTTAATCTGCTCCGCCTTTAAGCCTTTTAAGCCGCTGACTATTTGGCCTGAACGACCGATTCATCGATTGCGCAAAATGCACTTGCCACACTTTTTCCCCACTACTAGTTGTTGTCGGTTGTTGTTGTTTTTGTGTGAGTTTCCACCGTGGTCGGATTTGCTGTTGTCGATGTTGCTCCCATGGCGGTTGTTGGTGCCGGTTGATTTGTTGCTTTCCCTCCACATGTGCTGCCGCTGCCGCTGTCGCTGCATCCAAAGTTCAAGTGGACAGAAGTGGCAATCATTTTTACAACAACAACCATGACAACAGACAACAAGTGCAATAGCAATTGGAGCAACAACAAAATCCACGTTAACTAGAGCAACGACAATAGGCATATCACGGCAACAACACACAATCACTCGACTATCAAATCCACTATTACAGAATAGTTAATTGAAGAGGGACGAGGGGGAAGTATACAAAATTTATTTTTAAATGTTTAATGTACGTTTACAAAAAAACAGTCATTTATTCCCTTTACTCTATTCAACAACTTATAGTTTCCACTTTTTCCACCCCCGCAATTTTGGCCCTAAGCCGGCTCCAGTTCGCTCTAAATCGGCCCAGGTTTTTTCCCCACCCTAGTGTCGAACAATGAAAGCATCGTAAAGTGTTTTCACTGCTATTTTATATTGTATTTTTTTTTTTTTTTAATCCCTCTGGCACGTTGCACTTTCATCCTGGGTTCCATATCTCGTCAATGACGACAAGCCTGTAAATATTTTATTCACTCGGCGATGATGGGATCAACTTTTTATCATCCACCATAGCGTCCTTGAGAGCATGAAAATAAGGCGATCCCAGAGGGAGAGAAAACGTTAATTATCGAGAGATTTTCGTTCATCTCGATCGCGCCATTTGTGAAGGCATTAAGAGGGATTTCGGGGCCATGGAAATCTGGCGATAAAAATAGGCCAGGCGTGGATTCGGTAGGCAGATAATAAAGAAAATGGTGGGGGTTGCCAGACGATTTTTTACGATCTAAAGTCCTTGAACCCTTCTTGACTCCGTCCGCCCTTTGACCTCATGCAGCCTGACAACTCAAGCCTTCCTCACTTCGACAACTCTGCCTTTCCTTTCGCTCCTGCCGCCCCATTTGAGAGTGACAAATGCTGTCATTCGCTCGGCGATAATTATTCTCGCATGCGATAAAAGTGAAATTAATAATTAATGCCGAGAGCAAAGTTATTCGGTCTGCAAGTTATGAGTCCGATAAAAGCGTTGTTAATGGATCCCGAATACCGCAAGAAACACCAGAATCGCCAGCCTCACACGCAGGCCAGCCCTGGCTCACACACACAATCACGGCCACTGGCAGATGAACGGACGGACGGACGGACGGACGGACGTAGGCATTAACAGAAATGCCACAAATGTCAGTGATTAACTTGGCCAAAGTTTTCACACACACACACAAGCCGAGTGAAGCCAAGTCGGAGTCGGAGTCGTGGGGCAGCGAAAACTTGGGCGCTTGAGGTGGGAGCGCGAAGGCGGAAGGACATCAGCGAAAGGACTTCGAGGAGAGCGGGGGCTTTGGCCAGGCGGAGGGGCGAGGAGGAGCTCGGAAGACTGGGCGGAAGGAAGAGTTTTGCCATGTGGTTGGCGCCGCAGTCGAAGTCGCTTGCGGACGGCTTCGTCGTTGAAGTCGAACTCGGAGCGAAATCGAATTCGAATCGAGGTCGAAGGCGAGGGCGAGGGCGAGGGCGGGCGTGGAAACTTTGAAATTTTTTGTTTCACTTCACACGACACAATTGGATAATAAAACAATAAATTCCAATGAACGGAACGAACAAATTCACAAAGGCTTCCGGACGCAGCGCGACGAGGACAAAGCGAGACAGGGTGCGAGTGAGCGAGAGTGAGTGAGTGTGTGACTGAGACAGAGAGACAGAGAGAGAGAGAGAGAGGAACATAAATTTGGCAGATTTTGAATTTATTAACTTGACCTTCGGGGAGACGAAACCGACCGAGCCTGAGCGAGGCCGGTGAAAGGGAAATTTTTTGGGTTAAAAATTTGCGTCTTTTGTCCGGAGTTTTTCGCCTTTTCCAAGGAAAGCCTGGCGAACGGAACTCGAAGAAGAAGAGAAGCCTCTCGAGAGACCTTCAAGAAGTTTTCCTCAAAGGAACCGCTCGAGCCCAACCCTTCCTTCGGCTGCCGCTCGCCTCGTCCGCCCCTGGTCCCCGTCGCGACCCATTTGACTGGCCATCGATTGTTGACGTTTTAATAACGTCCATTGCAATGTCCTCAGGGCTTCTTCGCTCCGCCTCGTCCTCGTCCTCGTCCACGGCGCCCTTTCTTCGTGGTCCTCCTTTCTTCCTCGTCTTCTCTTTCGTCGTCCTCTCGCCTTTGCTTCCTCGCTCGCTTTGCGTCCTCCCCTGGCTCGAGCTTACAGCGAAAGTTTTCCCGCTTCTTGCCAAAAATTTCGCCATTCAACACTTTTGTGCAAAGGCCCGGTCGCCTCGGTCTCCCTCACTCCTCTCTCGACCCCTCGCGCCACTCATGTCTTAATTTCCTTCAAAGCCTTCACAACTTCCCCGCGACTCCCGCTCCAGACTCCTTCGTCCTCGTCTCCCTTCACTCTCGTCCTCTCCTTCAGCCTCTTCAGCCCCTCTCGCCCCCGCCCTCGTTCCCTCCTCCGTCGTCGCCGTTGTCAACATCGTCGTCTTTTGACAAAGGCTTCGAAGATTTGTGCAGCAAATACGGCGAAAGTTTTTGAGTTACCGACTGCTGGTCTTTCTCTCGCCCTCTCGCCCGCCTTCGTCCTGGCCCCTGGTTGTTGTTGTTGTTGTTGTTGTGGCTGTTGGAAAACATATTCGACTGCAGCAAGTTTCGCAGTCGTAGCGGGCAGACGACGAGAGTGGAAAACTGTGTGTGGAAATCTTTGTGGAAAATGCGACATTTATTTATTTACATACACGAGGAGTCAATGACGGGCAGACCCCGCCCTCTCTTTCCCCCCTCCCCCTCTCTCTCCCTCTCACTCTTCGCTGCCTCCGGCATCGACGGCTCCTTCGCTCGATTTCCAACTGCGCTTCCGTCGAAATATGAAAGTTTTCCCGCATCCGAAAGCCAAAGATTGAGGGCTGACGAGGATAAGTAAATAAATCGCATGTGCGAATTTTTATCGCATGACATTCTGACACAATTTCAAACTCAACTCAACGTCAACAATTATTTTCATGGCGCAGAAATCGCAAAGGGAAAAGAAAAACTCACGATAGAAAAATATTTGAGAGAAAATATAGAAAAAGATCCTTCCCGAAAAAAGGAAAATATTGAACGATTGAATTTCCGCTCACGTTTTCAATATCTCGCACCTCATCTGCATTTAATGAAGTTTTCTTTTCTCCGCATTAAATCAGCCCTGAATTCAATTTTCTTTTCTCTTCTCCTATCTTCTGCCTTTGAATTGGATAAAATCTCATGCTACTTTTCATCCGATTTCCGATTTCCATTCGGAGCAGGGTCTGCGAGAGATCGTGATGGAAAAAATTGATAAATATCTTAAGTTCGCGAAGTCGGCGTGGACGACGTCGTGCTGAAAAGTTGGCCACCATTCCAGGGAAATTTCTGCTTTCGAGCTCATTAAATTCCATTTCCGGTGGCCGGATGTGAGGCATCAAAACAACTGAGCGACGGACGGACAGACGGACAGGCAGCAAACGCGACAGGCAGGCAGAAGACAGAGACAGCGATTGTTAGGGGAACGGACAGAGCGAGACAGACATGCGGCAGCAGTCAAGCGAGACTGAAAAACAGGAAAACAGAACAGTGGACAAACTCGGATGAGAGGAGGGAGAGACAAAGAGAGAGGGAGAGAGAGGGGAGAAGACTCCGAGCAGATGGATGGACATGGAGGCGGTAGAGGACAGGACAAGGGACAGCCTGATGATGGTGGAAGCGGCCGATGGGCGAAACAGAATTATCGACAGCCTCTGGAGGGACCGATGAACTGATCAGCGGCCAGACGGACGGTCAGACTGGCTGACGGACAGTCTGGCTCTACAGAGAGGGAGAGAGAGAGAGAGAGAGCTAATAAGACACTCGATTGGTCCGAAAGGAGGGGGAGCAGGACACGAGATGGACGACAATGGGACGACGCCTGATGGGCAGACGGAAGGAAGCAGCGGCAGACAGCCAGACGGATTCACAAACAGACAGACGGACGGAGGGGGAGACGAAAGGCAGCCAGACTGAGAGACGGAAGGCAGTCGACCGCCAGCGACAACAGGAAGCCGCCGTGTCTCGCTCGGTCTGTCTTGCACTTTCCTTCACTCCGCCTCCCACTCCGCCTCCGCCTCCGCCTCGTCCACCCGAGTTGTGTCCACAACTTTCGCAGCGATCGGATGCAGAAACTTTTCCACGCTTCCGCATTCCTTTGCCCGCTCCTCTCCTTCCTTCGTGCGATTCGCTGCACTCACTCGTCCTTTGTTTCGACTCCGCTAAACTTTTCGCCTGCGACTTCGCTCGAGGGGTCCGGGGCGAGGTTAAAGGGGACGACGGCGGGGGCGTGGCGGAAGCGAGAGCGAGATCGGGGACGACAAGGACGACGATAAGATCTGAAAAATTGACTCCACACAAGTTGATGAAATTTCAGCTTAGTGCAAAGCTCTTTTTCTCCCATGCGATAAGGGAAAGTGCACATTTTTCGTTGGCGCGCAAAAACGAAAAAACTCAAGAAAATTTTTGAAACATCCGAACCTCTTCCTTTCTTTAATTTGACCTAGTTTCTACTGAGAAATTAAATAAATATGAGGTTTGACGGTAAGTAGTGAACAAATCGCATGGGAGAAACTCTGTTATCGCATGTCCTTTCGCAGTATTTTTTCGTTATTTATTAATATTCACCATATATTACAATTTTAGAACGGCTCCTAATTGAAATTTACGCAAAGTTTTCGACTCATTTGTGGAATTTATGGGCTTCGTCGCGCCATCTCGCTGCGGCTCCCTATCAAGCTCCAGGAAAATCCCAAAAAACTCTTAATAGCAATTTCGCCAAAATAGATTTTTCGCTGTTCTTGTTTCTTATTGTTGTAGTTGTTGTTGTGGTTGTTGTGGTTGTTGTTGTTGCTTTTGGCCATTATCCCCACCGCCGGCTGAAGCCGGATGCCGGACGCAAAACAATTGCGAAATAATTTTTCACTCGACTGCGATTTCGGCCGCGTTAACGGTTTTCCCAACGCCAACGCAGACGACGGCGTTGCCACCGTCACCGCCATCGGCATCGCCGCCGTCAATAAAGGCCAATTTGTTGTTGTTGTTGATGTTGTTGTGAATTTTATTATTGTTTTCGCCGGCTCGTCCGCTCGCTCTCGCACTCGCCTCCACTACAAAATGTAATTTCGCGGAAAATTTGCCTGCTCGAGTGGCAACACTGGTTGGCTTTTTTCCATGCCCTGTGTTGTGTCGACATGAGTCGTTGTTGTTGTTGTTGTTTTTCTGGCCACTAGGGCGCTCTTTTGCGGCCCATTTCGACCGGAGCCAGGCCAAGGCGCGTTGACCGAGGATCTCCGCGCTCACCCTTTGCCTCTGTCTGTCTGTCTGTCCCCCTCTCTGCCTCCCCCGGTCTGTCCCCGGTCGTTGTCCATCTGCCTGGCCGGCTGTCTGACTTCTGGCAGCTTTTCTTCGCCCGTCTCCTCGCCATTATTGATGTTCTCCGCACCAGGCTTTCGTTGTTCTCCCAGCCGGCCGACCGACCGACCGACCGACCGACCGACCGACTGCCCTATTTTTTGCTCGCTTCGCATGGCCCCGCCCCTCGACTGGCCTCCTCGGCCTCTTCGTCCCCTCATATCATCGCAGTCGCCGGCTGAAATTGCATTCGCAAGGTGTTTGCGCTTCGCCCTCGGCTCGCCTCGCCTCGCCTCGCCTCGCCTCGGCTCCACCCCCAGGCCTCTCATCTTTTGTTGCTCTCCATCCCACCTTCGCCTCCCCCTCTCCTCTCCGCCCTGCAATTCCCCGCGTGTCTCACGTCAATATCAACAAGACCCGACCGTGTTTCCGCTCGTCGTGATTTCATTTATTGGACTTGGCTCTCATTTTCTCGCAACATATCGCATGCAAATATTTGTCAACAATTACGGATGAAAATCGCTCGCATGCAATTTTTCACATCGATTCGATGCAGATCAATCAAGGTGTTTTTTCGCATGCGAGTTCTGGGGAGTTTCAACGGAAACATGTAACAACATTGTATATAAATTATTTATCCCTTGAGAGAAATTTCAATTCAAACTTTAGCTGCATTTAATTCAGAGATGAAAATATTTTTTATGTTTTTCACCTGTCGTAATTGTCTGCCGTGCGATGCGGTCCAGCAGTCGTGAAACTTTCAAGTGTAAACAAAATTTCCAGCCCCGGTGTCCCAGGGCCGACTGCGTTCTGCAGCGAGTCCTTCGATCTCCCATGCGATTCGCCGCCGGAGCCCGACTCGCGCCCATAATTCTCGCCGAACAAAGGCGGCGTCTGCGAGATTGCAGTTCACACAGACAGAGGCAGAGGCAGAAGTAGAAGCAGAATCAGAATCAGAATCAAAGTCACTTTAGTGCGAGCTCGAGTCGTTCCGGCGGCCCGAGGACTCGGCATCATCATTCTTCATGCCAAATCGCAAATTAATTGCCTGCTACGACGGCAACACTTGTGAAAATTCCTTTTTAAAATGAGGCAGTGCAGGCTGAGGGACGGTGGAAGAGGTAAAGAGAGAGTCGGAGGAGACGATTCGGGGGGACGAATGGAGGAGGGGCGCCGGCACTACTTTGAAAACGTACTTTCGCAGTAAATAAATAAATCCGGAGACCTCCGCGGAGCACAAAAAATGTCCATGAACCCCGGCATATTGCGAAAATGTTGCAGAATGTTGCAAGAGAAATGTTCATCGCACACAGACAGACGGACAGACGGACAGACCAGGGCACCGAGAGCCCTAGGACCCTGCACACGGCTGTCTTACTCACTCTCACTCTCGCAGTCGCAGTCGCCCCTACACACGCACCCACCGACAGACAGACAGACAGACATTAACACTTTCTGCTTTTCGGTTTGCATAAATCATCGCTTGCTCCGCTTCCGCAGGGCCCGCACAGTGGCCACGATTCGCTCGCCTTGTGTCCATCTCTATCTCGCTCCCGCTCTCACTCTGCCTGCCGAGAACCAAAGCCTAATGACTTGCAAAGCAATTGAACTCCTGCGGTTGCATCAATTCCAGGGTTGCTCAATTCAAGGGCCCAGGTTGCCGCTGGTCCTCCCCTTGGCCTCTCCCTCGTCCTCTGTCCTCTGCCCGCGTCCCTCGCCACCGACTGCAGCCAAGCGACAAAGTTCACCTTTTCCATTTCGCAGTGAAAGTCGTTTCGTTTCCAATTCTCTTTGGGAAGGAATTTTGGGCTTGATTTTCGGAGCCAGTGAATTTTTCGAAAAAATATTTTTAAAATATATTGTTTTGCTTCCATTTCATTTATTCTATGCTCACATTTTCATTCACTTTTTATTGAATTTTTTTGTTGTTGGTCGATTTTGTCACTTTTTATATTTCTCTTAGTTCCTAATATTTCTAAATTTCTGTAATTCAAATGTTATTCTTATGTCATGGGGAAGTATCAAAATTCCGACTTCGCCCCACTGTGCGCAGTCATCTTCATTGTTTGGAAATTCAAAACTGCGCCAAGAAAAACATCGAAACAGAAAGAACGTGGCACAAAAGCTTCTTCTTCTTCCCCTTTTCGCAGTTTTTAATACTTTTACGACATTTCGCTGATGTGTTCATTGTTCTTGCTGCAGTTGTTGTTATTGTTGTTGTTGTTGTTGTTGTTGTTGTTGTCCAAGTCATAACCGGGCCGCGTGTTGCAAAATCTGCGAACGAAACCGCGAAACCAATCGACGTCATTCGCTGCATTGTTTTCGGGTCCTTTCGTTTGGGCGAAGTCTCTGAGAAGTTGGGTTTTGTGGGTTCCAAAGCGTTGAATTTAAGAAACAAACAACTCGGAACTTCTAAAATGCTTACGATACTGTCTACAAAAATATAAACAAAAAATCCTATTTGTGATGTGTGATTTTCACAAGTTTGCGTTTTGTGGGTTCCGAAACGTTGATCTTAAGCAAGAAACAAAAAATTCCAAAAAAATTGTTAAGAACAAAAATTTTAAAAATGCCTTTGGAAAAATTAAGAAAATCTAATTGTGATATTTCATGCCTCATAATTTTATATTCTTGAATTTTTCTACCTTCGGTATCACTTTCAGCAACCCAATTTCACATGTTACTCGAGCGACGATTCATTAAATTTCCCTCCGTCTCGCTCCCACCCACGGCCCCAACTCTCCCTCTCTCTTTCCCTCTCCCTCGGCGAACACGATTCGATTGCCGCCCATCGACTGCGGACTCGAATTGAGCGACGCCTCGCACCCGGGAATCTCCATGGGCAACGGGCCAAAATCCACAAAATTCACAGAATCACAACAATAACAATTATGACAACAGCGATACAACAATCGCTGGCGTTGTTGTTGTTGTTGTTGTTGTTGTTGTTTTGGTCCCCTGCGCCACGCCCCTCTCAATGCGCCCTTCCGCCGAAATCGTGTCAGCCGCCTGTTTCTGACATCGTCGTCGTCGCTTTGGAACAACAATTTCTTGACAATAAGTTGCACGGATTTGTCTTGAAAATAAGGGAATAAATTATTTGAAACCCTCTTAGTAAGAAGGTTAATTATTTTTATTTTTATATATTTTTATTGATTTTCTCTATTTATTGTTTTCTTTTTTAATTGTTAGCTTATTTTGAGAATGATGTCTGAGCAATTTTTCCTACATTATTATTCGCAAATCTCTCCCCAATCGCTTCTCCTTTCGTCAATATCTGCTTACAAAAATAAACTATTCCATTTCGAATTTATCGGCCAATAAATTTACTACAACTGCCTGAATTTCCAAGAATTTACAGAGTCGTAAATTAATTTCAAAAACAACACGTGTTGCAATTAAAGCAAAGAAAAGATTGTAACTGAAAATACGGACATTAATGCAAAATACGAAAAGGGAGAAATTCGATGAAAAACTCGAGAACGCCAAAAGACATTCGTCGAAATGTTCGACCGCCAATATTTATGGTCAAATGAACAGAGATTAGAGCCAAGTGAAGCAAAACGACCAAGAAAACCATCATTCGCCTTTATCGGACAGATGGACAGGCGAAAATGTTGGTAGACATCGGGAAAGGAGGGAAATTCGAGGAATTGAAAAATTTTTGAATTTTTTCCTTGAAACGCTTTTGCATTGCCCGCTGTCAGGCGATTGCCATTTGAAGTTCTTCACTCCCTCTCTCTCCCTCAAATGCGTCGAACCCTAACGATCGCCGCAAAAAGAACACCGGCCAACACAAAGGCAATGCGCCAAACCGCATGTGTGTGGGCGGGGGATGGTGTGTGTGTGTGTGAAAGGACAATTAAAAAATCGCACTGCATACTTTCAGGCAAACGAACTCCGCAACTCGATTGCGATTGCGAGCTGCAATGAATCGAAAACGTGCCAAATGCAAAAATGCGCTTCCCAAAGATTTCTCCCATAGGAGACAAGTGGGGCGGACCGAAAGAGACAGATGTGGAAGGAGAAGAAAATATACAGAAGTGAAAAGACTGTGGTGGATGTGGGGGAAAATCGAGAGACCGAAACCGAGTGTGGGAAATGCCAAACAGGAAACCGCAGAATCGTGTCAAACCGTCGACATCCTCGTCCACGTCCTCGTCCACGTCCTCGTCCACGTTCACGTCCTGGTCCACGTCCTTGTTCTCCTTCTCGTCGTCGTGGTTGACTTCTCGCCTCCTGGCCAGGCGACACTTTTTGGCGTCTGAGGTATGCGAGCCATGGAGAGTGAAAGTCGGGCCAGAGCGAGCCATGGGTGGCAAGGGCGGGGAAGGACAAGGGCAGGGATGGCAGCAAAATGAGGTTGTCACTGTGAGGTTGGGCGTGCAATTGATTTGCTTGATTTGATGTCCTGACAATTATTGCACAAAAGCGCCGTCGCCCGACAGCGGGTGAGGCGAACGGGAAATCGAATGAAGCGAGCTTTGCTTTGCCAAAAATCAGCGTTTCTGCACTTAAAAATATAGCAGAAGAATAAATAAGCAATTTAAGAGAGCCATCAATAAGGTGAAATATTGGCTTTCCGATCCATTGGCAAGGCAATATTTGTCAACAACACCCTGGTCAACCTCTGTTTGTCACCTCGTTTCCTCGCCCTCTGCCCCTCTCTGTCTGTCCGTCTGTCCTGTGGCAAAGCCTGCGGTCGGGCCGGGCCTTGGCGTTCGTTCTGCATGTTTGCTCCCTGTGACTTGTCGCCTCACTCGCTCTCTCTCCCTCCCTCTCTCTCTCTCTCTGTCCCCGGCATCCCTGTGTTCATAATTCTGCCGTTTTATCGCCGCATTTTCGAGGCGTATTTAGGGGCGATTCGGTGTTACTTATTTAAGGACTCGCACGAGTTGTCGACTTGACGTCCTGCTGCATGATGTCCGCCCCTTCGGCCCTTCTCTCTCGCCCTCTCTTGCCTCGTTGCTCGTGTCTCGCTGTTTGTGCCCGTGTTTTGGGAGGCTTCTCTTTTGGCAACACGTTTGAGCCGCTGCCAACTGCTTAACCGAGGCAAAGGCGGCGGGCCCACGGCAACTTGGCCAGCCCTGGCCCGGCGACGACGTGCGGCGGGTCGGAGAAAACGAGGGATGGAGAGCAGGATGGAGGGACTGAAGGAAACAGTGCATTGCAAGTGGAGCGCTGGAAATGGCAGGAAAGACAAATTGTAAAATGATGCGATGTCAAGGTTCTGATGCAATCATTTAAGCCTAAAAGTAGGCAACGTCTGCTTCAGTCCGTCCTCCTTTTCTCTCTCTGGCCCTCTTATTGGTATTTATTTCCTGAACAGTCGCTCAGGAGTCTTTAAGGACGAGGATGTAGGTGGCCAGAACGCCAGAGACGATGGCTAGCATCATGGGCGGGAAATGGACACGAGACGAACGAAAATCAGAAGCAGCAGCTGGAATCATCTGGCGGAGGTTTTCAATGTGAATGCAATTTTCGAGCTGATGGAGGGACCTATGAAGGACGGTGAGAGGATGGGAATGATTAGGCCCAGAGAATGATGAGGATGATGATGGCGATGATGAGAAACTTGATGGAAATGTTGATGGTATCTTGATAGAGAGTGGTGAAAAGGGCACTGGGAAGGAAGATGAGAAGAGCATGATTAGAAGGCTGATGGGAGGGATGAAGAGGAGGATCATGGGAGACATGAAGATAGATATGATGAAGAGGATGATGCGAGTGTTGAGAAGGTTGATGGAAAGGAT
Source organism: Coelopa pilipes (assembly GCA_947389925.1). Taxonomy (NCBI): domain Eukaryota; kingdom Metazoa; phylum Arthropoda; class Insecta; order Diptera; family Coelopidae; genus Coelopa; species Coelopa pilipes. The sequence goes on from OX376699.1 coordinate 2,253,321, forward strand.
GATGGGAAGGATGATGGGAAGAACCAAGAGAAAAATGAAAAGAACGATCAGTGCCATGACGGCTCGAAGGAAGGAACGAAGTATGAACGGTTGGGATGCCTCGACATTGAGCTGGAGAATGACGAGGGACCAACAAATGATGGAATGCTGACAGAGGGACGACGGAAGGATTGTCAAATTCAAGGACGAACCGGCTTCAATCAACGAAACCGAAGAGGGCTAGAACAATTTGAATGCGAACACGTGAAGATCAAGATGTAAACGACGAAGAATTTGAATTTCGCAATAGAGAAGTTCGGGGAGAGGAAGAAGGGGAGGAGAAGAAGAAGAAGAAGAGGTGCCACCACTCGACTGGAACCGAAACAAATTAAGACGAGCACCTGCTGTCAACCGCACCTTGAACTATCGAAGATGGAGGAGAGGGAAAATGGCGAAAAAGAATGTGTGACAGAAGAAACAAAAATTGTGACAACAACAAGGGGCGACCTACAACAACAATGCTCGTCCAACAAATTAACAATTCAAATGTAGAGGAAGAAACTGTGAACGTGAGGCGCCGCGGAGGCCAGGAGAGGGGACGAGTCGGGGATCGAGGCGGGAAATGAAATTCAGTGTCAATTGGATGTAAATGATGCGGCAGACGAGGGCGGGAAAAACTTTTCCCACCCACCTCTCTCCGACCGAATTCACTTTCGGATTCCACTTCTTTTCTTCAGTTTAATTTTGGCTTCCGATTCCATTTTCTGATTTCAGATTCTTCGAATATATTTTCTTCAGATGTTTGTCTTATATTTTTTGTTTTTTTTTTAATATTAGATTTTAATTTTGTTTTTTTTTGTATTTTTTTGCTCCTTTCTTAATTAACTTAATGTTGGCTACCGTTTGAATTTCTTCCAATGTAATTTCTTTCTTTCCCCTCATTTTGTGCTATTGATTTTTCGCCCTTGTTTTCTCTCGTCTTCATTTTTCACTAATTGAATTTTATTTTTCATCCACATTTGTTCCTGTTTTCCTCAAGATTTGTTCCTTTCCCTCCTCTTTATCTCACCTTTTCCCCTTCCGCCACGTCTTCCGCTCGTTCAACACCTTTTCTCTCCCTCCTTCCTCCCTCCCACCCCATTTCCTGCGACATCGAGGTTTCTATTTAAATTTTCTCTTTCGTCAGCCCAACTGGGGGAACAAAAAAAAACCAAGAAAACGCGAAGGCGATGAAAGAAGAGATAAAAAATCAGTGAAGAAAATGAGGAAAAGCGGAGAAAAGATGGGGGAAACAATGTAGACAGAGAGGAAAAATTCAATGGGCGGGAAAAGTTGCAAATCTCGCAGAATACTCTCTCGAGGGCCGACAGGGATGGGGATGGGGATGGGGAGGTGGGAAAGGGAGGGTGGTCGGAGCTGCTCAATTAAACGTTGTTTGCGGGAAAATCATTGCGAAGATTAAAAGGAGGACCGGAAAATTCGGGCCGAATTCAAACTTTCCCTCGCCCCAAGGACGGCGACCGGAAGTCTGGACCTTCATTTGTCTCGCGCTGAGCTCTCAAAGTCAAGGTCTTCCAAGGAGATCGAGGGACCTTTTTAGAGTGGCTTGAAAGTGGCTTTAACATGAAATAATTTAATCAAACACTTTAATTCGAGGATTTCCTCCATTCCAACTACAACGAATTTTCTCGATCATTTTCTCGTATTCGATTTGTGAACGCCGAACAAAAAGCACAACAACAAAAAGGACTTGTTTCAGCCTGGTTCTCGACGAAACTCGACAAGCAACGGAAGTCCAGACAGGGAGATGGTGAAGGAAAAGGAGAGGAGACCAAAATTTGGCTGCCCACAATCTGCAGAAATGTCCACAGATGGGCATGAGTTTGTGTGGCTGTGTGTGAGTGAGAGTGTGTGTGTGTGTGTTTGTGTGCCTTTCATATGTATCACGATCCCCAACATACCGGAAGTTGCCGCCGGCCGCCGGAAGACGAGGGCGAACAATGGCTTTTCATCAATTTAACAACTATTCGGAAAGCCGAACCCCGAGAGGGAGACGGAGAGATCAGTCGGAGTGTGCTTATTTTACATGGGAGTCTGTGCGTATCTGACCGAAGCTTGTCGGAAGCCCGGACCATCTGAAGCGGCGCCACTCGGCGGCGAACCCCCACATCCCGGTCCGGCCCGGCCGGCCTTCCGTCGTTCTCGAGTTTCGACCGCTCGAGACGCTGCCAGCGAGCAGATGGATCGGGATAAAAAGAGTAGTAAGAAGTAGAATAGGAATGAGAGGGAGACAAGGACAACGACGATGACGATGACGAGGACGACGACGCTGATGAAGACGAAGGATCCCTGGCGGACATTTGAAATTTTAATTTGCCTAATGCAATCGTTTAGCGGCTCATTTGGGGTCGGCCGGGACTCGCGGGCAATTTAATTACTGCGAGCGATCTCCGGCTCGCTCGGGGCGATTAGTTGGTGCGATTAAACTGTCCCGAGGGTCGCCAGGGCCCGACTCGTCGCTCGCCTCGTCCTTCTCCTGAGCTCCTCGGCCGCCTTCCGTTCGCTGCTCCCCCGAAATGCAAAATTTCTTTATTTGCTCCCTCTTTTCTTGAAAATGTTCGTCCTTCTTCTCCTCTTTCTGCCCCGCGATTCTCCTCCTCTCCCCCGACTTCAAGGTCGGCGGCGGAATTGTCGCGAATTTCTCAAAAATTCCCAGAGGAAACCGAAAAAACGTTTCCTGTTGAGTCGCCTCCCTCTTGACCTGCTGTCGCCAGACAGGCCGGGCCCGCCACGTGGTCGGCCCAACCGAGGGGAGGGGCAGGAGGGGGAAGAAGAGGAAGCTGAAGCCGCTAATAAACTCCCGTGTCAACGGCGTATTTTATTAGCCTGTGTGCGGGAGCGAGAGAGCGATAAAAACGTTAACGCAATGGGAAGGAAGCAAAAACAGTGAAACCAAAGTGAGACAAAAAGTTGAACAAACACATTTGCAATAACAACAAGGGCAGTGGTAGCAACAACAATGCGAGCAACAAAATTCGACCAGCAACAACAAAATTTGTAACAAGAACAACAACAACAGCATATTAACATGCTTAGACTGTCAAATGCCATTGTTTTTCGCTCTTAACTCAAGTTTGTGTTTTGTTTCTCGTTGTTGTTGTTTTTGTTGCTGTTGTTGCTGTTGCTGCTATTGCTGCTGCTGCTTCTATTAAATAAAACCCAACAACAACAACTAACGTGCGACACACGTGCGAGAATTGACAACAACAACGATGAACCGGCAACAACAATATAATATATGCCCACATAAATAACAATACATTAGGACGACATGCAGCATCCTCAGGAGCAGCAACGAGGGGAGAAAAACCCTAAGAACAACAGCAACAACAACAGCAACAACGGCAACAACAACACGGTCTCTGTCAACAATAATAGCGAGACAAGAGCAAAGGCAAATACAACAATAAAGAGGCAACTTTAACACCTTTCGCCTAAGTTTATGATCCATTGAGCGAAGACAGAGGAAGAGAGGCAGGGAAAGAGAGGGAAGTGCGAGGAAGAGAGGAAGAAAGTGAGGGAGAGAGGTGACAGGTTGTCGGGTGTAGCGGAAAAGATGACGAAGAGCGGCGAAAGGACGAGCGCGACGAAACGAGGCGAGACGAGCCGAGTCGATGGGAGGCTGAAAATATGAGCGGGAACGGAGAGAAATGAAGTGGCCAAAAGGAGGTCGTGGGCGAGGGCAGAAGGGGTCGGAAGGGGGTCCAGAAGGAGGTCTAGGAGGAGGTTCTGAAAGGCGCTGGGAAAAGGAAGGCGAAGGTAGCAGTTGGTGGGAAAAGGCAGGAGACGGTTGGCGAGAAGGATGGCGAAGGTGCGAGAAGAAGGGATCTGAGGGACGAGGGCGCATCGCGAAGGTGGAAGACGAAGCAAATCGTGAGGGTGGCTGGAGGCCTGAGGGTGGAAACGACGACGACGAGGATGAAGGAGGATGAAGGTAACGAACGAATACGGCGACGACGACTTCGACTTTGAGGAATGCGACGAAAGAGAGTGAGGGGACGATGACGAGGACGAGGAGGAGGAAGAGGCTGGCGACGAAATGGGAGAAGACGCCCAAGGGCTGGGGAAGGAGGGTGGAGAAGGGAAGTAGGAGAGAGATGAGGACGAAATTTTCGACGGGGACGGGAGGCGTGGTCGAGTGAGGCAACCTTCAGCTGTTGTCTCCGAGAATGCTCTGGTTGTTGTTGCTGCTTTTGTTGTTCCTATTTTTTTTTTTTGTTCCTACTTTTGTTGTTACTATTTTCACATTTACTCTTATTACATTGTTTTTGCTAGTTTTAATATTTTTGTTACATTCTGTTATTTTCCCATTCTTTTCCCCATGTTTGCTACTGTCACTGTTTTGCTATTTTTCCATAATTTTTTTTTTATTTTTCTCAATTTCATCTTTTGCTATTTTCTTTTCTGCTTATGTTATTTTTTCCCTATTTTTATTGTTGTCGTTCGTTTGGTTTTTTTCACATATTTTTTGACGTCACTTTTATTGCTGCTGCTGCTGCTGCTGCTACTGTTGCTGTTGTTGATTTTATTACAGTTGTTGATGGTGTCACAGATCCTTTGTTGTTGTTGTTTTTCTTGTTGTTGTTGTTGTTGTTGCCATTGCATGTTGACTTCTCACAAATTAAGACGAATGTGCAAATGTCTGTCAACAACAGGCCGGCCGTCGGCTGTCTCTTTCGCACCTCCGCCGCCCTGCCGCTGACGGGAGTGTGAGTGAATGTTTTCGTGTATTGGCGTGCGCGCGAGTGTAGGCGAGCGTGTGTATGTGTGCGTGTGTTCGCGGGCCCTCCAAAGAGACGATTTTTCACACTCCTGTCCTCGATCTCCGAACGAGAGAAGAAGGCAGGAGACGAGAAAATTAAATGTCATTCCGAAGAAAGAAAACACGCGAGCAACGAGCGGGGGCCAGAAGAAGCAGAGGAGGAGTGGGGGGGAGGCGGGAGAAGTCGGCGATGAAAGTAAAAACTACATGCAGAGGAAAGTGGGAGGAAGTCGTGGAGGAAGCCGCCGGTGGCAGCTCGTCTGATGGTAGACAATGGCGGACCGGGAAGGACGGGGGCGGAGAGGGACGAGGGGGGCGAGGGGGAGAGGGAGGGACGATGCTAACAAGTGGGCGGTGGGTCGGCTCGAAGGACGCGCCAGGTTAAGTAACTGAGGTCATGGCGAGGCGGGCTTCATTTTTCATTGTTGCAATTTCCCCACGTTCTTTTTATTGCTTACGTTCTCTTCCTCCTTCTCTCCTTCTTCCTCTGCTCCTCTTATTCCCTTCTTATTGCTTTGGTTATGTTGGGCTTGTGTTGCTCTTGCCGGAGCGTGGAAAATTGCTCTGCGACTTTTTCGCTTCGGTATTTTCGCCTTGATGGGGGGATGCGGGGGATGGGGCGAAGGAAATTGAATTTGTGCACATTTCATGGTCGCCATAGGCAGTTGGTACAGAAAAGGAAACAACAATAACAACAACAACAACAACAACAACAACAATAGCAACAACATTAATAAGCAAATGACAAATCTGAAAACCCACCACAACGTCGTCGTCGCCTTCGTCATTAGAAGCCAGAATGAACAGGAATTGCAGCAACAAGGCAACAAGGCGACAACAACAGCAATATCGACAACAACAAGAAATAAATAAAAAAGCAACTACGAAATTAACGCGAATAATAGCAGCAATAGAGAAATATGTTAATACTTCCCCGGGACATCTGAGCATGAGTTTCTCGTGCTCCGGACGCCATCGAGATTTGTTTCGGACGCCGGGCTCTCGCCGTCGATCCCAATTCCATTTAAATTTTTTAACAAAACAATGAAGATTTCGAAAAATTTCTTCTCATTTTGTTTTTATTTTTAAACTATTTTTTTAATGATTAAAAAATGTTTTTGTTTTCTTTTTTGCAATTTTATTCTATTGATATAATTTTATTTTTTTCTATCAATTTCATTTTTCTTTTTTGCGGAAAATATTTTTTTATTCTTAATTTTTTCCTTTATGTTGGAAAATCTCAAGTTAATTTTCCTATTTTCCAAAATGTCACTCATACGCCTCGGGTTCGCATTTCCCCCATTTGTTCGGCGCAATGGCGGAATTGAAAAATGCCTTTGTAATTCACTAAATGCTGCACAAAATCCTAAATGACTCCCCATCACGGCAAACACCTGCTGTCGCCCGGCTCGTCTTCCTCGCGGCGCCTTCGGGCCAATTAAATGGATCGTATCAATCATGGGAAGTGCACGAAAATCTCTCTGGCGACGACGAGAAGGGAGTGAAAATTTATGATCGTCCTGTGATTTTGTTGCGACAAAGATTTCGTTCCTTGTTTCATTTGATTCGCTCTCGCCGGCGAGTGGGGGTTGGTTTTCCTGATTAAATTCGTGAGTGTCTACGCGACGGCTGCGAGGGGGACGGCGGAAAATTGCCGGCGGGACAATAAAAGGCAACAATGACAACAAAGAGGCGACAACAACAACGGGAGCAACGATGACAAGTGCAACAACACGATGGACAACATCAATAACAACAGCGATTGCAGCAACAACACAGCAGTGCAAACAACAGAAAACCATAATCGAAACAACAAAATTGTAATTGAAACAACAACAGTAATCGTCGATTGAAACAGCAGTAAAAATAGAGCAAGCAATATAAATAGAAACAACAACAACGGCAGTAGCAGCAATAAGTAACAACGACACTAAATTGAAATATTAATACATAAAAAGCAATAAACCTGGATCAGGATCAGGATCAGCATCGACGCATCCGCCGAGCGACCGACCCTTGTCCCCGTTGTTGTTGTCGGAGTTTGAAATGCGGCTGTGCTGCCGTTCTCTGGTCGCTGCTGCAACTTCCACTGGGTCGCGCCGTCTGCAGCGCTCGTCATCTCGTCGTCCTCCCGCCCATTGTCCTTCCTTCCTCTTCCTCCCCCCTCCTCTTTGTCGTGCTCCCTCTTCGTCATCGTTTTCTAGTTTGGCCTTCGTCGCTGGTCGGCGCCTCTCGAGGGCCATCAGCGATAGTCTGGTCTTCCTCTCACACTCCCACTCTGCCTCTCTCTGGTTTCCTCTTCTCTCCCTTCTTCTCCTCCTCTTCTCCTCCCTGCTGTTCCGCCTGCCCTCGCCTGGCTATCTCTGCTCTGTGCGTGATTGAAAGTTGTTATTAAATTCCTTTAATCCTCATAATTTCTCAGCTGGCCTTGTCGTCCTTCAGCCTCCTTTGAACACACTCTCGATTTTCTACGGCGAGATGGCGTGCTCGATGGCGGAAATCGGCGTTCGGCGTTCGTCGTTCGTCGTTCGCTCATGTCCGGCTTCCTGTCGACCCAGTGGATTCATTTAACTTTCCTGAGCCCCGAATTAGCGTCTTTAATTGAAAATTCCCCACCGGCCTGCCGCGGTTCTGCTCGCGATTGATAAAGGCTCCGCTCTCCGCTCAGTGTGCGTGCTCCGATTCCAAATTCCTTCCTTCCTCCCATCCATTCGAGGTCCTTCCGCTTGCTTCACTGCATTTGCGATAATAGCAATAATTTGCGGATTATTTCTATTTTTGTTTTTGCACTCCGTTGTCGTTACCATAAATCGCTTTGCCTTCCCTTTCCCTCGGCATGGCCGGGGAATCACTGGAGTAAGGAAAAGAATTCATGAAGAATTTTTGGTTGGTCCGTTTCGTTGGAGCCTTTTACGATCAGATTTTTGCGGCGACTTCGCAGAATTTTGAAAGAATTTTTGCGAAAATTTTGGAAGAATTTTCGATGAACTATGGGAACATTTCGAGTAGTTCAAAAGTTGAAAACGACCTCAATTTCGATCTTTCGACTAACAAGAGCTTTTGTAAAAGCACAAGGAATTTGCCCAAAAAGAGAATATATTTTCAAAACAGAAAATGGATTTGGAAAAATACTGACAGAAAAGAAAATGAATTCCAAAAAAATCGTATTTGCTCGAATTTATTGCTCGAGCGCACAGGGGAAGAATTCACTGACAATCATGCGAGCCATTAAGCCATAAAGAAGGTCCTTTCAACACACACACACACACACACACTACAACTACATAGACGTGCCACAAAGGCGCATACATTTGTACGAGTGTGTGTGTCGTGTGTGCGTCGAGATCGTGCACAAAGAAGCTTAAAAATTCTACACGAAAGCTTATTAAACACATCTTCCGATTGTAATCGACGAGGAATGGAGGAACTGTCGAGAGCAGAACAAGCTCTCGCACACACACACCTACACATGGAAAGGACGTGGGTGGAGGGGGAGGGGGAGCCCCTGAGGGAGAAACGAGCACTCGAGTGGCGGAGAAAGAGGGAGAGCGAAGAGTGAGAACGAGAGGGAGCTGGAGGTCGGGCTTATGCGACGCTTGGGATGACTCGGCATTCAATTAAACGCACACCAACACATGTCGGGCCCTTGTGCATGTGTGTGTGTGTTCGGCAGTTGTATCGGCTGCTCCTTTGCGTACTCGTGTGTGTTTGTGTGCCTGTCTGCGTGTGTGGGCGCATTATCAATGCTCGACAGCGGCGAGAGTGCGAGTGCGAGTGCGAGTGCGAGTGTGTCGTAATTGTTATCCCTTCGGATGTGTCACTAATACATGCGCAACACGGATATTAAGCGGATGTGCGGCTGTCGTTGAATATGTCAAAACGGTGTGTCAGTGTGTTACTGTGTGTGTGTGTGTGTTGCTGCGGTTGTGCTGAGTTTGATATGAAGCCTATCAATCAAATGTCAAGCAGGCCATTGTATCGTCCTGCCATTCACTCTTCCACTTTCACTCGCACTCTCTCATGTTCGTTCTCTAACTTTCAGTCTCACACTTGCACTCTCGCAGTTTCACTCTCTCACTTTCACTCTCCCACCTTCACTCTCGCACTTCCAATCTCTCACTTTCGGCCCCTCGCATTCGTTGCCTGACTTTCGTCCCCTCACTTTCATTCTCCCACATTCACTCGCACTCACCTCACTCTCATGTCATTTCCTCCTTTCCTCCTTATTTCCAGCCACTATTTTTCTTTTTCATTTTTTTTTTTTCTCTATTTTTGTATCCTTTTCCTAATCGTCTCCTGTCGCTCGCATTTCCTACGCCTCCTTTTCCCTTCCTCAGCCCCTTGCGTTCATTTTCGACAGCATGACGGCAGGAAATCAGAAGATTGCATACCTTTAGGCGCGCATAAATTTCGCTTCGGAACCTTCGGGGCTCGAAAGGTCAACCGACAAGTGGGCGTCGTGCGTTTTTTCGCCCCTGTTCTTTTCGTCCCTCGTCTCTACGGCCTTCCTCATTTTTCCCTCCCCCTCTGCTGCCTCCTCTTCACTATCTGACTTCCCTCAGACATCCGTCTTCGGCCTCGTCGGCACTTCATCAAAATTAATATTGATGATCGGCCCGATGTTGCTGAGGCCGTCGTGATAATGACAATGGCCATTACGACCACGTCGATGATGATGTTGACGATGCTGTTGTTGTTGATGACGATGGCCATCAGCAGCCTGCCACGGACACATTTCCACACACACAATTGCTAGTCACACACACGGCATCATTTAATCAAGTTCTCGCATTTCCTTCCTTTATTTGGGGCGATTTTTGTTTTTTTAATCACTTCATCAGTCAGCTCGTTATCCTCATGTGATTGTTATCGCATTTGTTGTTGTCGTTGTCGTTGTCGTTGTCATTGTGGTTGTTGTTGTTGTTGTTGTGGCTCTCCTCTCTCTGGTTGGCGTAACAGTTGTTGTTGTACTCATTGTAAGTGGCCCTCGTGCCGTTGCCTCCGCAGCCGACTCCGAGTCCGAGTCCGAGTGCGAGTGCGAGCCGAGTGAACAAAACACAGTCCATTTGCCACATCGGCTGCTCTTCAATTTGCCCGCTCTTTCGTTCACTTACCTCGCCCCCCTCTCCCCTCGTCTGCCCCTCTTTCAGCCGTCTTCCTGCTCCTCCTCTGGCTCATCGCCCGACCCCTCTGAGCCATTATCTCAATGGCCTCCGCCTGCCCCGCGCGCTCTCGCACCGACAGCTCGCAGGCCCATCTGCACGAGCATATTTCGGCACCGGGACTCACACAATCACACCCACTCACTCACGCACACAAATGACTTATTAGTCTCGGACAAGGTTACAATCACAGAGAAATCCTGGAAGAAGGATAGGCCTTGGTGAAGGAAGGCCAGGGAAAATGATTGAGAGCCGATGGAAGGAAAATGGGACGAAGTGGGAAATCGCAAAATTGCGGAGAAGTAAAAAAACGCACATCAAAAATACAAAACAAAAAATAATAAAAATTAGAAAATAAAATAAAAAAAAAATATTCAGAAAAAATCACAATAATAGCAAAAATATATAACAAAAATCAGTTAAAATACGTAAAAACTGATTAAGAGAATTTCACAACATTTTATTTTCCCAGCTTTTGTTAAAATTTTCACAATGTCTAATTTTTTTATACTCCGTAATTCTTCCCAGATTTTCTTCTTTATTCTATTTTATTTATTTTTTTTTTTTTTCTTTTCCTTGTTGTCTTAAGCTTCTAATTGTATTCGTTTTCCCATCGTTTACTTTATTTATTTGTTTTTGATTTTTTACTTTCATTTTTCTTCCGACATTTTGACGGTTTTGCTGTTGTTTCTGCAATTGCATCATTCCAAACGCTCGATGCCGGTGTCTAATGTCCGCAGATGTGTGTTTGTGTGTGTGTGCGTGCGTGTGTGTGTGCGTGTGTGTGTGTGTGTGCCGATGTATCCACCCGACCGTGTCGATGATTCTTCGCCGCAAAATTCGGCAATTAAGCTCTTTTTCCCCCTAAATACAATGGATGCTTCTGTTCATGTTGTTGTCACTGTTTTTGTTGTTGTCACTGTTTTTGTTGTTGTCCCTGTTTTCGTTGTTGTTCTTACCACCCATGTTGTTGTCGCTACTACGCTTGCCAGTGTTGTTGTCACTGCCATTGCACAAGCAGCGACAACAACAACGAGCTGAGCTTTTTTTATTTTCCTCCCGTTTTAAATTTCAAAGCATTTTCCCGTTCCTTCTCGCTTCCTCCTTCGCCCTCTCTCTCTCTCTCTCTCTCTCTCTTCCTGATTTTTTGTGTGAAATTAAAAATTGTTTGAAATTAAAACTTGAATAAAACTCGATCCTCCCGCCGTCGTCGTCGTCGTCATCGTCGTCCATGGAGCCTCAGCGACCAACCAATCAATCAATCATTCATCCATTGAGTCATTCGCTCATTTGATGGCGCTCAAAGTAGCCGAACAAAATGGCCAGAACTTTATGTAATTCATATCCATAGTGAAAACTCTTCATGGACGTCAAAAAAAACCCAAAAAGTAATCGTGAAAAAAATATAAAATAGCCATGAGAATAAATAAGTATATAATAGCCATGAAAAGAAAGATTCAAAAAATCAACCATGAAAAAAATTATAAACGGAAAGCAAAAATTCAATATAAAATAGGCATGGAAATAAAAAAAGAAAAAATTGAGAATAAAATAGCCATTGAAAGAAAAAGCAAACCATCAATCATTTCGAAAATCAACTTGAGAAAAGTTGTCAATTTAATTTTCAGGCGAACCCTCCGAGCGAGAGAAGTTCCGACCATGAGTTTCAATTAAAATATCAATAAACTCGTCTTCTCCCTTCCCCTCCGCCCCCCGGCAACGAGCCTCAGTTTCCACACGGAAGGGAATTCACTGATTGAAACGCGATAAGGACGAACTCGTGTCGAGGATCCTTCAACGGCGACTTCGATTCCGCACGATATCGATTTCAACTTGATTTCAAATTAAGCTCGGTTTCGTATGAAACTTGATTTTGCGCGGAGCTCGCTTTCGATCTCACTGTCGTGTCGATTTCGAAATTTATTCCCATTCGGCCAGGAGACCCGGGGCTGGTCGCAAGAAACCCTTGTCTCACGCAGCCCTTTCTTCCTCCCTTTGCCTCATACACGTGCACGTCGTATGAGTGACGTCCCATTGAAGGCCCTTCACTCAAAGCCCGGGAAGACGGCGAGAACTTCGAGGCAGGGGGCGCGGCTCGGCCTAAACAGGCAATTGTCACACAGCCATTGAAATTGAATGCGAGCCACGGCGCGCCAATCATTCGAACCACCCACACACCCTGACATCCACACCCATGACCACACGGCAGGTGGCGCGCACCCTTCCGCCGCCTCGTCCTTGGGCGCCCGAGCCAGGCCTGACGTTTACGCGGGTTCGTCTGGGGCTTCACATGACAGCCTTGTGGCATTTTCCGACACATTTTATTGCCTCTGGCCAACATTTGCACGTTGTTGTTACGGGACTTCTTCTATTTTCACTTCACTCCACTGCTTTTATTTCTCCGTGTTCTGCTTTCCTTTCCCCGCATTGACTTCGTTCGCTCTCTCACTTTTCATTCTCCTGGGTTCAGTTTCTTTTTATCCCAAAGTTTTATTTCCCTCGAACCCCATTTTCATTTCCCCTACATGGCCTTCATTTCGTTCCTCTGCTCTACCACTCGTTTCCAGTATTTTGTCAGTTCTTTTTCTAATTTCAATATTTCTAATCCCTCGTCCCACGAGGCGTATGCGGGACATTCATTCCCTCATTCATGGGGTCCGAACGATTCGAAGGGCGGCATAAATTATTGAATGGCTGCTCAATCGAATGGATGTCCTGTGTACCGAGCGTAGATGCAATATTCAAACGACTCTCGAAATGCATTTTCGCGTGAGCGACGCGTCGTGTGAAGGGCTGTCAAATGAATGTTCGACTGGACCACACATGAATGCCGGTGTGCAAATGTTCGAATGTTCTACCTGGAAACGCCAAATGTCCACGGGAACTTGGGATGTATTTCCTCGCATCGATGGAAATGTATCAATGCATTTGGGCGGCATTTGGGCGCTTTGGAATGATGGCTTTTTGATGCGTTTTGTTTTGCGCGAAAATTTCAATTAAACGCCAACGGGGTTCCGTTGAATTTGGAAGTGCAAAAGAATTTTCGGACTTCTCTGGAGTTTGACAATGAATTCGCGGCGATGAACGTGGGGAATGCGAGAAGTCAATGAATGGATTTCTAGCTAAAGCGAAGCTTTGTTTCCTCTGAAAGTCAATTTCGCTTCCTTGCGAATGGATTCATTGAGTACGGAAAAGGTAAAAAATACAATTACTCGGAAGTGTTGCAAAAATAAATAATGGCTGGAATCGTCTCATTATACTATTTGATCGGGGCCTTGGGGGAAATATTTATGAACTGCCGAATGCCGTAATCCGCACACCCAACACCCAACACACACACACGCGTGCAAAACCATAACCGTTTCCGCTTCCTGGGCACGATTTCCGTTCCCTCTTTCGCCGTCCTGCCCCGGCCCGCGATGAGCTTCGTTATTTCCACGCCTTGTTTGTGTTTCTGCTTCGTCAATCCGAATGAATGACTCGCCGCATTCCCGCAGGCGGGGGCGGGACGAGGGCGCAGGACCGGGGGACGAACGGAAAGAAATCGGGGACGTTGGCGAGGGAAACGGAATGACTTCAAAGAAATCTCCGCGCATTTGCATTTGCACCGTCTGCGGGCACCGTTCGCAGATGGCTGAAGATGAATTTCACGTTTCGCTCGATTCGATCCGATCCGGTCCTGTCCGGTCCGGTCCTATCGACTGCAAATAGTTATGAGAATGCGATTTTTACGCCCGCGCGTTATTGTTATCGACGGCGATGGCTGTTCAATCGCCGGCAATAACTGTTCCATAATAATAACTGCGTCGACACGCCTCGAAAATTGACTTCCGAGACGTCGGGCGCAGTCGAAATCGAGGGCGGGATGAAAAGGATTTCTTTCGCTCTACGTGAGCGTCTTCTGGAGTCATTTGAAAATCGAAAAAAATAAAAAATGAAGCCAATCATTTTTCAAAGCGTTTGTCGATGTTCACTATGGAATGGAAGGTGGATTTTGGGATCTAACATTATTTTTGTATTTTATTTTTTACAATTTTAGTGAAGAATAATGTTTAATTTATTTATGTTTTACGATATTTTTAAAGTATTTTTTCAACAATTTGTATATGAAATAAATGTTATTTTGCCTTTTTTTACTAAGCTTACCATAAACTTCTCTCTGACGTCATCAGGCCTCGGCCTCTATTTTGTCCTCGATCCTTCATCCAGCTTCGTCGTCTTCTGCTCTCTCTTCCTTGTCGCGTCCTGCTAACTACCGTTAGCATTTCTACGCCGCCATTAGAAATGAAATTAAAAATGGCCGATGCTGACGTTTTTATGGGGGAAGAAAAATAAACAACAACAACAGCAAGGGCAGCAGGCGACTCATTTGTTATGATTATGCTGCTGTTGTTGTTGTTGTTGTAGGTTTTAATATTAGAAACATTCTGGAAAGAAACAACAACAACGAGAACGACGACCTCGTCAACGGCTGATCACATACCGTTATTTCCATTTTCCGTCTCATTCTTGCTACCTCCTTTGGCTCTCGTGTTTTGCTGACGTCGCTTGCGAGTTGGCCACGAGCGGAGAAAACAATTTTTTTTTTTTTTCGTTTTCGGTTTTACAACAGAAATGTGAAAATGCTAAGGGAGAAAAATCAACAACAACAACAGCGTGAAAAATTCGAACTCGTGACAACTTTTTCAATGTTCCAGAAATTTGATTTCTTCGCTTAAACAAAATAACAATAACAACCAATATTTTTAACAACAAACAGCAAACAATTTTTTTACAGAAGGCAATCAATGAATGACATTGACTAAAAAATAAGAAAACCTAAGATTTTACACACAAAAACTAATGAGGATAATAGTTTAAAGTTAAAATAAAGTTAAAAAACAGTCCTAAAAACACTTTTAAAATAAACAAAAATCGCAGTTAAAAAAAAGTTTAAATTAATTGAAGAATATAAGTTTCTAACACACCCTGTGCCAGACACGTGAAGGCACTTGAAAAATGTCGGCCAACGATGTCTCGACGGCGGAGACCGCCCAGAGCGATCAGGTAGGTTCCCACAACAACAACAACAACAACAAAAATACTTCAATACACATTTTTAGAATTTCAATATTTTTTGCTGTTGTTTTGTTTCAATATTTGCATGCTTTTTAAATATTTAAACCATATTTCGTATTTATTCAGCTGTTCCCATTATTTGCAAAAGTGATTTTTATGAACTGAGGTCTGATTTTAATATTTTTTTTATATATATATTATGTATTCATTTGTATTTATTTTTGTTTTTATAAAACATAAGTATTACGAAAATCGTATTTTTAAAGTTCTACTTTTATATTTCAACTGGTTTTGATTTAAGCATTTAATTATTATGTCCCAATTTAGCATTATTTCCCTGATGTCCTTTGTCAGCCTCTCCAGGTCTGATATTGTTCCTGGATTTTGTGATTTTCTGCTTTTTTATTTTATTCTCAATATTTTTTTTCTATATTTTTTTCCATTGCTCTGGTTTCCTGGTTCATTGCCAACTGAAGTAACTTTCGTTTATGCCCGAGCCCATTGACCTCCCTGCCTCGTTATCGTCCTATGTTTTCCTTTATATTTTCCTCCGGAATTTCCAATTTCCTCTCCTCCCTCCTCTTTCGTCTTATTTTTGTTTGCCCACTATTTTTCGATTATTTCCTCAATTATCTCTGCTGCCCACAAGTCTGGCTGCGACCCTGTCCAACTGTCCCTCCATCTCTTTGGCTGTCTGCACATCTGTCTGTCTCGCTGGCCCACCGCCTGTCTGTCCCTCCGTCTGTCTGTCCCTTTGTCCGTTTGTAATTTTCCCGTCTCTCTCAATGTCGCAGACTTTGCCGAGGTCTCTTCCGATGTTCTGCGATGGGAATTTCCATCGAGCACATTTTTCTCTCAGTTTTTTCGTTTTCTTTTTTTGCTCCCTCTTTGTCAAGCTCTTTCCTCCATCGGAATTCGTCAAAATAATTCCAGTGCCTCCGAAATAATCTCTTCTTCCTCTCTTCCTCTCAACGGCTTCGTCTGCCTTCAATTTGTTTCCTTCCCTTCCTCCGTCCGTGTCTCGAACTTTGACCTCGATTCCGTCGCCATCGTCTGGCTTCCGGCGACTTCTTTCGCTCCTCCTCTTCCGTTTCCGTTCCTCCTCCTTGTCCTTCTCCCTCTCGCTTCTCGCCGCCCTCCTGTTTATCTCTCGGCTCTCGTCTCCCGTCTCTGGGGTTTTCCGTGTTTATCTGATGCTCCATTAATTAGCTGCGGTGTCAACAACATCTATTCCCAGCTCCCCGTCCTTCTCTCGCTCTTTCTCTCACTCTCTCACTCTCACACTCTCTCCCGTTCTTTCCCCTCTCCTCTCCCCTGTCTCTCCCTCACGCACTTTGCCTTCACTCAGAAACTTCATCGTTTTTTCTTTCTTTCGATTATTCATGTAGTTTTTTCACTGTCTTCCCTTGTTGTTCCCTTCCTTCTGTCCCTTCCATGCTTCCCCCCCCCGCCTTCCCTCCCCCTTTCCACCTCCTTCTCCCCGCCTCCCCACGTCTTCTCCTTGCTCCCATTTTACTCCATGATTTATTCGAACGAGCGCTTTCAGGCGGAAAATCAGGGATTTTAAAATAATTATTGTTCGCTTCCTCATCGCCCTCTCCCTCTCTTCATCCTCCCTCCCTCCTGCTCTCTCTCTCTCTCTCTCTCTCTCTCTCTCTCTCCCTCTCTCTCGCTGTCGGCCACCACAAATTACGATGTGTCTTCTTCGAGTTTTCGTTCTCGCTGCAGCCCTGGTGCATTTCATTATTGCTTTTGGCTTCTTCTTTGAATCCCCTCCCCACCGCGTTCGCATTGTGTTCTGTGCCCTGCTTCTTCCTCTTATTGTTGATTTTTCTCTTCTTCGCACTCGTTTTGTTTTTTCTTTCTTCTTTTTTTGGGTCTGTTGCCGACTGCAGGCAGGTTTTGAGGTTTTTCCGCGTAGCCAAGTTTTGTTTGTTCTTTTTTAAATTATTTTCGGCCTTTTAGTTTTGTTGAATTTTTAGAGAATTGTTAATTTTCCATTAACCAATAAGCAAAACTTTGCTGAATTTATTGATTTTTATGGATGTTTAGAAATTGAAAATTTAAAAAAATAAAAAGTTAAAAATTTCGGAAATTTTTATTTTTTTGAATTTTTTTATTTTTCTGGAATGTTCCTTTTTTTAGGGAATCTGAAATTCTTTTTCAATTGTAATTTTTATTATTAATATTTTTTTATCCACTTTTTATTATCCTCCACATTTTCAGGTCAAAGTTTGCTCGAATTTCCCATTTTGCTCCACTGTTTGTAGCTTTTGTCATTTGTTCGCGCTTCATTTTTCTTCGTTTACCGCGTTGCCAACCATTGTTTTTTTCTCCTCTCTGTTCTCCTTTTTTGAGTTCCTTCGGTTCAACCACACACATACAACAACAACAACAACAAACCACAACCAGAACCACAATTTGGAAAAAGTAATGTTGTCCTTAGCATTATCTCTTCTTCTTTTTCTTCTTCTTCTTCTTCTTCTTCTTGTTCTTGTTCTCGCCGCTCTTCTCCATTCTCTTGTTCTTCTCGATGGATTTTCCTTCTTCCGAAATCGATTCCGATGATCTTCGTCGATTTCGAAGTATTTTACGAGGATGCCAATGCAACAACAACAACAGCAGCAGCAGCAGCAGCCACTACCACTACAACAACATCATCATCAACAATTGTATTTCGACCAGCTACAACAACAACACTACCAGCCAACACAACAGCAGCAACAACAACAACAACAACAGTTACTGCTAAGGCAACCACATCGACAGAATAATCATCAGCAGCAACAGCAACAACAACAGCAGCAGCTACAACAACATGTACAACATCAACAACAACACCATCAGCGCAATAGCAGCTTTGGCAACACCAACAACAACAACAACAAACTGCACTGGCTGCCAGACAATGGCGAGGCCGAGGCAGAGCCCGGCGATTGCTATTGGCAGCACTCACAACAACAACAACAACAACAACAACGCCACGGTCCCTACAACAACATAATCGTCGGCAACAGCAGTGGTAGTGGGAGTGGCAACAACAACAACAACAACAACAACAAGGCATTCCTCACCCCCGACGACATCCCGCCGCCTCCGCCGCAGCCGATTTTGAAGAACGGCTCCAGGCGATTTCAATACGAAAGAAAGCAACAACAACACCAGCATCAAGGAGACCTTCCACAACAGCAACAACAACGAACATTGATGAGCCAACAACAACAGCAACCACTGCATTTAGGCAATTGTTCGTTTGAGCATGGATATGAGGGGCAAAAGCAACAACAACAACAATCGCCTCTGCTGCCACTGCAACAACAATACGCGTCCATGCAGCAACTGCAACTGCACAGATCCCAACAACAACTGCTCCCACAACACAATGTTCAACATGCACAACAACAGCAACAACAGCAACAACATCACCATCACCTTCCACAACGTGTTCACCATCAGCAACAGCCGGTGAAGCCACAACAGCAGCAACAACAACAACAATCGGCTCATTGTCAACAGCATAATCCATTGCTGCAGCTGTCGCCGAAGCAGCAGCAGCAGCAGCAGCAACCACAACAACACCATCAGCAGCATTGTCTGCTGAGAACTCAGCAGCAGAAACAACAACAACAACAACAGCAGCAACAGAAGCACCCGCCCCACCACCGCCATCAGCATCATCAACATCATCATCTGCAACAACAACAGCAGCAACAACTGCTGCAACAAGAGCACGAACAATACTATCCATCACACCAACAACAACAAGAGCACTTCAAATACCACCCGAACTTCGTCCTGAAAGGACACCAGCAGCAGGTAAGAAGCCCAAGGCCGGGCCCTTCGAGGCTCGAGCGAGGTTCGAGGCCCCGTACCGTCGTCTGTCTCTGTCGTCGCTGCAGTCACTGCGGCTTCGGGGAATCTTTTGGCATTATTTTCACTTGGAATTTCCCTCAGTCGCTCTTTGTTGGCCTTTGTTTTCCCTTGAGCAACTCTCCCTCTCTCTCTCTCTCTCCGAGCTTCTTCTACACTTTTTCGGACTTTTTGTTTGGCCGGTGTTTGTTTTGGCTTAGAATTATTTCCCATACATGGAGGTTACTTGTTGATGAGACGTTTGTTTTGTTGGTTCTTCAGGATTTTCCGAGCAGGATTTTCCGATCATTGTTTTTGTTCACATTTCTATTCCAATGCAAGTGTTCAATAAATGTATTGACGCACATGCTTCAATATGCGTTCCCTTCCTCCCGGTTCCCCTGCCGCTGGCAAACTCTCCACGATTGAAAAGGAGACCCTGCAGTAGTGGAGAATTTTCCTGCGGCGAAGCTCCGTCGAAACCTAAAACACACCTTACCAGAGGAGAAAAAACCTTCCTGCATTCCTCTTCATTCCAATCCGCCCAAGATGCTGCACTGCGGCCTGCGGGGGGCGTGCGGGCGTGCGGGCGACCGCGACGGCAGCTGATGTGAAATTATTAACCAGATCAAGGTCCTTGGCAAACAAATCCGAACCGAACTGACAACAGAAAAGGAGGAAATCCAACCCACCCAAACAACAACAACAACAACAACCCAACGCCAACGCCAACAACGCCAAATGGAAGTAAATAAATCCGGGAGAAGCAGAGAAGGAAAGGAAAGGGCGGGAAAACATGTGCAAGCGATTTCCATGCAAGTCCGTGGGGAGAGCGAAAACTCTCAAGCTGTTGTTGTTCCTATTGTTCTGGCAGTTGTTGTTGCTGTGGCTGTGTGTGTGTGTGTTGTCGGTGTGTGCTTCTACAGAATTTGCATTCTTCCGGACCCGCCACGCCCCTCTCAAATCTCGCCGCGTCCTCGGCTCTCGCAGGCAAAATAATTCATGGCAAAAGCCTCCGCCTGCAAATTGCAGCGGGGCGAGTGAGCGAGCGAGCGAGCGAGAGGCCGACAGGCTGACAGCGAGATGAAGTGGGAGCGAGAGAATGAGTGAGTGAAAGAGATGAAAATTGGGGTGAGTGTGTGTCTGTGTGTGTGTCTGTGGGAAAAAGGGACGAACGTGCGGCGTTCGTTACACGTGTTCGCAGCTGTCACGGCTTCGGCTCCTGCGAGTCGGCAGCGATTTTTCTATCAGCCGGTCGCACGGCTTCTCCCCCCCCCCCCCCACCTCTCTTCCTCCGTCTCTCCACCGGCCCGTCTCCCTCTTGCCCAGCCCTTTCGCTCCTACTTCCACTCAATTTTCATTTCATTTCCTTCTATTTTCGACCCGACTCCAGTTATTTTTGCACTTCACGTGGCCGTGATTGCAGCAACTGCCAGCTGTCTCTCTGTCTGTCTGTCTCTCTCAGAGTCGCGCCCCTCCCCCAGTCTCCCCGGTCTCCCCGTCTCTTGCCCTCTGCCTCGCCGCCCAGGTGTAATATTTCGGTTGATTTTATTTGTGGCCCGAGATTTTACGGCTTTCATTTCCATTCCCATGCAAAACTATTCGATTCGCCAAGTCCCGATCCTCGAGTCCTCAGCCACCTGCCGCACCCCCCCCCCTCCGTCTCCTCCTCTCCCTCTCGTCCTTCGCTCCGTCTCGCGGCGCTCAATCGGCTGAAATGCATCGCCTGCGGCCTGGCGACGGTCGCCGGCCCGACTCCTTCGAAAGTGGTTTTTGCGAATTTCGCCTTCCATCTGGTTATCCGAAGTCATCCGGTGGCCCGTTGCCGCGAGCAGTCCGTTCTTGCGAGCGGATGGCGCGGAGTCCAATTGAGAATCAGAGCGAACAGCCGTTATCCGAACTTATCCGACCCTATCCGTTCGTTCGACAGCAGAGTTCGTTGGTGTAGCGGGCGCTCAGTTGTGGAGTTAATCAAATTATCCTACGATTATCTTGGCCCTTGGAAATTTGCCGAATTTTCCCCGATAACTTGCGGATTTTTGGGATTTGAAATTCATATGATTGATTCATATATTGTCTTCGGCCAATTAGAGACATTTAATGGAATAAAGTGCGGGCAAATAACGGCGATTGAAATTTATTTTTATTTATTTTTTTTATTTTTTTTTTATTTTTTTATTGCTGCATTTATGCAAATGAAAGATTTATTAATAACACTGCAATTTCGAGCCCACAACGCGTTCCCGCGCGCCGGACGCCAGTTAATGCCTTCCGACCACAATTTATCGGCTTCATCGAAGCTCTCCGGGCGACAAAAGAAACCCCCGCCCCCACTTCCGGGGGCGCGGGGCAGAGGGCTCGGGGCACGGGCAGTCGAGAGGAGGCAAACAGAGGACGTTAGAACAAAAAGGACGAAACAAAGGCTTTGCCCGAATTTCAATGGAATTGTGCAGCGAGTTCTTCACGCTTAAGCATTGAGTTATGACAACAACAAACAGACACCAACCAACACACACACACTCACCCTCGTGCTCACCACGGAACAATGGAGGTTCCCCCATCCGCCGATGATGGGGCAGGGAATGGGGCAGGGAAGGAGAGAGGGAGGGGAGGAGAGCGAAAAACCCTTTTGCGGCCGACAAAACGCTCACAAAGCAACTTAATGACTGCTAAGAGGGCCCAAAATCGCCAGCCACTCACACACAGTCACTCGCACACACACATGGACTGTAGATCTCGCCTTCACTTCCGGCCGCTCGAACACGCCCTCATTTCGGCCGTCATTTGGTTTTGTTCATAACTTTTTATTAGTGGTCCAAACAAGAGGCGCTGGCGAGGCGGCGGCAACGGAACCGGAAGCGGACGTGGAAGCACTTCTGCTCCTCTTCTTCTTCTTCTTCTTCTTCTTCTTCTACCCACTGACCATCGTGGCGGCCGCTTCCGGCCCAACCCGGTCCGTGGTCGGCCGGCGGCGTGTGGCGGGAAGTGAATTATTATCGAGTAGACGAGCCTGCTTCGCAAATATTTCCGTGGCCAGCGTCGGCCGGGGTGGAGGGAACGGAGGGAGAGGGGGAGGGGGCGAGAGGGAGGAAGGCGTACGAAGGGGTGGGAGGGGTCGAGCAAGCAGGTCCTTCGAGCATGTCTCCAGAGCCGCTTCGAGAGGTCTTCGGGCAGCTGTCGCCGACTTCGCCCGGCTCATCTTTCACTGTTGCCGTCTTTGGCCCATGGAAAGTTGGCTCCGTCAGCTCCTCTGAAGGGCTTCCTTCAATCTGTCAGTCCTTCCATCGGCCCAGCACTCGTCAATGGCGGCCCCTGTCCCTTTATCCCCACTCGCTTTGACCGCAACCAATCAAGTCGTCGTCCATGGGCCGCCTTCCCGCAATCCTCCGGCCCTCTCGCTCTCTCGCTCTCCACCTGCTGTCCCGTGGAGCTCGTTAATTCCCGTTTAATGCCCGTCCATCGCGCTGTCTCCCGCGCCCTTCCCCTTCGGCCTCCTGCCGTCCTGCGCTCTAATTCAATTACGACGGTCGCCGGTCACGTGGGCGACTTAGTGGTTCACACACACCATTACAGCAATAAACTCGCCGAGCGCGAGTGGCAGAGGGAGAGGGAGAGACAGAGTTAATCGCGTTTTATTGGCCTTTCTCCGGCTCCCTCTCGCTCTCCCTTTCTGTACGTTCTCGTTAGCCCAATGGATTCCTGCCTTTGTCGCCTGCTCCAGGTCCCTCGGGCTTCTCCTTTTTCCTTCGCCTTTTCCTCGCGTCCTCCTCATGTCTTCTCCACCTTTTCCTCACGATTTCCTCCCTCCCTCCCCCCTCTCCTTTCCCTCGCCTTTCATGTCGTTCTCTCCCTGCCCCAACTCGGCCATGTCAGAGCTCCAGCTTCATCCTTTCCTTCGCTCCCAACTGACCCTCGGCTCTCGCTTCGCCTCCTCGTCCACGTTTCGTTCTTCCTCTTTCGGCTTCTCCTTCCGCCTCCGTCCCTCCCCTGCAGCCTCCAGCGTTCACGTTCGGCCACTTCCTTTGGGATCGCGCTCCGTTCACCTTGACATCTGGCTGTCACGTGTCACGTGTGGCTCGCTCTGTCTCCCTCTCGCCCCGCCGTCGTTCGCTGCGTTTCGTTCTTTCCGTTCTTTTATTCCTCGACTCGAATTGTTCTTTGTGGTATTTCTTATATTATTTCTGACAAATTCACTCTATGTTTTCCCTGATAAAAACATTTTGTTATCTCTATTTTTATGTACATTTTCTCGGTTGCTTATTCTCTTCGCTTCCTTTTCGCAATTCTCTCATTTTGTGTATTTTATTTATTTGTTTCTCTCGTTTCCGTTCCTATTCCGTTTGTATCCTTCTTTCCTTCGCCGCTTGTGTCGTTTTCCTTTGGCCCTCTCACTCTTCTTTTCGACAGATCGCGCGCTGCGTTTGCGGATAAATTGGCAACACTGGCCGGGTGGTCGGCGACCCCGCCGGACGTGGCCGTCACCGGCCGGAAGTGCAATGATTTTCTGCTGCACTTCCGCCTTTCACCGGTTCCATTCAGCTCCGGTGTGTCATTTTCGTTGTGGTTTCTGCTTTCACTATTTCGTCGTTGGTGTTTTTGTTTTGTTTCCTCTTTTTGCTTGCGTTCCTCTTCCCCTCGTTGCTCTAATGTCGCTCGGCAACATTTTCAATTCACCCAAATTGAACTTGGGACATCCTTCGCCAACGGACGTCTGACCTCAGCGCTCCTCTGCCTCTTTCCTAAACATTGTTTCGGTCTGAACTATAAAATGCCTAGGTAGCTCTTTCTCCCTCTGTCCCCCGCGCCCCTCCCCTCTGCCTTTGGCCAGCCTCCGTTGGCCCATCGATCAATCTCTGTCCATCCTCCCCTCATCTCGTCCGTCCCCCGCTCACCTTTGTTTCACCTCTTGTGTTTCACCCTTTTCTGATTTTTTTGTTTTCATTTTGTTGTTGTTGTTGTTGTTGTTGTGGTTAGGTTTGATGGATGCGTTGGGAAAGGGAGGCCAAAAGTGGGAGCGGCGCGGAAACAGCGGAAGTGCGGACATATTGAAATTGCCGGGGCGGTCGCGGATGCCATTGAGAAAAAACAAAACAACAACAACAACAACAGCAACAGCCACAAATCATTCGACTTTATTTCAACTTGAATTTGTTGTTGCAATAGCTCCACGTTGCGACTGTTGTTGCCTTCGCTGTCACGACTTGAATATTTCATTACGCCGAAAAACCTGCGAAAAAAGTCAAATGAAATAGTACAGAAAGAAGCACTCGAACTTATAAGAGTTGAGCGAAAAACGCTCGAAAACGGCCCCAGCTTTCATTTCCCATCCGGCGATGGTCGGCTTTGTCAATTATTTATCCGCACCTTGTGTCCGCTTCGAACCCGGCGCGCGACCCCGGCGCCCGACCCCCGTCGTCAGACCCTCGTCCACGCATTCATCACGTCCGCCCGACCTCAGGGCGCGCCGGTGTCCCCAAAAAGCCGAAAAACCCCAAAAGGCGACGCCACAACCGCCCAACCCCGAGCCCAAGCCCCAGCCCCAGACCCAGACCCAGACCCAGCCCCAGCCCCGCCCTCGAGTCCGAAGTTCCCGAAGCGCCGCAAAAGTTTCCCTTTTTGGCCATTTTTTATTTCTCATTTTTGTTCCTTTTATTTCCCTCTTTTTATTGTTGAGAAATATGTTTATTGATTATAAGCTATTTTTTAGTTCTTTTACCGTTTGTCTAATTATTATCCATTGATTTAATTTTCCATTTACTTTGAATACTTTATAGCATTGTTTAAATAGTTATAAGTTCAATATTTTACTATTAGTATTTTACTATTTTTATTACTATTAGTTGAAGTTTTTTGAAGCTTTAAGAAATTGTGAACAAGGTTTTTTCAATTGTCATTTAATCCTCATTACAAATAGCTATTTTTGGTTAAGAAGTTATCGTGGTGCGCAGTTGCCATCGACAGATCTGCATTGTGTGGTTTTTGCGTTTATTTTTTCGAAGCCGCGATTTTTTCGAATTTGTTTCTTTTCTTCATTATATCCATTGTGCAACTGTAAGCCGTTTGTGGTGTTTTGCGAAACTTGCTCAGCATTGAAATCGACTAATTATGGGTTTTTCGACGCCAATTGTGTTCGGTGGCGTCCACGCGCCCATCGGTCCAACTGGCGAGCCGCGGGCCACCGACACGAGGTTGGTGGCGAGTGCTTCGACTGATTTTGTCTCATCAGGAGGAATTTTTGATTTCATTTCAGTCATCGTACAAAACAAGCTCAAAGAGCACGCACAAATTATTTCTAAAAATTGGAATGAGAAATTTATTACTTTTACTTTTTTGAATTTCCAACAGATATGGTTTGTCGTCGATTTTTGTAACTCAAAATTTTATTAAATTTTTTTCTTCTTTACTACTACATTAACAATTCACTCTGCAATTTTCCTTCATTGAAATCTTCAACGGTGTAGTGAAAAATTCCGATGTCGTCAGCGCTGTGTTGACGCACCCTGTAGCGAAGGCATGCAGCCGTGCAACAACACACGCAACAACAACAATAACAACGACAACGACAACAAAAGGTGCTCGGCCCATACTCGGAACACCTTTTCGCACTTAGAACTCGAAACTTCGTCGCATTCGATGGCGTTGTTGGCACTGCAAAAAGTTGCTGATGTGGGTCGGAGAAAAAGTGGGGAGGGGGGAGGGGGGAGGGGGAGGGGGAGGGGGGGAGGAGAGGGCGAAGGAGAGTGGGAAGAGGGAGAACAAAAGATTCACGGCCGCCATCTTCGTCGCCATCGTGAATCACGCCAGGCGCTCATCGAAACGTGTGTTTGCATAAATTAATTTAAGCCGTGGATAGTGAGAGAGAGAGAGATAGAGAGGGAAATAAAACTAAAGAAGCAACAGGAAGATAAAATTGCTTGAGAGAAAAAGAAGGAAAATTAAATACAAATGAAAAGAATTCAAAAAATCTCTAAAGTGACAACAATGAGGAATTGAAACGTGCAACAAAGAACTTGGGTGCACCTGGGCGACCAGGTGAATCGGACGACGGCATGCGGGCGGCGCCCCCGGGACCCCGGGCCGATCCCCCGCTTCAGGCACAACCAAAACCGTTTCCCACTTGAGCACATGAGATGAACCAAAAACACTCGCCGATGGTTCTCGCTCCATGCGCTCGAATGAGCCCGAAACCGCCTCAAAGGTAGGGCGGAAAAACGTTCCCTTGCGAGGATTAAAAGGGTTCCCTCTTTTCGAGGATTACAAGAAAGCCGAAGAAAAATCTCTGGAGCTTTTCCCACTTGGCTCTGAGCGGGGAAAAGGAGCAAATCCTCCATGAAGACGACCTCTAATTGGCTGCGACGAGCCCGCATTTCACGGGAACCTCCTCGAGTCGCCCCCACCCATCCACCCTTCCACACCTCCATCCCTGTCCCTCCGACTCCGTTCCGTCCGTCCCGCTATCTCTTCCATGGAATCGTGGCTCGGATAATCAGCGCGGGCTTCCGGCATCGCTGCGGCACTCAACCGCATGTGTGGCAACGCTCGGCATTCAACTGGGCGTCGCCGTCGCCGTCGTCGTCGTCATCATCGCCAGGCACGTCCTCGTCGTTATCGGCAGCCACATCATCAACGTCAACGTCGTCGTCATCGCCGTCATCATCATCACCATCATAATCATCGTCGTCTGTCATTTCTCGTTATCACCAGCCAGCTCTCGTCGTCCTGGTGAGTTGTTGTTGCTCGCAAATGAGCTTCTTCACCTGTCGTCACCTGCCTTTTTCTGCCACGGTCCTCAACTGCAGACTCCCTCCCTCACGTTCACCCTCTCGCTCTTACGTTTGTTAAGTCCCTGCACCCCAACCTGGAAATTCAAATAGTTTTCAAACATTTCAGAAGCATTTCTAAAGAAATCGGATTTAATATTTTTATACTGAGTCAAAATTTTAAATGTATTTCCAATGGAAATTCAGTTCGATCCCCGACAGCAAAAATCGTCAAAAAATCACACATTTTCAAGTTCACCCAAAATGTCTCAAGGTTGAAAAACTGAATTTTCATCGTTAAAAACACCTGTTGACTCCATCGACCACGGTTCGTTTGGGCCCGTGAGGAAATGAAATGAGGTCCAGGGAACGACCGGCATTCGGAATCCACGGCAGCAATTTGTGCTGCAACAACAACAACCCAGCTGTCTCGACATTGAAATTGACATAAAAATGTAAAAAATCTGAAAAAATAAAATTAAAAAAGTAAAAATAGAAAAAATAAAAAGGGAAGCATTACAGTTGGACAAATAAAAACAGAGAGATTGAAAAGCAAAAACCAAAAAAAAGAAACAATTCAAGTCGAAAAAATACAAAATGAGAAAATACAAATTTAGAGGAGAAAAACTGAAAAATAATATGGAAAAAATACGTTCGACCTCTCGAATTGCGCAATTTCGCATCGCATCGAGCACTAGTCGAGCAGCTTTCGCGGGCCATGGACGGGTTTGGCTTCGATTTTAATTTCGTCTTCAATTACTTTCCTTTTCTCCGCGTTCGGCTTCCTCCTTCTCCTCCCTTCATCGCCCCCCCCCCCCCTCCTTCTTCGCCTGGCCTTCTCTTCTTTTCTCCACGCTCGCTCCCTCGTCTTCTCCCGCCGCCTTTGAACGACTTCTCCCGACTCTCTTCAATTTCTCCCTCTCCTCTTGCGGTCCTCTCTCGCACTCACTGCTTGACCAGCGACCGGCGGCCGTGGCCACCGCGCTCCGTCTCTTTCTTACGCCCACCATTCCTCCGTCGTTTCTCGTTCCCCCCACCTCGCCCTCTCTCTCTGGCCTTTCACATGTCTTCCAATGCTTCCTCTTTCGCTTTCGCTCACCTGGGCGGACGACGACGAGATTCATTGAGTAGTGGCACCTACAACAACAACAACAACAACAACAGTGGCCACTTTTACCGCCATAGCAACGAGCGTAATAACAAAGACAACAACAACACGTAGCGACCACAAGGCAAAATCCCAGCAACAAAGTCAAAGACAACGACAAAAATGACAATACGAACAACAGCAACAACAACAACAACAACAACACTCACTTGAATTGCTGCACGTTTTCCCGTCGTCTGCGGAATGGATTAAAAATGAAGTCATAAACCTGGACGAAGAAACCACACAGAAACACAATAAATGAATGAAAAAAAAAAATAATAAAAAAATCAAGTAAAAATACGAAAAACGTACAACAAGATACGAAAATAAGATTTGTAATTTCTTGACTGACCAAAAACAAAACAAAAAGTAACAGCCACAAAAGCAGACATAGACATAAAGAGCAGCGCTTGTTGCGCATGCGCAGACGTGCCTCGAGCAACAATTGCCTGTTACGTCGCCGGTCGCCGGTCGTCGCTCGTCAGTCGTCGTCTTCCTCATTCGTGGCTCACGCTCTCCCCTCCTCCCTTCTCCCTCTCCACATTCCCGCAATCCGACTTTCTCCTCTGCTTCCCCTCCTTCGCCCACGTCGATGAACCGCTGCGATTTCCGCTTGATGTAATTATTTTATGAAAGAAATACACCATTTTTTATTAAGGTATTTAATTCCAAATGTTGTTCTAGATATTTAGTTCATTAATTTTAGATAAGAAAAAAAATTTAATCACAAAAATGTAATTGAAAAAATAGAATTAAAATATAATTGAAAAATTGATTCGGTTATTTCTCAAAAATAAAATATTTTTGGCAACATTTAAATTTCGTTGTTTGAACAATTATAAATTTATTTCTACAAAATGACAATATTCAGAAAAAACTAAAATTACAAAATTACAAACAAAAAATATTACTCTCAAATTATTTGAAAATCCTCATCACGTTCCCTCTCCTTCTTCCGCAGAACCTCGTCTACTCCCAGAAGAAGATCCGGAAGATGCGCATCATCTTGGGCATCGTGTTTGCAATCGTCGTCCTGGGCCTGCTGGCCACGGCCATCGTGCTCGTGGTCGGCAGCGGCGACGACGACGCGCCCGCGACGAGCGCGAACGGCGGGATCCGGCTGGAGGACGTCCTGTCGGGACACCTGGCGGCGCGACGCTTCAACGCCAGCTGGTCGACGGGCTCGAACCTCATCTACCGGGAAAATAACGTGAGTCAATTCATTCGTCTCCCTTTGCTCCTCATCCTCCCCAGTCTTGATCATGTCTCGAACACATTTTGCCCATGTCTTGACCCCGTTTGTCCACCTCTCGCCCCTTGCAGAACATCGTGGAGCTGAATGTGACGTCGGGCGAGCGCCGGACCCTCCTGCACGACGAGAACGTGAGTTGAACGGCGATGGTTTGGGAACCTGTTGATTGGTAACTTCTTCCTTGCTCTTTGCTCCTTGCAGGCCCAGTACATCCTGTCGGAGAAGTCGGCGGACGGCAACTTCCTGCTGGTGGCCAAGCACTACAAGAAGGTGGGCATCCAACCGATCGGTCTTTCTCTCCCTCTCGCTTGATCGGTCTCCCAACTGAATCTCTCTAATTTCTGCTTCTCATTTGCTTTCTCATGCTTGCGTCGTAGAACTTCCGGCACAGCTTCCAGGCCCAGTACGACATCTACAACCTGAGCTCGGGCGAGCTGCACCCGCTGCAGATCGGCGGCGAGCAGCGCTTCGTCTCGCTCGTCCAGTGGGCGCCCGTCGGCAACGGGCTGGTCGTGAACTACGAGCGCAACCTCTACTACAAGCCGCACGCGCTCGCCGAGGAGATCGCCCTGACCGACGACGAGAACCCGGCCATCCAGAACGGCATCCCCGACTGGGTCTACGAGGAGGAGGTGTTCAGCTCCAACTCGGCCCTCTGGTTCAACCCCAACGGCACCCAGATCGCGTTCCTCAAATTCGACGACTCCTCGACCAACGTCATCAACTTCCCCTACTACGGCGAGGCCGGCGACCTGCGCTACCAGTATCCGTTCAGCCGCCTGGTCGCCTACCCGAAGGCCGGCTCGTCCAACCCCCATGTGGAGCTCTTCACGGCCGACCTGACGAGCGCCGTCCAGAAGCTCGCCTTCCAGAAGCCCGTCCCCGTGCCGTTCGCCCTCAACACCGGGACGAACTTCATCGTGACGGTCGTCGAGTGGCTGGACAACGAGCAGCTGCTCTCGGTCTGGATGAACCGCATCCAGAACCAGGCCTACCTGCAGGTCTCCGACGGCAACAAGCGCTACGAGGTGAGTCGGTCGACCTTCGTCCCTTGGGTTTACCGTCTGACCACCCCACCCTCCTCCTCCTGCCCGCCCCCAGATCTACAGCATGGAGTCGAAGACCGGCTGGGTCGACCTCTTCTCGCCGCCCTTCAAGAACCGCGACGGCTCCACGATCGCGCTCATCCTGCCCCAGCTCCAGGACGACGAGGGCTCCTACCGGCACCTCTGCCTGCTGTCGACGCGCAGCGCCGACGGCCACCCGGAGGCCCTCACCAAGGGCAAGTTCGAGGTCCAGTCGATCCTCCACTGGGACCCCGTCGACGACGTCATCTTTTACACGGCCAACTCGGAGCTCAACTCGGAGGTGCTGCACGTGTACGCGGTCAAGGCGGCCACGGGCCAGACCAGCAAGTGCCTGACCTGCTCGCTGCAGATGTCCGGAGGTTCGTCTCTCTCTCCTCTCCTCCCCTGAGTGCTCCCCATCATCTCAGTCATCTCCTGCTCCTCCTCTCCGCAGACGTGAAGCAGACCTACTTCTCGGCTGAGTTCAACAGCGACCACCAGATCGTGATCAGCTCGCTGGGCCCCGGGATCCCGGTGACCGGCATCTACGCGTGGAAGTGGTTCAACAGTGAGTCGCCGACGCCTCCTTGGCCTCCGATGGCCCTCTCTCATGACGAACTCGTCTCCCCTCCTCCCTGCTTCCAGATCAAGTGACCCTGACGCACCTGATGGACTGGGAGACCAACGACCGGCTGCGGACGGAGGTCTCGCACCTGGCCATGCCGCAGACGGAGATCCACACGATCCCGATCGCGAACGGCTTCACCGCGAAGGTCCTGCTCCAGCTGCCGCCCAACATGGACCGCAGCGGGCGCACCAAGTACCCGATGCTGGTCGACGTCTACGGCGGGCCCGACTCGTACTCGGTGGTCGACAAGTGGATCCTCGACTGGGGCACGTACCTGTCGTCGAACCAGTCGGTCATCTACGCCAAGATCGACGGCCGGGGGTCGGGGCTGCGCGGCGAGAATCTGCTGCACTCGATCTACCTGAAACTGGGCACCGTCGAGATCACCGACCAGATCGAGGTGACCAGGTGAGTGGAGACAGTCACGAGTGTGTCTGTGGATCGTTGGATGACCGCCCACCGATTTACGATTTCCGATATCCGATATCCGATTGCAGGCAACTGCAGCAGAAGTTCGCGTTCATCGACGCAAACCACACGGGCATCTGGGGCTGGAGCTACGGCGGCTACGCGGCCGCCATGGCGCTGGCCAACGACGACGGCGCCGTCTTCCAGTGCGCGGCCTCCATCGCCCCGGTCACCGACTGGGCCTACTATGGTGAGTCCCCAAGGCGAACTAAGGCCAATCATCCTTGACCCGACTTGATCCCTCTCCTAGACTCGATCTACACCGAGCGCTACATGGGGCTGCCGACGGTGAACGAGCTGGGCTACGCGAGCTCGCGACTGAGCACGAAGGCCAGCCAGTTGCGCGGCAAGAAGTTCCTCCTGGTACACGGGACCCTCGACGACAACGTCCACTACCAGCAGGCCATGATCCTGGCCAAGAACCTCGAGCGCCACGACATCCTCTTCAAGCAGATCGTGAGTTGTTCAAGCAGGTTGAGAAGAACGGTTTTAATCGAATGCTTTTCCCGTCGCCTTCCAGAGCTACCCGGACGAGGACCACGGCCTGGCCAATGTGCGGCCGCATCTGTACCACTCGCTGGACCGGTTCTTCGGCGAGTGCTTCGCCAGCAAGCGCCTGATGGCGTCGGCCAAGTGAGCCCAGTGGGGCACAGTGGGGCAAAACAGCACGCACGTTCGGGTTTTCTGAGTGGCCGCCATTCAGTTACTGCGTTGATTTACCACTATTGATTTACTATTATTGATTTTCTATTGATTCACCACTGTTGATTAACTTCTAATTTTTTATGTTTCCACTTTCAACCTTTTCCCCTTATATATTTAAGAATATATATTTTTAAAGGTCAAAAAAAATAATTTCGTTTGAGGCCGAAATGCATTTGAAGTGCCGTCAGTCGTACTTAAAATTGAAAAACAAGAGCCAGCACAATTTTCACTATCAAAAATAGGAACTATTACGATTCTACTGCTATTTGTGAGGGGCCGGAAAAAGTAGCAGAAAAAATCGAAACGCATTTAAGTAATTTTAAAAGTCCAAGCGTAACAACAAAAACAATAATTAAATTTAGAAGCTCAAAAACGTTTGAATAGAATTCGAATAAAATCAAATCAAATCAAAGCGAAACAAAAATCAAAAACAATAATTGAATGAAATCCTCAAAAGTAGTTGTTGTGCCTCTAATGAATTTAAATATCAAATTGAAAAAAAAAATTAAATAAAATGCAGATTAGTTAAAGCGTCAAATTTTTAAAAACCACGAAAATTAATTCGAACATAGGTACCAAAAAATTAAATCCTATTATTGAAACATAGCAAACCATTATTGTAGCTTTTAGCAACGAAGCATTTTTAAAGATTTAAAGTAGTAAAATAGTATGGGAAATATTGATGAGAAAATCAAACAAATCAAAATATTTTTGCAAAAATTAAAAGAATTTAAATTTATATCAGAACAATGAAATTGAGTAGTTTAGTGGGATCGCTTGGGATATTGCAAAATTGTGCCAATTGAGTTAATATCCATTAATGTAAATTTATTTTGCTTCAAATTACATTGAAAACTACTATTTTCATTATCCCCCTTCCTCGCTAAAGTTAGAATTATAATTTTCCCCTTCGGCTATCCCTTGAACCTTTCATTGTTGATATGTAAATAGAAGTTGAATTAAGTTTTAAGCATTATTGTAAACCTACAACCGTTAAGAGTGTCAAATAAATAGAAGCATGAATTTAAAATAAAAACGGAAGTGTGATTATATCAAAAAAAAATATATATATATATTAAAAATCAATTGTTTCCTTTCTTTGAAATCATTGCAATTTTCTTTATTTCAAAAATGGTTCTCTCAAATGTCAAATATGCCAAAAATATTTGCTTACGAACTAAAATACACTTTATATATATATATATATAGTATGTATATATATAGACTCCGACTTACGAATCTAGAACCTAATTACAATCAGATTACGAATAAACTGTCGTGATTGATGCTTCACGGAAGAATCGGGTTGGGTGGGAGCTCTAGGGTGAGGCGAAGTGTGGTGAGGGACGAAGACAATGGAAAGAAAATCCACCAAACAATCGAGCTGGAGACTTCGGAGAGAATGGAGAGAGTGGCGAAATGAGGTGAGTTACAAAAACGTGGTTTTCTATTGAATTTATTTACAAAATGGTTTTCGACAGAACGGGAATCTTTCGGAGTTGGTCTCGTACAAGGTTGGGGAAACGACTGGGGTTCTCAATCTTTTTGGATGATTTCTGTGCACTACTTAATATGTTTCACTTAAGTACATACCTATTGTATTTAATAAAAACTATTTAGCTTAATTTAATACTAGTTTCAATTGTTTTGAATTTTTTTTGTTTTTTGGTTTTTCTTTAACTTTTATAATTTTGTTAGATTCAATTAAAATTTCAAAAATACTTTACAAATTCTGGTTATGTTTTGTTTTTGTTGTCTTTTCTTCTGCTTTTCATCTCAATAAATATATATAATATCTTAAAAATGTCCAGTTTAAAACTTAATTACTTGTTGTGTATTTTTTGTTTATTTACAATTGAGTACTGGGAAAATTTTCTTGCACATTCATTGCTTATGCTAACATTTCTAATTATCTCAAATGATCTTGTTCGGAATTCTCAAAACCCCTCCTCTACAACATTATGCATATTTTAAGTAATTAAAATCCAGTTCCGATTTACAACATGATCTGCGCACGATTCGAGTTCGAATTCGCAGCCACGCGCTGGGATCGAAACAACAAACAACACGACGACTTCCAATGAACGGGACATTTTTCGGAGACTCTTTCGAACTTCCCCTCCGTCGCTGGATGACGTTTGTCTCTCTTCTTCGATTTTCGAAGATCCAGCCTATCTTCGAACCCGCCGCGTCGCCGCCAGTCAGTGGTGGTGGGGACGCCGCAGCCGCAGGAGCCGCCGCTGCCCCGCCCCTCAGTTCAGGTAGACCTCCTCGACCTCCTCCGGCTCGCCCACGCACTCCTGCTGGTCCTGCACCTCCTGCAGTTGCTGCAGGTGGTGCTCCTCGAGCTCCTCCTCCTCGTCGTACTCGACGAGCTGCTCGTGCGCCTGCTGCTGTTGCTGGTGCTCCTGCAGCTCCTGCTGCTGGAACTCGATGTGGTGCTGCGTCTGCGGCTCCAGCTCCAGGGAGTCTACCATGGTCGCGTGGTGCTGCTGGTGGGTGGTGAGGATGTGATGTTGTTGCTGATGATGCTGCTGCTGCTGCTGCTGCTGGTGATGGTGGTGGTGGTGGTGCAGCTGGTGGTTGCTGTTGGCGAAGACCAGGGGCGGCGGCGACGTCGACGACGAGACGTTCACCACCGTGGCCGGCGGCGGCATCTGCGTCGTCGCCGAGGCCGTCGTCGCCGTCGTCGCCGCCGCCGCTGCGGCTGCCGAGGACGTTGCGTGGGTTGTCGACGTTGAGGATGAGCTGCCGTTTCGAACAATATGACCTGCGGCCGAGCGACTGGAACGCGTCAGTGTCACGGTCACCTCCGAGCCGAGCCCCGCGAAGGAGACGGGCGTCGCCTGCGCGTGCCCGTGGGCGTGGCCGGCTCGGGAGTGGGCGTGGACCAGCTTGCGCGTCGCTGTGGGCGCTGCTGGGGCGGTCGTGGCGGCGGCTGTTGCTGCTGCAGCCGTGGCGGATGCGGATCCGGCGGACGCTGGGCCGGCTGACGTTGCCGCGTCCGCGTTGGGCGAAACATAGTTGATGAGGAGCACGCGCTCGCCACTGGACGTGTGGCCGGCCTGCTGGCGCAGGACCCGCCGCACGGCGCTGTTCGCCCGGAAGCTGCCCCCATGTTGCTGCTGTTGCTGCGTGGGGTGCTGTTGTTGTTGTGCTGCCGGTGCCTGCGATGATGCCTGGGTGCCCGCCGTTGCCGATTGTGCTGCCGTTGTTGTTGTCGCCACTATGCCGCCACCTGATCCGCCGCCACCGCCTCCGTCGCCCGTGCCGCAGATCATATCGTTGGCTCATCATTACGTATTGTTGCTACCCTTTAGGATGAACACCTTCTTGACCAGAATGTTCTTGTTGTTGCCCTGCGTCGATTTCGATTATTCAATGGTTTCAATTTTAATTTTTCCAATTTGCGCATTTTCGTAATGGATTCGTTTTTTACATTTTCGCATTTTCGTGTTATTTTATATTTGGTTAAGAAGTTGTTATTTATGAATATGGATGCGTGGCGAACGAGCGAGCGACGTGAGACAATGAGTGAGCGAGCGAGAGCGCAACATTGAGTAGAAAAAGAAAGAGAAAAACAGATTTGGTTATCGTCAATGTGATTTTTTTTTGTTCTATTTTCAACATTATTATGTTGTTGGACTTGTTTTCATAGGAAATGGGATGCGACATTTATCGCACGCTAGATATTCTCTCCAAAAATCATGACATTTTTAACTTATATTTTTTTATAATATTTTTAGTATTCAGCTTGCGATAAATCGGGTCATCAATTATTGTACGAAGAGAACCTTCCATGGAACACAGTGGGGAAACGATTGAATGGAGCATGAGGGGAAGGGTGTAAACGTGAAGAGAAAACTTTATAAATTTACAAGAAGAAAAAAATAGAAACAATAAATCAATGAATTTCACTTATAAAAGAGGAGTTATGAAATATTACAGTTATGAAAACTATAAAAGAAATGTGGTAAAAATCTCCAAATAAAGAAACAACTTGTGCCATGCGAGAAAAGTCCATGCGATAATTACTGGAAAAATACTCCAAGTCCAACAGAAGGAATGGAAAACATTTACAAACCCCGTTTGAAACCGTAGAAACCAAAAAGCGGGGGAGGAGAGCAAACGGAGAAGAAGAAGAATAAACAAGCAGAGAACGTGAGCGTGAGAGGATGGCAACATAAACGGGAGAATAACAGGATAATACACAAATACATGAGAGAATATCAAACAACCACAAAAGATGGAAAAAATTTAAAAATAAATAAATAAATTTCAAAAAGGCCGAAAACTTTTGTTAGCAAATTCTGTTTCCAAAAAAGTGTTTTATTTGTAAATTGTTTACAAAAATTTGACTAAAAACTAAAAATTAACTAAAAAATTCCATTAATAAATATATATATATATATAGAGATAGATATATATATATATATATATATTTGGACACATATACATAATTATATATGTATGCTTAGAAAGAAAGGAGAAGTTTAAACAGATCTTATGACTTAAGCAACTTAATGTTGTTGTTGTAAGAGAAGGCACGCCTCGTCGGAGAGCGAGAGGCAAAGCAAAGAACTATAAGATACAGTTATAGTCATTCACTAGATTGCATATATATCTGAATACATATATATATATATAATGGATATTTTATAATAATTGTTGTTTTTACAGTGGAGAATATACAAACAAAAATTCAAAAGCACTTAGGTAGAGATATATATATATATATATGTAGTCTATATATATATGTAAATATATGTAGAGATATGTGGGGGAAAATAAAGGTATTTGAAATAAAGATTTTGTTTTTGTAACATAAGAAAACCAACAGCAATATTATCTTTGTTGTATTATATACTTTACGATATAATTTTTGGTTTCAAGTACTTGTAATCAATAAAATAATAATCATAATAATAATAGTGATAAATGTAACTAAGATATAAAAATATTAATATATATATTTATATATTTTAAGTAAGCTCTGAAACGATTATTTATTATATATAAGCAACAAATGTTCTTCAACAAATCATCAAATTTTAAAAAATAATGATAAAAATTAAGTATTTTCTACTACCAAAAATTACGTTAAGTGTGAGGGCCGAAGGCGCGAGCTGCAAAAACGATTGATCGGGAAGGTTTCAGAGATTGCATCGGGTGAAAATTGACGAATGATCAAAGAAATAGTTTTCGGATCGGATAATTACCATACAGGACGAGCTTGTGACATTTCAACAATTACTTCTATATACAAAACGCTGTATAAATTGAAGCTCGGGTGGGTCCGGATTTAATCATAAAAAGGCAATGCAAAACGATAGATAACGACGACGGAAAAACCTCCGAGAATCTGAGATTTGTGTGAAATCGCTTCCTTCACGCTTTCGAAGCTCTGAGAAATCCTTTGCAGCTCGCACCTGGCCTCGCCAAGTAGTTGGCTCTTTTCGTTTCTACTTCAATAATAAAAGTAATAATCATGATCACGGTCATCCTCAGCGCAATTCAAAAAGTACCACGTACCGCTTAAGCTACAGTTTAACAACCTTTTCGAATTGATGAATTCGGTGAAAATATTCTTAAACAAATTTACAAAATAAGCGAAAACGAGGAGTTCAACCAAAATATAAATTCTTCTTAAAAAACAAAAACAAAAAAAAAAAAAAACAATTTTTCAAATCAATCAAACTAAGTTTAAGACGACGGCTAAAAATAGGCGTAACAATAGAAATAGTAGCAGATAGTAGAAGAGTAGTAGGATTCGGTGGCGGAGATGCCGAGCCGTGATGGTCAACCGAGCTGTGGATCGGTTGCGGCTCTGGGCTCCGGGGGTGGAGGGGTGGGCGGGAAGGTGCCAGGAGAGGATGACGAGGAGGGTGGTGGGAAGAAGGATTAGCTCAAGCCGAGCGCTCCGAGTTGTTTCGGGCGGGGGACTCTGGGCTCGGGGGGCGGACTCGGGGATCGGGCGGTGGACTCTGGGTGGTGTCTGTGCTCCTCATGTCGTGGGTGGTGTTGGGTGTTGGTGTTGTGTTCATGGCGGACGAGGCCTCACATCTGGGGATGCGTATGAAATTCAGGCATATTCACCTGGTTGATGTTCCCCAGGATCTGGTGGCCCTGCAGCGTCTGGACCTGGGCGATCGACAGCGACGTGGTGCCGTCCGTGTTCTCGGTCTGCGTCACGATCTGCTGGCCCTGCTGCTGTTGCTGCTGCTGCTGTTGTTGTTGCTGTTGCGCAGCCGCTGCTGCCGCCGCCGTCGTCGTCGTTATGTTGCCCGATTGATCGATGATTTGATGGTGTTGCTGCTGCTGTTGCTGCAGTTGTTGCTGCTGCTGTTGTTGCTGCTGCTGTTGCTGCTGCTGCTGCTGTTGCACCTGCACCTGTTGCACCTGCTGCTGCTGCTGCTGGCCACCGGCGTTGCTCGTCGTCACCGTCATGGTCTGGCCGCCGCCGCCACCGCCGCCCTGCTGCTGCTGTGCGTCCGGGTCCTTCTTGACCTGCACCGCCTGCAGCGTGTGCAGCGACTGGACCGACTGCACCTGGGGGATGCTGCTGCCGCTGGAGGTGCCGCCGGCGCCGGACGCGTTGGCGCTGCTGGAGCTTCCGCCGGACTTCTTCGAGCCGGGAGCTGCACGAGATAGAGAGAGAGAGAGAGAGAGAGAGAGAGAGGGGAAGAGA
Source organism: Coelopa pilipes (assembly GCA_947389925.1). Lineage (NCBI taxonomy): Eukaryota > Metazoa > Arthropoda > Insecta > Diptera > Coelopidae > Coelopa > Coelopa pilipes. Next base: position 2,291,909 of record OX376699.1, read on the forward strand.
AGACGAGGCGACGATTAGCAAACCAAATTGGAAACCATTCGACCATTTTTTGATCTAATTAAACAGGTTTTGGCAGTCAGCAGGAAGAGGAAGCTTTTCTTTATCCTTCTCCGAACGAACTCGAGACGACGGCAGCAAAACGGCGGAAGAAATTGGCGAGGTGAGGGAAAGAATGAGGACGAAGAAACTGAGCTTTCAAGTGTGGAAATGAGATTTTATGATGTGTTCACATGACTTTGTGTGCTCAAATGATATTACAATGAAAATGTATGTTTCAACAAAAAATGCTTCGACAACAAGAAGACATGAAAAGCTTCACAAACAAACGAATGCTCGAAGCCATTCTTTCTGAACTTTAATGTATTAGCAACAAAATCTTATTATTTCATTAAAAAAATTCAACCAAATTTTAACTATAACGACAGATCGTGCGATCGACATGAAATAGATAAACATAACAACAACTACAAAAAAAGTTAGCAACTTTGGAAAATGTTTGTTTGTTTTTTAGATTTTCATGTCCACTTTATTCAATTAAAAAAAGAAAATTAATTATGTATATAATTTTTTGCAGCCATTTTAAAAAAGCAAAAAAAAAATATTGAAATTAAAACTAATAAATTTTCGAGCATTATTTAACAAGTAAATTAGTTGGCATCAACTAATGCAATTAGATTAGAGATTAGAGCGAAAAAATAAAGATTACTTAAATTAAATTCGATTTTAGTATGTACAAAGAATTACATAAGGTTTGAGATTGAGTGTGTGTATGTGTATGAGTGTTTGTTAAAATGCAAGAATGTGTGTGTGAGGGTGTGGGATCTGGGCAAGTGGGAAGCAGGAGCCGTCGGGGGCGCCTCAGGGCGCGAAAACCTGCTCGTTCACGATGTGGATGACGTTGCCCATGCCCGCGTTGCCACCCACATTCGGCTCCTGCTTCAGCAGCGGCGGCGGCGCGTTGACCATGATCGTGTGGTGCTGCTGCTGCTGCTGGTGTTGCTGCTGGTGTTGCTGCTGTTGTTGGTGATGGAGTTGCTGTTGCTGTTGCTGCGTGGCCACCGCCGTAGTCATCGTGGTCAACTGCGGCGCCCCCGTCGTGACTGCGTGGTATGTTGTAGTGGTGTTGCCGTGATTGAGATTCGCATTCGCTGCCGTCGTCGTGTTCGTCGCCGTCGCCGTGTTCGCTGCGGCGGTGCCGACCGTAGCAGCAGCGGCGCCGGCATTCGAGGTCGCTGCTCTTCCTGCTTTTCCCCTTGCTGCACCTCCACTTGCTGTTCCTACTGTTCCGGTGCCTGCTGCTGCTCCTGCTGCTCCCCCTGCTGCCGCCACCGCCGCCGCCAACTCGGCAGCGTCTGCCGAGGCGTTCATGGAATCATCGAGATCGGACTTACTTTTCTTTTCCTTCTTGACGCCGGGCTTCGCAAAGTGTCGCAGCTCCAGATGGCGTCGCAGATTCCTCGACTGGCGGATGACCGCATAGCAGATGGGACAGGTGGCCGGTTGCTCCGATTGCGAGCGCGAACGTGGTTCTAAAGGAAGGGACGAATATGGAATATGAATGAGTAAAAGCCGTCGAAGGACGAAACCGCGATGGCGCAACTCACTTTCTGAGCTGTTGGGATTCTTGCTGCGCTTTGAGGACTTCGTGGCCGGCGTGGTCGATATCGAGCCGACGGTGGTGTCGCCGCCAGCGGTCGTGTTGCCCGCGCTGCCCGGTATCATCAGGGGGTCGACGGAGACGATCGTCTCAACTTTGGTCACCTCGCTCTTGATGTGGGGCGTCGATGTCATGCCGGGTCCCTCGTTGCCGTTCTCCAGGTGCTGCTGCTGCTGCTGGTGGATCTGCTGCTGCTGCTGTACGTTGCTGCCGTGCGTGGTCGTCGGGGTCGTCATAATGTTGTCCATGCCTTCAACTTTGGTCACTTTCGATGCGGTCGCTGTGCGGGGGTAAACACGAAAACGAAATTAAAATCAGATTCTTGAGGCTTGTGATTCGTCTGGGACTTACGTGACATCTTTTTGACGCGTGGCTTGCGCTTGCGTGCGGGCAAAAACTGTTGGATGACATCCTTGGGCGCGTCCGTGGTCACGATCGTCTGTTGCTGTCCGGTGGGCGTGGCTTGCGTTGCGGTCTGCAGGATCTGTCCGGTCTGGTGGATGTCCTCGACAACCTGGGCGTGCACGGTCTGTTGGGGGGCGGCGGCAATTGTGGCAATCAGTTGGTCCTGGTCCTAAAACCATTGACAATCGTCAATAAATTCATTTCGAATGATCTCCAAAATTGTTCAATGGGAAACTCACGTGGTGTTGTTGCGGTATCATGTGCTGGAGTTGTATCGAGTGCGTGGTGAAGTCGTCCTTGGTGACCGTTTGCGGCGCCAAGCCCTGGATGTTCAGACACTGGGCCGCCTGCAGCAGCGACGGCAGCTGCGCGTGGTCGACGCTCACCTCGCCGCGGTAGACGAACTCGAGCAGCGCCTCCAAATCGTTGGCGTTCACGCCGGCCAACATGACGACGGGATGTTTGCATGGCGTGTTCTGTGGAAGGAGTGGGGAGAGAGAGCAAAGAGAAGGTGTTAAAAACATTTCCAGTGGAGGCGGCAAATGCATAGAGAAGACAGTAGACATTGAGTGAGAGAGTGAGCGAGAGTGAGTGGCGACGAGACAACAACACAATGGCACTTGACCGCTTTCATTCATGCGTTCGGCGAAGTTATATGTGCACTTCTCAAAAAGAAAACCGCTTACAAAAACAAAAACACAACAACGCAACAGCCCAACTGGCTCTCGCCACGCAGCCTCTCGCGAATCCCTCTCCGTGGCGCCAATGAACAGTAGTCGGCGCTTCTCTCCTCGGCTCTGGAGACGACCAGTTCCCATTTAATGAGAAGGCTGAGAGACATTCAGGTTTTCAATTAAATTTTTTTTAATTATTGTTTTTTTTTAGCAAAATTCTTAATTTTCCCCTCCCTCTACTCCACAAACATACTAAGTTTTCCGAAGTTGGCAACACCTCCGATACTCGCCGCCAAAATAAGTCGTCGCCTCTCGCCGCTCAACTTTCACCTCACACGACGGGATTCTCGTGCACAGCATGCGACGAGACCCCGACACATCCACGCAGAGAACAAATACACGCGACACTTTCCAAGGAGAGCCGGCAGTCTCTTTCACTCTCACCACTTGCGAGAAATTGCAATCGTTTCAGAATAAAAATTATTAAAAATCCACGAAAATAAAACTGAACCAGAAAATTGAAAATGCATGGAAATAAAACATCCCTAACTTTAAAAAAACACCTTAAAAACAAAGAAAACCCATTGAAACAACATAAAGCCCATTGAAAAAAAATAAACCCCATCGAAATAAAACAGACCCCATTGAAATAAAAGAATAATTTGAAAAATAAAAAAAAAAAACCTCCACAGCAGTCGTCATTCTCAAACCTCCTCTCACCTCACTTCACAACAAAAGTTTGAACTACTTCAAACAAACTTCCCCACCTCCCGAACCACTTCACGAACAACACGCCGCTCCCGGATCTCTGGTGAGAGAAAGGCAGCAGCAACCAAACAGAGCACCAAATGAACGGCGGCAACAGGGTAAGAAAACTCACAAGAATTTCAGAGATTGTGATTGTTGCTTTTGCAGTTAACTTTTATCGCTCTGCTCTGAGATTGTGTTGTTACCGGCAAATCGTGCCCAAAACACCGACGACGACAACAACAGCGAGCGATGTGGGCTGACATGTGGCACCACTGACATCACCACATCGTTGTGTGATGTGCAGGGAGCGAAAGCGGAGCTCCCGAAAACTCTGCGGAGAGGAGAAAACGTATCCGCGTAGAGGCGGAGAAAAAGTCCACTGAAGAGTGGAGTAGGGAGGGTGAAAAGGCGACGATGAGAAAGAGCAAGGGAGAGAGTGGCACAGAGAGGGAGGGAGAGAATGCCAAGTGGGAGAGCGCGAGTAAGGGAGAGTGAAGCCGGCCGGGACTTTGGACGTTGGTCGCACCACCTTGACGTAGGTAACCGAAGAAAACCACCGGCTGCACCGGCTCTTGGCATAAACCGCAATCGAGAGCGAGAAGAGATTTTTGAACGGAGGACGAGAGGTGGCAAAGGTTATGTAGAGACCGAGAGAGATAGAGAGAGAGAGAGAGAGAGAGAGAGAGAGAGAGAACACCTTGCGGCTGGAGAGCAAGGGCGACCTTTAACATGAAGTGCAGTGTTTACTTTTGAAACAAATCTCCCGCGATCAGAATCCAAACAGATCGCTTCAGTCCTCGATTATAAAATGATAACAACGCTGTGGAAGTCCAAAGTTGAACAAAATAAACTTCGAAAACTTCGCATCGACGCTCTCAGTAACTAAGGCGATAACTTAGTGATCAAACAAAAATAACAACCCGAAAATGCGCCAAAGCAGGACAAGGTTTGGACCTTGGAAGTCCAATATTATGCACATTAATTTGATTAAAAATTTTAAATGAATAAATTCATGATTTTTTTTTTTTTTTTCATTGATATAGAATTATTAATTTAAAAACATTTTTTGCTCAATTAAAATTCTTATATAAATTAAAGTTCTTATATAAACTGAACAAATAATGAAGGATTGCAAAGTTCCTAGGTAATAATGATCACAAAAAACCCACAATCTAGGGGAACAAAATCTAGACTTGACAACATTTCGGTGACTGCAAACTCAAGGCTCGAGCAACAACAAAAACGCCTTCACTTTGAGCAGTGTCAGTTATGCGGCATCATATGGGAGAAGAGCGAAACAGAACGGTGTACGTGTAGCGCAGAGGTGTGGTGACGGAAAGAGAAGAGGCAGAGAAGAGCGCTGATCTGTGGCCGGTCGGTGGGTCGGACGGTCACCGTTGCCATATTTCGCATTTGTTTGGAATTTGTATGCGTTGCGCTCAGAGCAGCTTTCATTTGTACTCGTTCTCTGCCTGCTCCAACGTTCGTCCGTCCTTTTGTCTCCTGGTCACTCCACGGTCGTAGTTTCTCACACAGGGGCCGTGGCCGCGTGTTGGACGAGAACCGAATCAAACCCTCGAGCCGCCGGCAACTGGCAACGCACAGAGATCTCGTCGTGTCAACGACTCAACAGCGTTGATGGGAGCTGAGCAGAGCTGAGAGTCGGGTTGAGTTTTGCGGTGGGAAGAGCCAGAGGAAGAAAAACTAAGAGAAGAGAGGAGAGGAGAGAGGTTGGTTCTTTCGTTCCATTCCATTCCACAGGAGGAAGAAGAGTTCTTCTTATTGGATTTTCAATGGGGTTTGAGCGAGCAAGGAATTTTCTTTGGCGACCAAGAGCCGCGATTTCGTTATCGTGGTCGGTCGTTTGTTCGTTCGCAATGGTGTTCAGGAATGCAGGGAGAGGGGACAGCAATGTGGAGAAAACTACTACCACTGTTGCTCAGGGAGAGGAGATGCATTCAATATTCTCATTATGCGACGTGCGAGCTTCATCTCCTGCGAGTCGCGGGGTTTCTTTGTTGTTGCTCATTCGGGGCATCGGATAGGTTTCTGTTCTCTGTTTACGTTCATTGTTATTGTTTACATTCACGGAGGAGGATATTTTCGCTCTGTTTACCATTATGAATGGGACACATCTCAATCGTATTGGTTGCAGACTGGGTTCAAAGATATTACAAAAACGAAGAATCAAATCGAAAATCAATGCAATTTTCACCAAGACATTAAATTTTAAAAATAAAAAACTAAGCATAAACATTTTCATAAAAACTTTGATTTCGACAAAAAAAAAAACAACAAAAAACAAATAAATTTGTTTCATCTTATATAAAATCTAGCTGCGTTACGTGACGAGAGTCGTAAAAAAATAACTACAAAAAAAATTATCACGAAACCTGAAGAGTCGTCAGCGACGACGAAGACGTGTACGAACGGGAACCCGAGCACGCGCAAGTGAAGAGAGAGAGCGAGGTGTGGAAGACGGCGCTCTAAAAGTAGCCTCAGCAGAAACAACAACTACAACAATAAACACGACCGACGACGTTGGCAGCGCCACGAACAACTTGAAAAACGAGTATCGCAAGTAGAGATAAACTCACACACACACATACACAACAACGATCAAGCGAATACTCATGCCTCTTTTTTAGGTTATACAGACGGTGCCAACGCCGACGGCAACGGCGACTGTCGACACACACAGGGAGGGAGCAAAGAATTGAGAAGTCGCTCTCTCGCTCTGTCACATGTCATTCAGCTGAGGGAATACAACAATCGCTCTCTTCTCTCTCACGTTTCAATCGCATTGCATTGTATGAAGCGTACAAAACGATGACCAACTGTGTGGGTAGAGGGGAAGGAAAATAGAAAATTCGAGAATTTTCAATTCGTAATGAAAAATATATGCGAAAATATGTGTAAAAATTACCATTGCGAACACAAACTGAACAATATTATATAAAAAATAGTATATGAAAAGTACATGCTTTGGGTGTTGGATCGCCGTGAGTTGACAATACCTGTCAATACAAAGGGAGAAGGTCGTGCGGTGTCAGAGAAATCGCTCCGTTTGCCTCACTTGTAGGCGGAAATCTTTCAGGGAAATCTCTAAAGTCAAATAGGAGGAGATGGAGAGAGTGTGTTCACCGCACTCTCTTCCTGTCCACTCTCCTCCACCTGTCACGCTCGCAACATCCACGGCCACCACCACCACCTCCACTCATTCCTACTCACGAGTGTTGCATGTCGCGGCCACCAACAACAGGGATTGATTGGATTCAACTGTAAAGTGGAATTTATATGACAACGGACAAACGATTTTTCTCTCATCTGTTTACTATTTGTTCCTCATTGTTTGCAAAAAACTAACAAGCAAGAAAATGGAAATAATTTAAATGAATGGACGCACGCGAACGCGGTCGGCCACGTGAAGGAGTTCGGAAGAGAGATAGAGAGAAGAGAGTTGGGAGAAAGATCAACGCAGTGTTGGAGAAGGCAGCGAAGAGCGGGGTTTCACAGGAAGGATTCCACAAGACGGGGATGAGTAGAGTTGACGTTTGCGGAAAACGGTGCCGGTCACTTGTGCGCCGACGGCCGCCAAGTTGCAGGTGTCGGTGGCTTTCGAATGGGGATTTCTCGTTTTGCTGGTTTCCAATGTGATATTTTTAAGATCATTTCCAAATTATCAGTCAACGATTTTCGGTGAGGAATGAAACATGGGGACATTATTATTATAAAAATAAAAAAGACCCTTTTGTCACATTTACCGATCTTCTACATAAGACCAACTGCGATTGACGTGCTGTAGGTTGTAGTAGGTTACTACTACTCGCTCAACACGGGCAAGAAGCAGTCGTCTCGCACTAATCGAATAGAATATATGGAAGAATAGTAACTAGTAGTAGGACGACTTACCTTCAACAGCTCCAGCAGAAACGGCGATGCAGCGCACAGCACGATTTTGTGAGCTGGAAAACTTCGTCCGCCCGCTGCCAGGGTGCAGTCAACCAGATCACCATGACAGCGCAAAAGTTGAATGGCCGAAACCAGCGACGTGCCGTAGTCGCCCCATGTAAGCGAGTACAGCGAGTTCATTGGCAACGCCATCATCGGTTCAACCAATTCTCCAACGGCGTACTCGTCGTTGTAAAGAATTGTGAAAGCGTTTTTTTAAATGCCCGTACAGAAAGAAATATCAATTTATATGATTTGCCTCGCGGTGGCAGCTCTGCACTACACCAGGCGAGACAAAATTTTAAAGTTTTTGGGTTTGGATTTGAAGTTGTTCTTTTTCTGTCTCCCTTGAAATCTTTGCGCGCGCGCACTTCTGTATTTCTTATTCGAAACAAAATCGATTTGAATATTTATTTCTCCTCGGTGTTCCTTCCACCACACACCGACTCCTGTGGGGGTTTTATTTCTGTGATTGTTTTTGTTGTAAAAGCGTCCACTCGGCGCTTCACTGCTGCTACTGCAAGTTGTTGTTGTTTTGGGCGATTTCAAGCTCTCGCTCACACTTAAATTTCTCTCCACTGCAAAGGGAAATAATAGAGAGTGAGAGAGAGAAAGTGAGTGAGGAAAAAAAAGTCAGGGGAGGGGAAAGAAATGCGATGTTTCTACTCATTCCCATCACAACCAACCAGTAAGACTATTATTGCTCTCCCTCTCTTTTGCTCTCTCGGACTCTTTCGTTATCACATTGTGCTATCGCCAACTGTTGTTGTTGTCAATGTGGTGAGGGTTTCGGTGTCGCTGCTGCTGTTGGCAACTACGCAGCGCTGAGACAACTTCTGGTTGGTCGATTCGCGCGCTCTGACTCACTCTCTGCAGTGTTGCCAGTTGCTAGGATCAGGCGCAGTCACGTTTTTCGTTTCGTGTTGTTCCTTTTCTTGGTGTCGTGAGTGTTACTTTACGAAAAAAGTACTTTGACTACCCATTTGGACATTCGTAGTGAGGATGGACCATGGACCATTTTTGTTTATACAATGATCCTTGGTGTGAAAAGAGTGAAATCTACTTTTTTTTATGAAACAAGGGATTTAAATGGCTTCAATTCCCAAACTAAGGACGTGTTTACTATCAGGACTTTGCGCGCCAACGACAACAGCAACAACCAAAGATAAGCTGGCAACACTTGCACAACACCACACTCGCGCTCTCGCTTGCTCTTTCACTCAGTCGTACGTCGACAGTCACCTTCTCTTCTTCCTCTTTGCTGAACGAAGTCTTCGCTCTGGCGCTCGTACAGTTTACACTCCCGCCACGACGAACATTTCTTCGATTTTCGTTCCCCTTCGGAGCGGCGCGGAGAGGCGACCGTCAGAGAGGAACAAGCAGAACACAAAAAAAAAAAAAAAACTACCTACCAGCAACAACAACTACGACGATGTGGACTTTTTAGACGCAGGCAAAGCAGAAGCGGACACATACATTATTTTTAGAATATTTCATTTATAAAATTTATTCGATGCTCGAAATACCTTTCACTTCATCGAATGAGAAGAAAACGAAAGGAACATAAATAAAATATATTTAATAGTATTCTCGATGGAATTCATTCGAAAATAATCTTCTGGCAAACGACCGCTCACTCCAACGCGAATGAGTGAGCGAGCAAGAGAAGAGACTGAACGGGAAGAGCGGCGTAGAGGCGAGAAGAGTGGGAGAGCAAAAGTAGCGACAGCAGCACAAAATTGATTTTTATTTCGTTTCCACTATTATTAAGTAACTATTTTCCACTCACACTATATATGCATTAAAATATTTAGAAGAGAACACAACTGCTCCAACACAGACGGCAACAATTTCCCGCGAAGTAGAAAATTAAAAATACAAAAAAAAAAAAGAACGTTCAACTGAATGATTGCAGAAGAAAAACTTTTTCTCACGAGCAACTCTTCTCGCAGAGCGCTCACAACAATTTTCTGCTCACAACTACTCGACGAGGTTGAAAATTTTCTACTGAAAATGAGTTCGATCGGGTTTCGCTGCGATGTCTCTGTTGTCGTCGTCGTCGTCGCCTTTGCCTGCGCTCGTTCAGTGTTGTAGTTGTTGTCTGCCTGCCTCGCGCTCGCTCGACATCGTCTGGTTTCTTTTCTCTACACGGGAAAGTTCGTATTCATGTAGACATTGTTGTTGCTATTTGCGCACTACTACTGCTGCTGTGTGCGTCGAAAAATGGGAGCAAGATGGCCGCTCTTTACAAAGTACAGTCGTCCATAGAGCGTTGCCAGATGAAAACATAAGTTCTCACTACTTCTTATGCCGCTCCCGAGAAATGCTCTGCACTTTATCGAGTTGTTAATTGGAAAATCTCTGTTTTGGTAGAAAATTGGACGTAGCCGGAGTCTCATCAACTGAGACGACCACAACGAAGTAGAGTTCCAGTTGTTGTTGTCGTTGTTCTCATATTGTTACAGAGAGAAATCTGCGAGTTCTGAGATTCTTTCGAAGAGGCATACGAAATGCACTTTTGGGTTTTGGCGGAGTTCTTAAGCCACAGGGCAGTCCACAATAGACGTATACGCGGAGAGTCAACGCCGAGAGAACCCGCCATGGAACACTGGGGTCAATTTTGGAGGGAAACCGATGCCTCTGACACTCAGACATCCCTTGAAAATGAACGACATAACTAATGTAAATTGTTTTGTTTGCTTAGAATTTAGCACTTGCAAAATCGTTCTTCCATAAATATCTCTAGTAGTAATTTACCATTAACCGTAATCCAAATTATTAAATCATTGTCGAATCATAACAAATAAAGACTCCTCCTATTCCTAATATCGGATCAAGGTAGACTGAATATAGGAAAAATTAAAATAAAGACCTTCATGACATATAACCGTGGGATACTAAGTGCTCAATAGATATCGAGTTATTTCATTAACGAGAAATTATTAACAAGTGGGAGTCATTAAAAATTATACAATTCATTTTTGTTTTTACCAAAATGATTCTAATCTATTAAACAATAACACAAATAAAAAACGCGTTAGCTTGTTAAAAAAAAATCCAATTGGAAGAAACGCATGGCTGGGACAGAGAGAGAGAACAAGGCTGGCAACACTGAGCGGCACTCATATGCAACAACAACAATGCGACGCACGAATTTCAGTGGCGATGTGGAGCTTCAGCACACAGACACAACAACAATGGAGCTTCCACAAGCTCACTGGGGTCTGCTGGCGCGCTAAACACGTATACAGAAATTCTCGTCTCGTTTTTCGTGAGACATCGAACGACGGCAACGACAACGGGTTTGGGAGTCGAAAATAAAGTACAACAAAAATACGAAAAAGAACATAAAAATATAAATATGCACATAAACCAAAAACAAAAACGTTGCGTTTTGGCCTCCAAGTTGATCCAATACTGAGCGATCCAGACTGTACAGGTTTAGTCGAAATTGAAAAGCTTTTTTTGTAAGGCAACCTCTTATCACGGGATATTGCTCAAGTATAGATTAACCTAATACGGCTTTATTTTCCCTATAAAAACGCAAATAATACGGCCACTGACTTTTCCTTTCTAACCCGAGTGACACCGTGCACGGTTCGTGCTGGTTTGACTCCCAAAACCGTTTCCAAAAACCCACCTCTTTTCTTTCTCTGAGCGCGATCCGAATTCTGATTCATTCATTTCGTCAATGCGGACGGCGGTCGGTTCGCTCACGTCAAATTTTCCATTTCTGCAGAAATGAAGATGAGAAGGATTTCGAATTTGTCTTCTCACCGTGAGTTTCTGACTTGGCTCAGATAGCTCTCAGAAACTCATCCGATGATTTCATGTGAGAAGAAATGAAAATTCCTCTTTCACTTCGCTGACATCGCCAGCAGATGCCTACAAAACTCACCGTCGCTCCGCTCTGCTCTCCTTTTCTGCTCGCCTCTCTGCTCCACTACTCTATTCTGTTCGGTCGTGCTCCTCTCTTCTCTACGCCTCTCCGCTCTACTCCACACAACTCACAGCTGGGACTCGAAAAAGAGGCGCTGAGAAAACTGTTTGTCGTCCGACAATACCGTATGTGTGTACTTCCAATTCCCAAAAATATATAATACCAACAACAAGCAACTATCAGTATAGTTGGAATTGTTTCAGTTTCACTCTTCGACACTCACGTTGACTCGAATCGTCTCTGAGCCGCGGAGAAACTCGTAATAAATATGGCGGCAACGAATGGAAGATTTTCAGTGGTTCGCAAACGAATCTATAAAATTTTACAAAACATGCGCATTCGCTCGCTCTTTTATTGCCATTGTGCGTTGTTGTTGTACTTTCAGTGGTAATGTTGGGTTTTGCTACTCGTTGACACGAGGTTGGCGGCAGAGAGCGCAAGCAACGGTGCCGACTGAGTTGCTGATCTGGCAACCCGGTGCGAGTTCGTGTGCATTTCATCGTTGGATTTTTTTTGTTGCTGTTGTCGGGTCGCTATTGAATATAATTTTTCGAAGAGGAGGGAAAAGTGGTTGAATTGAAAGAGCATGAGACACAGAGGGAGAGATATATAGTCCAGGAAATCATGTGAATCCAAAAATTCTCTTATTTAGGACTCTCACCCTCTAAGAGACGTATGCAAAATATCAGAGAACAGCGTTTTGAAACTGGTTTATTTTTATAAGCTAGAGTTAGAAAACTGTTCTGTGCAAAATATAGGTAACAGTACAGATCTAAAGTAACAGTAACAGATCTAAATATAAAATACTTTTATTTACATTGAGCAGTTCAAATATATTATTACTTATTTCGTTAATGTGTTAAAAATCAGCTGAAATCGTCCTTTTGGAGTCATAATTTAGACAAAAAACCGCACATATTTTTCGAGACATAATTGCAAGGATTATTTATTTGGTTGCTGGAGAAGATTGCGCTCAATGGGTTTGTTTGAGGAAGTGTGTGAGTGAAGACAGATCGAAAGTGTTACCAACGTAAAATGTCTGATTAGGAACCATTGCACTCTGGCAAGTTATTGCCAGATCTTAGATAATTATTTTATATGAAGAGAGAAGTTAGTAAAATGTTTCTTAGATCTACAAGCATCATTTATTTACGATATATTTAATGGAAGGTTTTAATAAAAAGAACATGTAAATGTTACACATAAAATTATATTACATTAAAGCATTTTACTTAGAAAAAATTGGATAATAGATACAATTTTTGTATGGCAAAATATAAATTTTAAAACATGCATAAACCTTTGAATGTGTCTACAAAATAGTCAAGGGAAATAGCTTTAGGACATCGTAAAATTCTGAGTAAAATCGTATTCGATTGTTGGAATAACAGTTTGCACGAATTTCAAGAATATTATCAAATACAAATGCACGCCCAATTCGCCGCCACCCTCTTCGACCGTTTGTATAATCTTCTTCATGATATCCGCATGACGACAGGGATGCACCGAAGCCATGTTAGGACCAGGCAAATGCGGATGACTTTCCATAGTTACAGTCTTTTTGGCATGATCCTGACTGACGTCCTCGTACATCTGCTCCACCGTTAGTGGTTTGCGATTCTGAACGATTTTAGTTAAAGACATCATCTTCTTCCTCAAAGATAATATTTACCTCATCATAGCCCACCACCCATAGCCTAGGTGTCTGATAGTATTTATCGTACGTTATGTGCAAATCGTAAGTTCTTGTATGCAGCACAGAGTCGCCGACATCTGCAACAGCACCGTCGCTGCCGATTGGCGATGACTTCGACGTCGCATTTTGCTTATCTTCAGCCTTACGAGTTGTCGTAGCAACGGCTGGATCTACCAACTCCAACATGCCGCTCTCCTCGAACTCATCCATATCTATGGCTTCGTCATCATCATCGTCGTCGTCATCACCTCCATTAGCGGCAGCGCCAGAAGCTGCCTTGTTTCCAGACGTTTCGCTTACAGGAGTTAACATTTCATCCTACAGCAATTTGTTAAAAATATAGATACTTTTCATGAATAAAAGTAAAGTTTTACTTTGCTATCGTCCATTGTCAGCTCGCAAACTTTTTCCTCCAGTTGAGCGGTGCCGTCTTCGTTCAGCTGATGTGTTTCCACCCAACCGCCGTCGCCAGCTTCTTCCTCAACCACCGTCTCCTCTCCCACATATTCCATTTGCTTGCATCGTCGATAGCAGGCGACATTGCGTGTAATTAGAAACTGTTTATCTAAAAATAAAACAATAGCAATAGTTCACATAGAAATATTACAAATTTCTCACCCTTCGGCAAATACGACTTCGTCTTGGATTCATCGCCCGCTGCCCATTGCCAAGTTGGGCAATGATGCACCAAGTGATCGCCCGCAGCCACAAACTCCTCGGGCGTTAGGACTCCAGTCTCCCGAAATTTTGACTCCTAGAGAGGATGAAAGAATTTGAATTCAATCCTGTTCTTCATGCCGTGACGCCTACCTTCAACACTGGCGTCAAATATTCAGCGACACCCAGCGCCGTTCCCTTCACGGTATTGAAGACACTCTGCATTTTGTATTCTATTCCTTTTGTCTTCTGCAACTTTCTTCTAATATGGATTAGGGTACTTTCTCTCTCACTATAGGGAAATGCTCTCGAATACAATAACTTCGCTGTTTCAAGGCTTAAAACAAAGCTCTTTATTTATTTATTACTTTTTTTTAGGATTCTCTTTTTTTTTGGTTTTTTGCGTTCTTGTAATATTCCCGGACTTCTACTCAATGGCAATTAAACAATTACTGTGGCCTATTCGACATTCGCTCTATCGTAGAATCAAATCGAAACAATAAAAATATTGCAAATGTCACTCAGGGGACAATGTACTAAAACACAGGGAACCATAGATATTAAAATAAATTCACAGAAGGAAACTCTGAGTTTTGCTCTATGTAATGTCATCCACAAACAATTAATAATATTATTTACCTATTAAAAAATATGTTATTTAAATTTTTAAAGTTGTGTCTGTAAAGAAATAAGTTTTTATATTTGTTTTCATTGAATAACTATAATTTTAATTATTAGTTTCACCATGTGGGATTGCCAACAGTACGCCACCAAATGTCCCACGCAATTGACAGCTGCAAAAGCACCAACAAAAATACGAGGGCAGGTGTGTGTGCGTGAATCGCAGAGGAGGAAAGGAAAAATCGAGTCAACAGAAAGAAAAGAAAAACGATAAACGAAACTTTTCTCAAATATTTTCGCAAAGAAAATTCTAATCAATACGATCATGGAATTCGAATAGTTATATTGAAAAAGTCAAATATAATTGTGCAATTACGAAGAAAGAAAAGTGACCTAAAATAGAACGAGAGAAAACGAATTTTCGTGTGTGTTTTGCGCAGATTTGATGCACTTCAAGACGGAGTTTTTTCATTTAATTTGTCCATGACGATTTTTTGAGGTGAACTACGAAAACAGGGTTTTTCATTGAGATTTGTGAAAAATCGCTAGCTCAAAATAGAGGAGCAAATGCAGTGATTAAGTGTGTAATCCGTAAAGAGTAAAAATTGAATTTTTGAAAATTTACGCCTGCAACCTCTTCTTGTGTTTCGGGTCCTCTGTGGGCAAAAGAACCACAAAGGTAAGCGGATCAGTGGCAGGGGTCAGACGGTCGTTAAACGAGAGCAGGGTGTGGACTTTGAGTGGGTAATCAAAATAGTGGGTGGTTTCTTCGATTGCTTTGATTTTGAAGTATTTTGACTTCATGGTCAGATGCCCGGGAGTAGAAAGAGGTCATAGATGTCTGTCTGCAGACGGGGTGTAGTCCAAGCTTTTGTTTTCCTATTTGACGGGCAGCCGTCGACGTAAAAGAAGTTGGCTTATAATTGAAACGACCTCGTTTGTAGGTTTGAGGTGGACATCTTCAATTGTTTCAAGCTAACTTCTAAGAATAATAATTCTGAATAATTGTGTCTTCTTCTATGCCTTCGTTGACACAACACTCTCAACGACTGATGCTATTTCAGCTGTGTGCTATTTTGGGAGCAACTTCCAAGCGGTAAACCAGATCCGAGGGCGCCAGAGAGCGCCAGAACCAGTCCCTGACATATGCATACACTTTTGTCTGGGATTCACATTTCTGTTTGTCTTTCGTTCCCTAAATACTGTGTCCCCAACTGGCAACTACTACTGCGGTCCGAAAATGCTTCTTGTCCTCTGCCAATCGGAAATTTGAAGTTCTCTCGAACGCAACAAATAATTATTATCGTCGTGTGTGACCTAATTTCAGATCCTCGAATGGTGTTCGAAGGAGCTCATTAACAGGGCGTCCAACACGAAAACTGAAAAAGTAATTGAAATATATTAAATTTCGCTGTAATTGGGGTCCCATTGGCACGCAATATGAGAGGTCACATTGTTTATGCTTATTTCAAGTTCTTTACTCATTTGATCGCAGGCCGTATTTAAGTTCAATTCAAAGTTTTGTTTAATTTAAATTGATCGAATACTAATCGATTTCATGTCTCTCTTTCTACAGATAGACGCTGTGTGGGGCTGGGCTTCTGCCCCGCTGCGCTTGGCGGCACCCAGAATGGTTGATCCGCTGCTTAGCGGAGGTGCCACCGATAGACCGCCCTCACCGGCGCGTCTATCGCACACCTCCGAAAAGCATCCCAAAGTAACACTCTCCGAGTTGAATATGCTCAGACGCCATCGCGAACTGTGCGATGTGGTGCTCAATGTGGGCGGACGTAAAATCTTCGCCCATCGCGTCATACTGTCGGCATGTAGTCCCTACTTTCGCGCCATGTTCACGGGCGAGCTGGAGGAATCACGTCAGACAGAGGTCACCATACGCGACATCGATGAGAACGCTATGGAACTGCTAATTGATTTCTGTTATACTGCTCATATAATCGTCGAGGAATCCAATGTTCAGACTCTATTGCCAGCAGCGTGTTTGCTGCAATTGGTGGAAATTCAGGACATCTGCTGTGAGTTTCTCAAGCGCCAATTGGATCCCACCAACTGTCTGGGTATTCGAGCCTTTGCTGACACTCATTCGTGCCGCGAACTGCTGCGCATTGCGGACAAATTCACGCAACACAACTTCCAAGAGGTAATGGAGAGCGAAGAGTTTTTACTGCTTCCGGTCGGACAATTGGTAGACATAATATGCAGTGACGAATTAAATGTACGCTCTGAGGAGCAGGTTTTCAATGCGGTGATGTCATGGCTTAAGTATAATGTTGCCGACAGGCGCCAGCATTTGGCTCAGGTATATTCGATTACGTTCGCCTGAAGTACGCAATTGACTAATAAAACATTTATTTCTGTACCAGGTTTTACAACATGTGCGCCTTCCATTGCTAAGTCCGAAATTTCTGGTCGGCACTGTCGGCTCTGATCTGCTCGTACGCTCTGACGAGGCTTGTCGCGATCTCGTAGACGAAGCCAAAAACTACTTACTACTTCCACAGGAACGTCCACTCATGCAAGGACCGCGAACTCGTCCACGCAAGCCCACACGTCGCGGTGAGGTGCTCTTCGCCGTAGGCGGATGGTGTTCGGGCGATGCAATTGCATCCGTGGAACGCTTTGATCCGCAAACAAATGATTGGAAAATGGTTGCGCCCATGAGCAAACGTCGTTGTGGTGTAGGTGTAGCCGTCTTAAATGATCTGCTCTATGCTGTTGGTGGACATGATGGGCAAAGCTACTTAAATAGCATTGAACGTTATGATCCCCAGACGAATCAATGGTCTTGTGATGTGGCCCCTACTACATCTTGTCGCACCAGTGTTGGCGTCGCTGTACTTGATGGATTTTTGTACGCAGTTGGCGGTCAGGATGGCGTTCAGTGTTTAAATCATGTCGAACGTTATGATCCTAAGGAAAACAAATGGTCGAAGGTTGCTCCAATGACAACCCGTCGTCTTGGTGTTGCTGTCGCGGTGCTCGGTGGATATCTGTATGCCATTGGAGGCTCCGATGGTCAATGCCCGCTGAATACTGTCGAACGTTATGATCCCAGGTTAGCTAAAGAGTCGAATAATGGTGTAATATAAAGCTAAACTTCTTTTTATATGCACAGGCAAAATAAGTGGTGCGCTGTCAATCCGATGTCCACCCGTCGTAAACACTTAGGCTGTGCTGTTTTCAATAATTACATATACGCTGTAGGCGGACGTGATGATTGCATGGAACTCTCGTCCGCTGAGCGGTATAATCCGCATACGAATACCTGGAGTCCCATTGTTGCAATGACCTCGCGACGCAGTGGAGTACGTTCTTATAAATAATACATTTTGTTTACGTTTAATAAAAATTATATGCTTGCAGGTGGGTTTGGCTGTTGTTAATGGACAGTTGTATGCAGTTGGTGGATTTGATGGGTCGGCGTATTTAAAAACAATTGAAGTTTATGATCCTGAAACGAATCAGTGGCGATTATGCGGTTGCATGAATTATAGACGCCTTGGTGGCGGTGTTGGTGTTATGCGAACACCACAGACTGAAAATTACATGTGGTATGAAGGCAGCAACAAAAGTACTTTCACTTAAAAATTTCACTTAATTGTGTTTTACTTCCTTCAGGATACGCAAGGATTCACTATTTTTAGCAGCATAAACAGAAATGTTAATGATGAAATTACTAAACTTATATCAAGTTTAAGAACAATTCAAGTAATTAAACGAAAGCAGTTGAGAAATTTTTAAATTGCTACAGAATTAAAAACAAAATCGAAAAAAGTCAATATAAAAAAGAATGCGATTTCGAAAAACTGCATCGCGTCCTGCCAAATTTTTTAAAAACCAAATGAAAATATTCAAGCATTTCCATAGTTCAGTGTCCCGTGCATTGTGAATTTTTACATATTTCGTTTTGTAAATATTTCCAATGCACGGGACAGAAAAATAGAGTTATTAAACTAGAGCCAGAAGTTTAAACAGATTTGAAATCAAGATGATACTGTAAATTATACTATTATAAGTAAGAAAGCTGAAAACCCTGAACACAGTTTAAATTGTTAATGTAATTACATCAGAATTTAAAAATAGTCTATTTTTTAAACATAACTATAGAAGCATAAATAACTGTCAAACAAAACTAGTTCAAAAACTACTATTTGCCAATATTCACATATGCAAAAAAAAAAACTGAATACAATTACACAGAGCATGTGGAAGTGAATAGTGCATCAAGTGGGAAGTCCCTGTTATGAATTCCTCTAGAATTAATGTTTTAGATATTAGGTCGTGTCTTCTGGAAATCATTTTTATAACCCATGATGTAGTGTTTTAAGAGAGCACTTTAAACTATAAGTTTGTTGATAATTCTATCCTCTCAAATTCATATTTATTTTAGTTGTTTATTGGCACTTTGCGAATGCAAATATTTGTCTTATCAATTCCTTCAGAGTTTTAATGCTTGTACATATTATTAGAAAATTGATTGATAAAAAATTTAAAATTTATAGCATTGTATTTCTTAGTATTTCTTTCGAATGTTAGTTGTTTCTAAAAGAATAATAATTACTTAAATGTAACTACAGATTATTTCAACTGCTATTATGGGAGAGATTGTGTTAGTTGTTAGTATAAACATTTCTATGAAAATTAGCTTTAAGTCGTTTATTTTATTGAATAAAGTACTATGTAAAATAATATTATCATTAATTAAAAGAAACCAAATTCGTTTTAACAAAAGTTCTCAAAATTACCGTAATTTGATTGAATATCCTTATTATTTTCCTTTTATATTGTATAAGAATATACAAATATAGGATAAAATGAATATGTTGAAATAAAATTTGAGTATTCAAACAATAACACTCGAATTACATATGAAATTATTTATAGTTCAAAATGCATTATGAAAACAAAAAATTTGTAACATCAAATTATATATGAAATAAATATAAATATATATATATACATATTAAGGACAAAACGAAACAAATCAAAGGTAAATAAATAAAATATAAAAAGTGAAACATGGGAACACAACTTTTCTTTTTTCTATTTGAAAATCCATTTAGTTGAACTTACAATTGATTAAGTTCTCCAGATTTTTTAATTATTTTGTTTAAAAACGTCACCGTAATTCTTGGAAATCAAATACAATATTGCAGATGTGTAAGGGTTAAAGAAAATAAAAACTAATAGGTGAGGTCCCTTGGTTAGTTGGTCAAAACAACAGTTTAGAGAGAGAAAGAGAAATCAAGACGTAATAAATAGCATAAAATGTGGGTCACAATTTTTTCGGTAAAAAGGTTCAGTGAACGCAAAAATCTTAATGATTAACACTATGATTACCAGTTGGGTCTAAATTAACTGTAAGAAAAACGTCTTATTTACTTTTACTAATGGCTCTTTACTTTTAAAATGCAATTATTAAATTGAGTAATCTCTTTTAATGTACATTGGATTTTTGATTTCAATTACGAACAGAAACAATAAAGAAATTCTGTCAGGTCAAGGGTTAAAAATAATTACGGGAGAGAACCGTAACCATTGGAGAGAAACACACATAGTTGTGCAACAACAACGACACCAATATAACAAACATTATGCTCGGCAAAAGACTGACATCGTTGTGTGGGAAGCGTCTTGTCAAAATGGAAATAAATAAATATATGGATGGAATTACCAAATATTGAATTTCATTTCGGTGTCGAAATTGAAACGCATCGAATGCGTCGACGTGAGGTACTAGATTTGCCAAGTTAATCGAGTTGTGCTGTGCTATTTTCTCCCAAAGCCACATAAGTTTGAGTTAATATTTAACATATGAATAGAACACAATACTATTTAATATTTGATAACCCAATTGATTAATTGGGTCCGTGATTGTCATTTGCATTCATGGAATGCATTATAAATGTATGACACGACCATACTTGTCCGAAACTCCTGTACTTTACCCTTGCAACTGATGTGAGTAATATCATTGAGATCTTGACGTCACGCCTTGCCTTCTGAGGGTTCATTCAACCACACTATTCGCAATCGGAGATCTTTATCAACTGGCAAACTATCGAATTTCGAGTAACTCCCTTATCAATGTGTGTCAACAGACGTTTTTGAACCACATACACAAGGTCTCAGACATTCGCCTCCATTGTCTCAGAGCACTTTCAATTCGGGAGGTGAAGAAACTAATGAATCAATCTAAAATCTAGTGTAAACAAATAATAAAACACAAGCCGTTGAACCCGATTTTGTGCAACGAGAATTCTCAAAGAATCCGCGATCAATTCGCACCTCTGGTGACCTACAAAAATGCCGGTAGCCTTTTATTTCTTGCTTTGATCTTGTATTGTTTTTAAGCTCATGTGAATATTTGTGATATAAATGATTTCTTACTGATTGAAAAATTAACTTATCTGAATGAACTGTTTTCATTTATCGCTGATGCTCTTAGAGTCGTGTTATTTTTGTCACGGAAACGGAACCGGAAATAATCAGACCTAGTCGAAATGAATGGGAATAATTATCATTACATGCAATTTTTGTATTTTGCATTCTTTTATTCGGACTCTATTTCGACCAAATTGAGCAAATACGATCATGCAATAAAGTTTTGCTAAAACTGAAATAGCCGGCATTTACAGCGGTAGGGAAATCATAATAATAATAATAATAGCAGACGTCCAATCAGAGCGGGTTGAATGCACTTGGCGCAAACGCCAACCCACTTCCGCACCCCAACAACCGATCGCCGCGATCACCAGGCACTGCGGTGAAGGTTGAGGTGTAATTATCTGTGTCTAGTTCGCCCGTGCAAACTTCAACCGAATGCAAGTTCACGAGAGCTTTCTAGTTTTCTGCAAACAGACTATGAATAATTGCCCAGAATATCTTGGGGGAGAGGGAAAAAATAATAAAACGAGAAATAGAATCTCAGTTGTCCTCGAGTTCGATCATTGACCGCGACCGTAGAAGCCGCCGAGCCACGACTGCATTGACACCCTGGCCACGTGATCCTCTCCAGAGTTCGCCCGGTTATATCTAGTTCTCAAGTACCTGCAGTTGTTGCTGTGACTGGCACAGTGAGCAAGACAGTGAATCGCAGCCATCTGGTGTAAAATGCAATTCCCTCCCTTTCCGTTCCCACCCTGGCTCATTGGGAAATTATTCTTATCTAACTCTAAATATTTGTAAATTACTCAAATAGTTTGGGAAGCAAAACGATTTGTGCTATTGATGCCATTCCACTACTCGTTAGAAAGTATTCGGTTCAGCAGGTCGGACATCGAGTAGTGGGTGGGGTTGGGGTCAATGTTGGAAGAGGTTGCGATAGACGGGATCCTGGCATATTACCGGGATGTTTCAAATAATTGCGACTACTGAAGACCCATAATGACTGAATAATCTAATTAACTTCAAAGCAATAAATAGTTCTTATTTTATTTTGGCATCCCCTCTAGTTGATCAGTCGTTACAAAAGTAGTCGTCGGATGTCCGTCTAATCTGCATTGACTATCGAAGCTTTTGAATGAAAAGCTCAATAATATTGATAATGATAACCGATTTACCATTTACCACAATTATCACTATCGTTATCACAGAAACGAGCAAGCGAAATGAGAGAGATAGCCCAATCATTTGACATTTGAGCAGAGAGGGAAAGAGAGAGATATGACTTCAAATTGCGTTTTGAACGAAAATATTCAATAAACTTACAACAAACACACGGCGAACCAATAGAATGCACTTGACAAAATTCTAACGTCTGGTGGCTAAAGGCGTATAAAAGCTTTGCCAGCAGCCGCTAGAGGAATCAGTAACTAGCGGGACGTTAGAACTGGAGCACAGCGTCACCTGGGAGCCCAGAGAGCCCGATAGGCAGACAGAAAGAGAGAGTGAGTGAGCGAGTGAGTGAGAGCGATCCGAATTGATTGCAAGACGACAGAGATAGAGCGAATAGCGCAATCTACAATGACTGAAGTCGCGACCGATGCCAATGCCAACGTCAAGAATGCATCATCGCTGGATTCACCGCCGGTGACGACTACCGAGGACGCCTTGTCGCCGACTGTCTTGGAAGCTTTCGGCAAGCTTGCTCGCGAGCGCGCCATCTTGGAGTACGACCTGGAGACGAGGCCGATTTCCGGTTTGGGCGAGAACTCGTACGGTCTCGTCCTGCAGGTGAAGCTGACGCCGCGACGCACGTTGCCGACCTTTGCACCGGTGCCGCCGTTCTACAGCGTCTTGAAAATTTCCCCCAAAAACGCCGCCCGTCGCGCCCACATGAAGGTCACGGAGTACTACGAGCGCGAGGTCTTCATGTACGAGCGCGTCTTCCGCGCCTTCGCAGACATTCAACGCGAGCACCGGTCATCATCGCCAGCCGCCGGCAGCGGACTGGAAGCACACTTCAATGTCGCACCGGAAATGTACCATTATTCGATGGAGGAGAACGACGAATTCATCATATTCGAGGACCTGTCGCAGCAACACTACTCGCAAAACGCTCGCGCCAATCTGCCCACCTACGACCTGGTGTCGACGGCCATCAAGGCTCTCTCCCAGCTGCACGCGATGTCCTTCGTGCTGCAGGCGCGACGGCCCGAGCTGTTCGCCCATCTGGTGGCGTCCATGAAGGACAACCTCTTCACCAACGATATCGAGGCCATTTCCCTGGAGTTCGGCAAGACGTATGTGCGTCGCACGCGCCAAATGATCGATGCGGGGCAAGGGGACAACAAAAACAACAACAACGCGAAGTGTCTTCGTGTCCTGGATGCGGTCGAGCGGGACTTCAAGCACATTTGCCTGCGCTGTGTGGACGGCAGTGCGTGTGCTCCGTATGCGGTCATCTGCCATGGCGACTTCTGGAACAACAATATTCTCTACCATTACGATGTGAGTCGGGCGAATGTTTTCCCGCGATTGATATCACAATAGTTCCATTTGATCCCTTTTGCAGTCCTCCAATAGTGCCATCTCCGCCAAGCTCATCGACTTTCAGATGTCTCGCTACGCGTCCCCCGTGCTGGACGTCGTGCACTATTTGTTCGCCTGCACCGAGAAGGATCTCCGGGACTCACACTTCCAGGAGTTCATCGACACCTACTACGACACGCTCAGGCAGCATCTGCAGCTCTTCCAGCTCGACGTGTCCACGATATATCCTCGGGCGGTATTCGAGGAGCAGCTTCGCGTGTACGGCGTCTACGGCTTCTGCATGTCAGCATTCGCGATTCCGTTCTTTATTTCCACCACGAACGAGATGCCAGATCCCGACGAGGTTTCCCAGGCCATCAAAAATCTTTCCAATTCGTCCACCTCCTTGTCGTCATCCTCCTCCACCACCGAAGAAGAATCGGTGTCCGTGGAGATGTCTGCGAATGAAGAGCAAAAGTGTCGTGATCTAATTGACGAATACGACATGTTGACGGAACGTTCTTTGCCGATTTTCAAGCGTCGCATGACGGGGATTGTGGAGGATTTGGTAAAGTACAATATGGTGGGACAGATTTTAAAGGACGAAAGCTAATAAAAGATAGGCCACATGTCTATAGAGAGAAGCAGATAAGCAATTAGAAGCTTAAGGTGATAACCAAAAACTTTACGTTTTCCATAGTATTATATTGTATATTGTTGTATGTCGGACGATTTTATATATGTTCATAAAACATAATTTATAAATAAAACTTCTTGACCACCACGTGATTTCCTGAGTGACAGCGAAAAAAAGGTATTAGTTTAATAGTTGTTATTTTCTTTTTATTTTTATTAGAATATGTTTTTCTTGTAATATCATTTTTCTTATTACTATTGCTTAAAATTTGTTTGCATTTAAAGTAAAAGAACAGTTTATAATTTATATTATATATAAAAAATATTCATATATATATATATATATCAAAAAGTTTGAAAATAAATTTTTTACATTGGGTTTCTTTGTACAGTATAAGGAAATATTTTCAATGACAAAAGCCAACTTAATTATTTTTATTCACGCAGTATATTAATTTTATTACGAAAAACTAAACAGGATGAACTTAAATCGCTTAAAGAATTTATTTGCTTTTTGTTCTCTGAGGCGCGTTGGTAACGGGCAATGAAAAATGTTTCAACCTTTTTCATTCTATGATTAATTAGCAATATTTTGATTTATATTTTACATTTTAATACAAAAATTATTATATTTTACTTTGTTGCCTTTTCTACAAATCATTGCAGCAATAAAAATGAAGTTCTTCTTTTACTACAACTGAAGGTAAAACTATGCCTAAAATTATGGCTACAACTAGAAGTTTATTATTATAAGTGTTTCTTTTTCTTCAACTTTGTATTACAGGATCAGCACAATT
Source organism: Coelopa pilipes (assembly GCA_947389925.1). NCBI lineage: Eukaryota > Metazoa > Arthropoda > Insecta > Diptera > Coelopidae > Coelopa > Coelopa pilipes. Next base: position 2,316,624 of record OX376699.1, read on the forward strand.
CTGTAGCATAAATATGGAACAATTTTAATTTAAAATTTTTCCGAAGTGTTTATTTTTACAGAGCTATTAAATTCACTCAAGTTTGCAATAAGTCAACAACAATCGAGAACTCGGGATATAATAGACTTAATCTATATCTATAAATGGATAGAGAGAAAAAATTGATGATGTCTAACAGATTAACTTATTAAAAGTTTCTTTTCAATAGTAAACTAAATTGTCGTTATTTGCTTGCGTTGCTGCTAACAAATTCTTAGAGCTAGTTGTATAGTATAGTTATAATCCTTTAATTTATATATTTCTATATAAATATATCTATGTATAGTGGTTTGATATCATTACAGTAATTATTGTTTTCATTGTAATTTATGTGTTGTTTTCGTAATTTATTAGAACCCATTACTAAGGAATACTGTTCTGTTTCTTCCTTTTGGTTTTATTGGTGTTTATCTTTCAGTTTTTGTTGCTTAGTGTACACTTGTTAGTTTTTTATTGCGAAACTTCGAGAAATCTTTTCTGACGCTCGAGGCTCTCCACTTCTGCCCACGAGTTACGCATGTTACGGAAGAGCTACACATTTTGAAATTAAAATTAATATGACGTATAAAGTTGCAACTACATTTCCACACAATATAAATTACCTCATCAACCCAATTATGCTCAGCCAACAAATCGTTTAGAATTTCTGTCGAGGATTTGCCTGGATTCTCCTGTTGTTGATCTGCCACCCGACGTGAACAATTGATGAACAAGTTGTATTTTTCATGAGCAATTTTATGGAATATATCTGCGCGTGCTGCACAAACACGACAGAGTAAAATGTCCTAAAAAGAGAGAGAATAAAGTTACAAAAATGCATATTTAGTGGTTCAATAAAAAAACACTTACTTTTTCATATGTAATTCGAGTGTCGGTCTGCACTGTTTGCATTGTATTTGAATTGTAGGGATGACCAAATAGTAGAAAGCGAACAGATATGCCTGGTTGATGACAACCACCACAACTATTTTGTGTCAAATTATTTTGACCCCATTCGGTGAATACATGACACTTTGGCCACGTTTCGATTGAGACAATAATACTGTTTGACCACGGTGTTAGCGAGAGTAATTTACGTTTACAGTTGTCCATGATTGTGTCAATCGCTCGCACGCTGCCCAAAAAGTATTCATCTGTAATGAATGACTTGCCTTTAGTAATAAATTTCTTAGCATTTTCAAACGAATGCATACCCTTCTCTCTTGTAATTTCCGAAAAGAAGCTCGGATCCAGAACCTGTGATATCATGGTTTGGATATAGATCTCGAAGTGATCTCGATATGAGAGGTAATCCTCCATAATCTTCTCAATAAACTGCTCTGTATCATCGCCGACAAGTTCGGATCGCATAAACTCTACAATTGTTTCTGTGTGTGATTGTTGTTGAATGCGAACAGGTGCTTTGAGATAGAGTTTTTTCGTTTCGAGATTCCAAGAAGCATACTAAACAAATCACATTAGCATTAGTCAAATACATAGATTGTTTATGTCGCTAAATAATCACATACCTTTGACATATTTCGATAAAACATTTTACCGTTCTGACAGAAAGGCTCATATTTTTGCAGAATGCACTTCGAGTCCACTTGCCAAATGGTTGGCCAATCGTTGACTAGATCCGCGCGCAACACAATAAAGTCACCCGTCTGAACGGCGATAAAAGGTGATTAACATTGAACACACTTTAATTTATGATTGATTAATCATTACCTTGAAGTTATCAACAACTGGTGTGGAGTTATTATAGACAGTGGTGTTATTGGACAGATCTTGATTTGAATTGTAATTGTTTGCATCGTTATTTGCTATAGTATTTTGAAGCTGTTGCTGTTGTTGTTGAGGTGATTGTTGTGGCTGAAGTTGATGATGTTGTTGCTGTTGTTGTGGAGGTGGTTGTTGCTGATGCGCTGATTGATTGAAGTTACTTTTCCTGGGTGTACCTTTACTACGTCGTGCCGTCTTGCGTTTGTAGCCTTTGCCATCGTCACTCTGAGAGAATATAAAGAAACACATATTGAATTACAGAATAGACATAATTATATATTTGCAAGCAGGGATTTAAATGCTCGGGACGGGTGGAGTGCACAATGATGACATAATAGAACTCTCTCTCACAACCTCTGTCAGTATCAGAGTCCATAGTTTTAGGTGAATGATGAAATTTTCGAATATTAGTGACAAAATGACACATTCATTGTAAATGTAACGATATCAATGAGAACGAGCAATGGAACTATGTGAGTAACGATATTTAAAATTATATAATTTTTAAAACCAATGATGAAACCATAAGATATGCTTAATAAAGCACTTAACGATTGTGTTCTGTAATAAACTAACCTATAACAACATTTTAGTAGAAAGCAAGACAACAACTTAGGAACAATGTCGACGAGGAATAGGTTAGACAATAATGATGATGTAGATGAACATGAAGAGAATTGGGACACTTAAATATAAATTTTAAAACTTCGAGATAGACTGACAGCAGCAGAGAGCGCAAACGAGTGTGAGAAAGCCGACGCGACACACACAAACGCAAGCACATAAAGTTTTATCATTAGACAGTAGAGTCATCACTTACATCGTCATCCTGCGGGGTCCAGACGGGATCAGTATCTGAATCGGCAAACTCATCTGGTTCAGCCAATTGATCATCGGGCCCATTTGCGTTGCCGCCACCAACACCGCCAGCGGCTGAATTGTTCATCAACATGGCTTGAATGCTGCTCTCTTTAGCCTTTCGTAGACATTGCTCACGACGCGGTGGCAATGTCAGTGGATCTAAAACATACGAAGAAGGAGAGGAGAGGAGGAGTATGAGGAATACAGACAGATACGTTGTGGCTTGCTTTGTGCTTATGTAGAATAGTTATTGTACTACTGTATCTAGGCCTTGGCTAAAACAATGTCTAACAAAAACACACAAAACAAAAAAAAAAAAAAAAAAAAAAAAATCAAATCGAGTGCATTTGACACCTATGGGAAATCGTAAAACTCGATCATGGGGTTTCCTAAATAACCGTGTGCTGTCCCTTTACCAAATGGCATACACTTAGGGAAGGGATGGAGAGAGAGAAGAGATGAGAGTTAATGAAAAGTGTGATAAAAATCCGCGCGTACACCATTCAGAAATTCAAAGACTCCCACTCACTACCCCTTTGTGGAACAGAGATTGAGAGAGCGTCGGTAAAAAGGATATTCTTCAAGAAAACACATACATCTCAAAATATTTTGTTTAGTTTTTCATTAAAGAAATCTATTTTTCTTTTTAAATCGTACAACAAATTAACATCATTTTGCATAAATGTGATTTTTTATTCTGTGCCTCCTTTCTCTGTGCACTCATTGTGTATCATTTCGAATTCTCACTGCATTTCAATTCAATTCAATTACAACAACAATTAAGTGAATGATTTCATTGCCAATGCCGCAGGAAATTAAAAATATGATGATGATTGGATGGAACGCTAGCAGAGGTGCTATTGGGGTTTTGATGGTCAAGAAACATACCTTGACTATGGCTGCTATTGCTCGAAATGGCTCCGAGTTGCGAACAATGTTGCTGTTGAGGATATGCCTGTGGTTGCGGTTGCTGTTGTTGTTGTTGCTGCTGATTCGGATGATGCTGCTGGGCATAGGGTCGAAATGATTGCTGTTGCATTACTTGTTCTGCAGGATGCTGTATTACCGAAGCAGCCACACTCCCTCCCACGCCGTTTCCACTGGTCGCTGTGGCAGCCGCTGCCGGCGATGACGACGACGAGGAGGGCGAAGACGACGACGTTGAAGCAGCCGCAGCAGCTGCTGCTGCCATTTGCGCATGAGGCCTCTTCTTAGGAAGAATTTGTGTCTGTGAAAGAATCTTTATTTTATGTCCATCATCACCAACAACCACATTGGTTCCTGCCATTTGTTGTTGTTGCTGCTGCTGCTGTTGTTGTTGCTGCTGTTGCTGGTGTTGTTGCTGCTGCTGCTGCTGTTGATCAATTGTATTCGGATTCTGTTGTTCGTTGCTGTCATTGGTGTTCTGTTTACCACGCTTGGCTGGCCCTGAAGACTTTTGATAGTTCAATTTTCGGCCACTTTTCACAACTGGTGGCGGTGACTCGTCACGCTCGCCCTGTAAGAACTTTAAATAGCTGTCCATGAACTGGGTTTTCTTTTCGCCGATCGATGTGCCGGCGCATACAGTCTTTTTCTCGGGTATGCCATACGCATGACCCATGTTGGGATTGGCTGTCCCCACCGATCCATGAGAATTTGTGTGAATGGCATTGGAGTTTGTGTCGTGGGGATTGCGTATTCCAAAATTTGTGTTGTTCGCAGAATTCATGCGTGACGTCGTTGAGTTTACCGTAGCCGTAGTATAGCCTTGCTTCAATGACGTCGAGTCTGCCAAAAAATTGAGCTCCTCTTCGATATTCGGCACGATGACTTTATTGATGGCATCATTAACAGCAGTCGCCGCTGGGACGGGAGGTTCCTGTACAGTTTGTTGTGGGTGTTGTTGCTGATGCTGCTGCTGCTGTTGCTGCTGTTGATGGTGTTGTTGCAAATGCGGCTGTTGTTGCTGCTGTTGTGGATTCGGCTGTTGCGGGTTGGGCTGTTGTGCTGCCTGCTGTTGATTCAGATTGTATAGAGTATGCTGAATGGCACCAGCTGCTGCGGATTGCTGCATGCAGGCTGTGTATTGCGATGCAATCTGTTGTGGAAACGCCGGATAGTAGGAGGACAGGTTGGGTAGATGCGGGTGCACTTGAGCTTGAGAGGATTGCAGATGTGCTGGCTGAGGCATTTGTTGTTGCTGTTGTGGCGCCTGTTGCTGTTGTTGCGGTTGCTGCTGTTGTGTTCCCTGCTGCTGCACCACGTGTGGGTTCACATAGGTTGGTATGCTTATGGCAGCGGTAGGAGCTACCGGTGAAGGCGAGGTGTTCTCCATTTTTAGCGGAGCATTCCATTTGTTATTAAAATCATAATAGGTTGCCTGTTGTTGCTGTGGCTGCTGTGGTTGTGTTTGTTGTTGGTTGTGCTGCTGCTGTTGTTGATGATGTTGTTGTTGTTGTTGCTGTTGTTGCTGCTGCTGCTGTTGCTGCTGCTGCTGTTGTTGTGCATTTTCTTGTTGCGGACTGCGTGTCGTTGCGTAATCGTTGGAAACCAACGTCTTCTTCGGTTGCCTCTTGCGAGGCGTTTTCGCAGGTTTCGATTGGATCTGCTGTTTGGGCTGTTCCTCCACCTAAAATAATACGTTTAAGAAGAAATAAATTTATACAAATTTGATAAACATGCATTTATTAAATCCAATTATTATAATAAAATACGTAAGGAAAACAACAACTATTGAGTTAAAACGAACGATACTTGCTACACTACTCATACACTACATTCGTATTAGTTTAGTTAATTATGTATAAGTTAATTCAATAAATATTTTGTTTTTCTTACTCTCATCTTCCTCATCATCGCACAATGCAAAGCGTCACAGGTTCAAATGTTTGATTTATGATTTTAAAATGTATTGAAAAGTAAGAAATGAATGTATTTATATGAAATGATTCAAAATATATTAGAAAAATATATCAAGGAAAAGTATGTATAAAATAATAAAATAAGTCGAGTTGAAAATAATCGGAGAGACCAAGAATATAACTGGAAAGGGTGATGAGAATGTTATTAGAAAGAGTGTCGCAGTTGTGATGAGATGAAATGAATGTGAAATGCCACCTTGGAGATTATAAATATTTCCGAAAATTGCTTTTATATATATTTTGAAATGTAAATTTCAAACATCATTTTCTCAAAAATACTAACCAAAATTCTTGGGATACCTTAGACCTCGAGGTCGCAATGCTTATCCAATCAACAATAATAAGAAATTAAAATCCTTTCATACAATTTTCTATATTTTCAAACATATCTCACATTAAATATATATTATATTATATTAAGATATATATAAAGAGGAAGATGATGTACTCAATACATAAATAATTAGTCAAAGTTAATAGTTTGAAGCTGCACGAGTAAAGCAATATTATAATGAATGGGTTTTATGGTGTTTATGGAAAACTTGAGTGTACGAGGGTGGATTGAATTTTTAATGGATGATCATCGTTCTATACCTCCATTTAAACAATTTCTTTTTGGAAGAATAATATAAAATAACGGTCGTTTTGTGAATCATGCAGCTCATTATATTAAATTAAAATTATGAATTCTCAAAAATCTATTGAATTACGTTTCGGGAAAGAAATTATATATATTTTTCAATCAACTCTCGTAGTATATGGACATTATATACATAAAAAAACTATTTATGGCCATTTTTAGAACTGTAGAAAAATCATATTTTCAATTAATTCAAAAATATTTTTTTTTTTTTTTTTAGAAGAAACGGAAAACTCTGTGTGACAAATAATAGCAAGGCAAAATAAAATAATTCAACAAGAAGATAAAGTATAAACAAATATTATAAAAAAAATTCAAATTAGAACTCAACGAAGGTACATAAAATCAAACATTAACGACCAAAGAACGAAAAATGAAATTAACAAACAAAATACAAACCTTTTCTATCAATTGAATCTGTGACGCTAACGTACGCGTAGACGTTGGCGATGATGCTGAAGATGAAACTAAATGTTGTGGTGAATTTTGTTGTGTTGCACTAGCCGCCGTTGTTGCTGTTGGTGACATAAGCATATTGGCCACCATATGTTGCCTACGCTGCCGATCCTGTTGCTGATTATGGCTATTGTTGTTACTGTACACATTGTTCTCAATAAGAGTTCCATTGCTATTACTACTGTTTAACTGCAACTGTTGCTGTTGATGATGCTGCTGGTGTTCAGTATGCTGCAATACAGTTGCTGCACCTGAATTGGGATCGTATATGGTTTGTTTTATTTGTAGTCCAGGGGGCAAATTAAATATTAAATTTTCTCCCAAGCTCGGATCGGTAACATAGGCGAGTTGTTGATGCTCTTGTTTCACTTGTAGCTGAAGTACGTTCTTTACATCTTCGACCGAAGAATCATCCACTTTCGACCAACAATTTGATTGTTGTAAATGTTGTTGTTGTTGCTGATGCTGCTGCTGCTGCAACGTACTTTGTATCACAGATGAATAAGCCACAGTTGATGTTGCAGGCGAACCAGCGCTTGCGATATTACGTCTAACTGGAGACTCACTACCAGTTGCTGCCTTATAAACAATGACATGCGGTGAACCCTCACCCGCGTGTACATTTTTAACGGCAGCTGGTGAACCACCAGCGGAACTTAATGCAGGACTTGCATATACAGGATACGAAGCCGGACTCGCATCTTGGTTGACTAAAATTTGATGCTGCTGTCGTTGTTGCTGCTGCTGCTGCTGTTGTTGTTGTTGTTGATTAGGCACTTTTCTATGTTCTTCTATTTTGAAGATGTGTTGTTTTGTAGCTGGCACAGTGTAGGTCAATTTCCCATCTATTATTGTATAGTAACCCTCCGTCTCGTTTTGCTGTTGCTGCTGCTGTTGGGCTGCTGCGTCTTCTTCCTCCTGTTGCTGCAGTTGCAGTTGTGTAAGGTAAACAATGTCATTGTAACTTTTCGTTTGTGCTTTTGTTTGAATATTTTCTTGCTTAATTTGCTGATTTAAATGCGAATTTGAAAATTTTGATGTGAATTTCAGTATAATTTATCAACTATTATATTTGCTATACCTAACTATTTTTCAACTAGATTTGATAGGTTGAGAAGTATTTTGGAAAATTCAGTAACAATGGGCAGAGCGTAAAAATATATAAATTTTAAATATGTTTTCGGATGAAGTTAAGTCATGTATATTTAAATGTATTGTTTATATGAAAACACGTAATGAAATACTAACAGTATTTCAAATTAAATTCTTTCTCAAGTCGCATGTTAAAAAATAACTATAGTTACTAAAAAGATAAATAATTAAAGAAAAAACCAAATACTGCCTGTAAAACTACAAAGCACATTAACCCAATCATTGCAGCCTCCCACTGTCTCTAGACTAAAAGCATTTCAGATTAAATTCTAATTAATATGTGCAACCAAAATAAAACTATCAGCAAAAAGTTAGGGTTGCCATTTAATATATACATAACAACCTACTCACCACCTTCTCAGCGACCAAATTCAATTGCTGTTGCTGATGTTGTTGTTGTTGTTGCTGCTGTTGCTGTTGTTGCTGTTGCTGCTGCTGCTGCTGCATTGACAAAAATGTGTTAGATAACATTGCATTGTTCCAACTCAGGGTCGTCGATGTTATTGCTGCGGTAGTCGGTGACGGAGAAGCTCCACTTGACGAAGAATTCTCGCCATAGTAATTTGATGGCACATTAGATGATGCTGCTGCTGCAGCTGCTGAGGAGACAACTGCCGCTGCCGCTTGGTTCTGAAATGAGGTAAGTTGCTTGTCCAGCGTTGTTGGTAACTGCAACTGACGATGGGGCGTATTCACCGCTGTTGAGGCGTAATGGGCGGGTTTAGGCTGTACACTGGCTGCTGCATGATGATAAATTTGCTGGATCACAGGGTTGTAACTGCTCATGGGCGACGGTGAGACGAAACCTCCACCACCTGCCGCTGCGGCATTGAAACTAGCTGCAATGCCAGAATGTGCCGCCTGCAGGAGCAGCGATTGTGCACTTTGTCCAGCTGCAGTAATGGAAGCAAAGTGTGGATGTTGAAATTCTTCACCAGTACCGCCAGCGGTTGCAGAGGGAACTATGCGATTGTAAGCGTATGACCAGGGGCTGGAGTTGGGATCCATGATGAGATGTGGATGACTGGGAAATCTAAAAAGGAACCAATATTAACATTTTTAAATCATTTCAAAAATCGTTGTTCTGTTGTTCTATAATGAATACATAATCAAGCGAGTGTATTGTTGACAAACTGTTTTTGGCTGCTCAATACATGTGGTGATTTCTACCCGTGTTTATAAAAATGAAACCAGATCAATAGGCGAAATAGGCATCAGTCGCTTAATCGAGCTAAATTGTATTCAATTATCGAAGGGACGAACTTTTATTTAACGCACAACCTGCAGCTAATACGAACGACGCGAGAGCGCGCCCTCATGGATGTTTCCGAATTTCACACATACAACTCTTATTTGCCGTCTTGAGCGACAATTGGCAGCAGCACTAACATTCGCAAAAATGTGTTTATTTTAGACTATTACACATTTGTTATACTCACCTTAACTTATTTTATAAAAGCTTTAAATATTTTACACTTTTTACAAGTTCCACTCGCGTCTTTCCATGGATATCATGAGCCAGCAATTTGCATGCCAGCGGAGCACCCAACCGAAGTCGCTCACAATACGTGACTGCTTCGGTTTCAATGCAGAAAAATTTTCTTGGTTTCTGAATTGAATTTCAGCACTTATTCATCAGTTTGTTACCAAATTTTCACAATCAATATTTGGCTTACATATTAAACTTCAAATTTTATCAGTTTTATTCACAATATACCCAATTTATTTCCTCCAAATTCGTTATTTTCCATTAAATTTTTGCCACTTCTACTCTACTCTCGATTAATCAAAGCGCCATTTTAGAAATATGGTGGAAAAACATTCTGATTCCGAAAGTACTGGCTGTCGTCTCCGAATGTATGTATTTTCAATTAGTTCAGCAAGTGACAGGTTGACGCGAGCAAAAGGGAACAAAGCGTTGCTTGTAACGTTCGAATATTTAAACCTTCAATTTGTTAACGAATTGCGTATAGTTGAAATAATATTTATATAAAAACACAACTAATTGATAATGAATTTTTAATCTAAAAGATATTCATAACTAGTACTAAATTTACAAAATGCGTCTGTAGATAATACAAAAGCATGCAGAACACCCTATGAAATGCCGGCAACACAGGTCGTGGTCTTTTTTTTATCGAACAGTTTCAATTTGTCCGAAAACTAGAAACGTCAAATTAGTTGCATTCTCGTTAATTGCGTGTGCGAGGGAAAGATTGGTTGGTATAGGATTCTTGTTTGAAAGTCGGAATAAGTTGTTGATAAGTTGAATTAAATTTGGCCAAAATTATCAAATAAATGTAAGTAAAAATTTAGCTATTTGTATAGTTGATAAATATAAAGTGTTGTCATTCGATGGTGCCAATTTGTTTTGCTCACTCTTTTCTGTGTGGATCCACAGTGCAACAAGTGAAACAAGAAATGAACTGCAAATCTTATCTTGTCTTTTTTTATTGTTGCGCCAATTTAATGTTTTATCAATTTGAATATTCTATAAATATTAGACTTTGATGTTGTGCTCTTATCAGATATGGGGTGGAAGAGAGGTCAAATTTGGGAATCAAATTGGCACCAATTTTTAAATACAGAACACGCTATTCAATGCAATTGGATGTAGATAAAAAAAAAAATGCAAAATCGAATTATATATTATTTTTTCGCGATTAATTTCGAAACTTATTTTAGTCATATGTAAGTCTTCGCATTCGGTTTTCACCCACCGATGTGGAATATATTCACTTATAAATAGAAGAATTCGATATATTTGATTTATTGGACGAATTCTATAACTTGTTGCTGGCAACGCCTTTTTGTGCATATAGTTGTCTCTGTTGTGCTACTGTCAAAGGAAAAGTGTAAATTGGTCAATCGTCATTCATGAGAAAATTTACGTATCGGAATAAGTTTTCAATCTTGTAATTTCCTGTAATTCAACAATTGTTGAATATTTACTGTTATAGTTTTTTCTACAGTAAGAACATAAAAAGGTGAGTTTTGGAATATATATTTTACGATGCACACAATTGTTCTACGTGTAAAATTGCAATTCGAGTCGCAGTGATGAATGCGTTGGCACCGAACGACGCCTCCTTTAGAATTATCTGAAGTTCTGTTATAACTGTTTGCAGTTTCTCGCCGCCATGGATTTCGGAGATGATGACTTCGTACCCAAGGATGATGTCGACCCAGCAGCCGAGTTCCTGGCACGCGAGCACTCCGTGCTCGGTGAGTTGGAGGCGGAAATCTTGCCCCCGGCCGCGGTCACCGCCCCTACTCCAGTTGTCAACGAAGACACCCTGCTCGGTGGGGCGGGCAGTGGAGACGCCTCAGAGCTCACAGCGCCCGTCGTTAGCGGCCTGGATTCGTCCATTGGCAGTTTCGAAATGATCCAGAATTTCGGCGGGGAAAATAATGATCCCGTTGGAATCTCTGGACCACCCCCGTCGCGTATCGAACCCGAGAAGATCCGCAAGTGGCGCGAGGAGCAAAAGCAGCGGTTGGAGGAAAAGGACCGCGAGGAAGAACGCAAGCGTGAGGAGCTGCGCCTGCAGGCCAAGCAAGAGTTGGACGACTGGCTGCGACAGACAGAGGAGTCGATTGCCAAGACAAAGGCCGCTTCGCGTCAAGCAGAGAAACAGGTGTCCCTGGAGAACGGCGGCCCCATTGAGCCGGGCACTGAATGGGAACGCATAGCCAAGTTGTGTGATTTCAATCCCAAGTCGAATAAGTCGGGCAAGGACGTGTCGCGCATGCGTTCGATCTATTTGCATCTTAAGCAGAATCCCATTCCACTGCAGAAGGCCAATTGAACGTGTCGTGGCGAAGAAAATCATCGATTATATTTTCTTGTTAAATCTTCGTTCATATATATTTCTTGAACAATTAAGTGAATTTTAGAAATCTATAAAAGTATTGTAATTTGAACATTGCAAATTTATTATAAACAAATATATGAAAAGTATTTAAACAGTAATTGGTGTTTTACTTATGTTACACTGCAAACATATTTTGGGGTTAAATCATGTTATTAACAGAATTAAGTCTTGCAGGTCTGACGTAAGCGCGAAACGCAAACGCACCGATTACTTGAATTGGGATGACTACTTCATGGGAATGGCGGTGCTCTCGTCGCAGCGCAGCAAGGATCCGAAAACACAGGTAGGCGCGTGCATTGTCGATGCCGACAATCGAATAGTGGCCATCGGCTATAATGGCCTTCCACGTGGATGTGACGACGACGAATTCCCTTGGCAGAAAGACCCAAATACGCTGGAGAACAAACTGCTGTACGTGGTGCACGCCGAAGCCAATGCGATTTTGAACCGGAATTCTATCGACCTGAAAGGGAACCGAATCTACACCACTCTCTTTCCCTGCAACGAATGTGCCAAACTCATCATACAGACGGGCATCAGAGAAGTCATCTACATGAACGACAAAGAGGACGATGTCAAGTTCCAGGCATCGAGGCGTATGTTTGAAGCGACGGGCGTTACCATTAAACGCCATTCGTCGGCGCGTAAGGAGATCATTATTAAATTATAATATCAATGTGATAATCTCTTCTTGTCTTGTTATACACAGATGTGTACATGTTTCTTTGTTTAATATTTTCATCTATGTTTTTATTAAAATGTATAGCAATATTATTTAAGCAAATTATTTATACTAGACAAGGAATTATATATATTTTTCCAAGCGTACAAAATTTGTTTTATTCTCAGTGTAGAGTGTTTCTTCACCGCATCCATCTGTTTTAAGAGAATTCACTAGTGACAAAGAGAATGGTCAGAAGGGAAGAGTTGAACAAAGAGAGATACCTCTGAGAGAGCGCACAATCGTTTTAGTTCCGGTATCGAAGACCAACCGAGCGTTCTTTGCACTGAAAGAAAATTATGTAATATTGCATGTCATAGCGAAAATCTTCTTATTTATTTCAGTAAAATTTGGAATATATATTTTAAAATAAAAAAATATATTTAAATACAAAATCGATAAACAATATCTATATTATTTGTTCTATTACTAGTTTTTTTTTTATGTGTTCTGAAGGTACTTTTCTCTTTATTTTAACATGCGTCTACTTGTCCTCTCTTTCTGTACCGCCTCATTCTCGTAGGATGAGAAAATCATCCCAAGTTCAGCCAGCTATTGGGCTCTCTTTTTGACACATGGTTACAGTGGTTACTCATGGTGAATAACTTGATGAAAAAAATTACAAATCGGTATCATTGTTACTTTTTCTAATACATTTTCAGAATTTTAAAAATAAAAAAATCAGTGTAGGATATTTTTGTTTTTGTTTTCCTAGTTCGAGAGATCACAGTCGAGTACAAAGACATTCGTTCGCTTTTCGCGAGAGACACCTGTACCCACCGAAGTGAAAGAGAAAATTCCACCCCTTCACAACAACACCATCACCTACAACAACAACAACTTTGATCAGCTGTTCCTTCGCCGTGTTTTTGCAGTTTTCGCTAAACTTTTTGCCTTACCGGACCCCCGTGACCACCGCCATGAGATGGTGGGCGAGCTGGAGGTAACGATGCAGATTGGAGTCCAGAAGGGAACAGCGTGCAAGAACAACAAGAACAGCAACACAACCGAGGGTGGAAACCGGGGGAGCTGAGAATCAAAACGAAAACACATTCGCTGAAATGCGGCAGGAAAGCATTCTTCGGCATCAGTTTGCGGCGGCCTCTCGCACGGGACGGAAGCGTCGAACGAACCCGAAGGCGCTGACGCGACGCGACGCGACGACGACACCAGCGGAGAGCGCGAGAAATCCCGATCTTCTTCTTCATTGATCTTCACACATGTCTTCTTCTTCCTCCGGCGCGTAAATTCCATTCTTGTTGTCAGTGGTAAATATTTTCGTTTACGATTACATTTGATTCGTGTTTGGTAAATATAAGTGTATATGCTCGGGAAGTGTGTTTGTATGCGGTTGAACGTGCTCCGAAGCACTCAGCGATCGACGTCGAGCCGACGCCGTGCGAGTGAGATGGAGAATGAAGTGTGATAAAAGTGCGGAAAAATTTAATTTTTTGAAAATGAAAGATTTCGCGTATGAAATTATATATGGAAAAATTATATAAAGAAAATAATATGATAACAAAAGAATAAGGAAATCAATGAAAACAATTTTTCAAACAAATGAAAAAATAATGGCTTAAAATTGTATTCGAAAAATATAAAATAATAATACAACATTTGAATAGAAAAATATGCTAGAAAAAACCTTTGAATAATAATTGGATCACGAACAAAACAGAAAAAATTAAATATTCATAAATTCAGAGTCGTTTTGAAAAACTCGAAAACCATTTAAAGTTGAATTAGAAGATTTCTAGGTTTAAAACGTGAAGCAACAACAACCACTGGCCCAGTGTAAGTATTCTGTTGCTTTTGTTTTTGTTTTCTAATGATCTCGAAATCTGTCGCCTATGGACAAATACTATTGGAAACAGATGCAGCCTGTTGGGGAAAATATGTGTACCAGAGAATGTGTGGAACTGTTAAAAATGCGTTTCAAACGCGGAACAGAAAGTCGAGTGAATATAAAATGAAAATGAGAAATATAATAATAAAAATAACAATGGAGGAAATATGAAATATACGAAAATAACTACGGCGAACAATGTTGTCCCAGGCTCGGATAAGCTTCGCGCACACAATAAGAACCAGCAACAACAAATACAACATCTACAACAACCAACCGCACCACAATGTCAACAATAACAATAAGAAGGAGGCGAAGGAGAAGGACAACAACAACAACAACAAGCAGGAACTCCCACCTCAAGTCCCCGGGGCTAATAAAGATTTGCGTGTCTTGCTCTCACTCCCGATGCTCTCCCCGCTCTCCCGGTGCGATCCCGCTCTCCGCGCTGTGCCCCGCTCACTCCGGCTCTCGCCCGTTGGCTCTCTCTCTCTCTCTCTCTCTGTCTCCCGCGCCTCGTGGACAGCCAGGAGCAGCAGCCCCGAATTCGGGACGGAGCGAGAAGGCGCGCAGACACGAGTGGGAGCGAGGGGCAGGCAATGAATTGGGCTGTGGACGAGGGGCGAGGTAGACGAGCAGAGAGTGGGTGTGGCCAGGGAACGACGAGCGGAGATAACGGACGAGGGGAGGACGTGCAGGGAGGCAGAGGTGGCGACGACCGCGGAGGCGGCCTGGACTGGACTGGAGAAGTTCACATTTAACATTTCCACAAGACGGCGGACCTTCGCTGTCCGCACGACTGCCCGACTGCCCGACCGCCCGCCGAGGGAGTGGCAGATGGGCGGCGGGCGCTGGTTCGGGTGCGTGGTCGCTTTTATTATTTTTATCGCTTTCCGAAATTTCCACGAACCGCCCGAAATGCACGAGACACAGACGGGAGGGGACAGGCGGAGGCAGGGGAAGCGGCAAATATAGTGGGAGAGAGGAAGGAGGAACAAAAGACACAAAAAAAAATGAGCAAAAAATCAGGAAAAAGAAAGAAAAAAAAACGGTGAAAAAATACATTTGAAAAAGAAAGAAATACAATCGGAAAAAATAAAATAAAAAACAAAAAACACGGTCAAAAAAGACCCCAACCTAAAGGTGAGCGAAAGGGGCTTTGCATGTCTTTTGGAGTTGCCAATCGAGGTCCCGTCGCCCGCGTCGGCTGAGCGCACGTTTTACATTTCTTTAAAGCGTTAACGGTGTTGCCGGACTTCTTCAACGCTCGCCGCTAGCAGTCGCTCGGATGCCCCGAACCGAGTGTGTGGGATTTCGGATTTGAGAACCCTTTTTCTGTGACGGAATTCGGTGTTTTTGTTTTTGTTTATGTGGTTGTCGTTGTTGTTGTTGTGTTCTCGTCGTTGCCCCGGCAATGCTTTCGGCTTTTATCACTTTAATCAGGGGATCGAAAGGATTCGCCCGGCGGCCAGGCGCAAGTCGAGGTCGGGGCCGGGTCGGGGCCGCGTGTCGACGGCTTAGTTTTGCTCAGAGTGGGCAGGGAGAAGGCGGCTGTTTCTTTGCCGCTCTCTCTCGCCTTCACCCTCTCTCTCTAACTCTCTCCCTCTCGTTCACGACGCATTTTTGCTCCGCTGCCGAATTAAAGCCTACGCGAAGGATAACGAGCTTCCGGCAAGGCACAAACTTTTGCCCACACACACACACACACACACACACACACACACACAGACACACAAATACCCACTACAATAGGCAGGTCGCCCCTAACACAGCCACCCACCCACACACACACGCAGAGCCGCCAGCGCGGTCAGGCCGCGACACCAACACGCCCGCAGACAGCCGGACAGACGGACGACAGGAGCATCTTGCGAAACATTCAAATCCCACTTCAATTGAATGTCATCCGTTGCTGCGAGGGCTCCCGGGTCTGGGGCCTGGGGCGGTTGGCGTGGGCGGTGGGCGTGGGCGGTGGCGCTGATTAACTTTCCCCGATTAGCATACTTTCGGGCGCTCGATGGCGATGCCTTCCGTCTTCCTGCATCATCTCCCAGCAGGTCTCGCCCCGCAGTTGGTTAATTTTTCCCTCCGCCTCCTTCGTTTCGCGTCTCCCCCTTCGTTCTCCCTCCTGATTATTCCTTCGTTGCCTTTCCTTCCCTACCTAGGCTTCCTTCCTGCTCTCGTAACTTCCTGCCGGCCTCTTCTCGTGTCTCGCATTTCGGCCACGGCTCTTCATAATGAGTTTCTCCTGATCATCATCGTGATTCGCTCCGCCGCCTTCGATCAACATCAATGTGATTTCATCATGATCTCGCTCGTGAGTTTCTCTGGCTTATTGTCGGAAGTTTCTTTCCATTATCGTCTTGGTTTTCATCGTCATCATGGATTTTTTTGGTCGCCATCGGGACTTTCTCTTCCTCATAGTCGTGATTTTCTTTTCAACATCACCACGATTTTCTCTGGATTATCATTGAAATTTTCCCATGCCTTCCGCATTTTCGCCCCCCTTCTCCGGCCTTCGTTATTTTCTTCTTATTATTTACTTAATTTGCTTTTCTTCACCTTCTCGATTTTCGTCATTGCTCTTCATTAAGCTGTTTGGTGTTATTGTTGTTGTTGTTTATGTTTTTCATCCTTTGTAAAGCTATTAAAAGATCTTAATTTTTTGCACATTCATCAAAAAAAGTTGGTGTTTAAATTTGTTCTTTTCGCTGTCTCCTTATTTTCCCCCTTCCATTTGAGGTTGCTGGCTTTCTGCTGTTGTTGTACTATTTCATACATTAATTTGAATGTGTGAAAATGTTCCTGGAAATTTAAATAAGAAAATAAGAGCTGATGAAATTACATTTCAAAGATGAAAAGACCAGGCGATTTGATTGCTTTTTCAACATTCAGACAACGGGTCGTATGAGCAACCTTTTCACTGAAAAATTAAATTTAAAATTAAAAACCTCATAAATTCAATTATCTCTGTCGACATAATAAATTACGTGAAATTAATAATTTAGATTCCCCCCAATGAGTTCCACTTAAACAAGTGTTGAGCAGAAATTAATTAAATTAAACACTTTGTAGAAGTTTCTTTGTAATCGTATAAAAATTTGGATGTTTTGTTCGTTGTTGAACAACCTATTAATTCAATAGCTCCAGCACTTGTACGGGCAAAAAAAGAGCAATAAATTTCACCACGACACTAAAAAAGCCTAGAACAACAAATATAGGAAACCAAAGGCAAGAACAACAAATGTAGAAAAACAAGGGCAAGAACAACAAATGTACAGCAGGAGAGAACAAAATAAAAATGAAAATAAAAAAAGGAAAACCAATAAAAATTAGAAGAAAAAGAAAATAAAAAAATTTAGAAAACACAACAACAACAACCCTGGTCGTACAACCGGCTGCCTGCACAAAAGCGGCCGCATTTAATTTTTCCCTCAACACCTGGCCGGGAGGCGATGACGGAATGGGGGTGTTGCTCGAAAACACCCCCCGGAGGCCCCGGCCCTCTCCCTTCCACCCCGCCAACTGCCCTTCACCCCTTTTCTAGCACTCTCTCTTTCTACCGCTCCTGCCCCTCGGTCAATCTCCAATTGCTCGGCTCGCGGCTTCTTCAACTCTTCCACCGGGGCGACCCCGACGACGAGGGCGACGGCCACGATTCATTGACTGCGGATTGAAAACAACTAAGCATGGCGTGACGTAACGTAACGTAACGTAACGCAGTGCAGGATTAGGTGGGGACACACGACGTAATGTGACGTAACACGATTTAGGGCAACGCAACGGCGGCGAGCGGATGCGACGAAGCGTAGGAAGGAAGAAAATTCCGGTTAAAGCGCACGATGAACGACTTAATGACTAGTTGGAGAGGGCGAGGGGCGGAGGCCGAGTCGACGAGGGGCAGAGCGAGAGGCTGGGCCAAAGGGCGAACGGAGAGGGGGGAGGGGGAGGGGGAGGATGAGGATGAGAGGAAGCGACTGGTGTGGAGCGAGAGTGACACAGGGTGAGGAGCAGGGCGGAAGGTGCGAGCGATGGAACGAGAGGGCAGGACTGCGAACGAGTGAGTTGGGAGGGGACGAGAGGGACGTTAGGGGGCGCGGCGGATCGAGGCGAGGGAGCGACAGGCAATGATTGGGGAAGGGGGGAAGCGCGGCAGGAAGACGAAGGACGAGCGATTGCCGCGGGAACATAATGAGATTGAAGACATAAGTGGAAGGCGGGGCGAGGGAGGGCGGCGGCCTGCCTGCCTGCCTGCCGGGGATGAAATCGGAGCCGACGCGAAGTTAAACGTTTTTAGCTTTTTATGGCCTTCTTGTTGCGTGCAATAATAAAAAGATTAATAGAACGGGAGGGTGGGACGAAAAAGACAGCCAGGATCCGCATGAGGATGTTCATTTTGTTGTTGTTGTTCTTTTCCTCCTTCCTGCGATGCTTCTCTTCTTGCTCGTCTCTTTTTCGCCCCTATGTTTGTGTTTCTTTCGCTTCCTTCCTGTCGCCCTTATCTTTTCGTTTTGTCTGATTATTTTTATTTTCATTCTGGTTGTTTTTCTCGTTTGTATTTTTGTCTGCTTATTTGTGTTGTTGTTTTGGGTCTCTGTTGTTGTTGCCTTCCCCACACGCATCGTGCGTATTTTTATTGGTTCTTGTCTTGAGCTTCTTATCCGTAAACGAGAGAAACCCAAAGCCTCACCCTGTACAGCGAGAGCGAATAAAAACGGCCGAAGAAACTCTGGACATGAAAAGAAAAATTTAGACAAAAAAAAAAAAAAATGAAATGAAACCATAAAAAATGTTTGAAAAAAAATAAATTTTTAAAATAAAATCTATTTTACAAATTTTTTTTGCAACAGAAAAAAAAATAAAACCATTATAATTAATAAATGGACAAGAAATTGATTTTTCAATTTTTTTTTCGAACACATTTTTCTTGTCACAAACATTTTTTCATCGATATATTTCTATCGATATATTTTCGCATCGTCTCCTGGTCTCATTTCGTTCGCCACCACTGTTCGCGGACCCGTTAAATTTTGACGCTGATTTTTGAGCACAATCTCCCGACGTGCGTGCGTGTGTGTGTGTTTGTTGTTCGCTGCCGCGTGCCCTCGTGCGTGTGGCTGTGTGGAGGAGTGGGTTCGAGTGTAGGGTTTGAATGGATGTTCGTGCGTGCGTGTGTGTGTGTGCGCCGGTGAAACGTGTGTTCGATTCATTTTCCAATTTTCCCGCTCCGACGCTTCCGAGTTTTTCTCTCGTTCCCTTCACCCCCCGACCTCCTTCCCGTTCCGCTCCCTTCCTTTGCCGCCTTCCCTCTGACCCCTCGTCGCTCGCTTTTATCTCTTATCCCCCGCGGTCATCTGCTGTCTCTTTCTCGTGTTGTTTTCGCATGCTCTGGTCGTGCTCGAGTTGAATACGCGGTTTTAATTCTGTCTCCACCACCTTCTACTTATCACCTCATTCTGGCTCGCCTTCTTTCAGGCCTTTTTCGCCCCTTTCCCCGGCCTCTTTTCCGTTTTTTCATGCGCTTTTCTCACCTTCCTTCCAGGCTGCTCCCCGCCCTCTCGAGTCTTCTCTTCTCCTTGTTGTTTCGTCTTCCCTGCCCTCTCTTTGATCCTCCTTCTCCCTCTCCTCCTCCTCCGCCCATGTGTCGCAATGAATCGCGTTTAGCGAATTCGTCTGTTTTCGCTTCCTCCCCGCAAACTTCGCGCTCCTCCTTTCGACTTGGTTTCTTCGGGCAATCCTCCCACCTGCCACTCCCATCGCCCATCGCCCTCCCGCCCCCTCGGCTACGTTCGCGAGAACTTCGTTCTTATTGTTGTTGTTCTCTTTGTTATTGCTGATGATGATGATTTCTCTCCGCGTTCTTTGCCGTTGTCGTGAATTTGCATGATTTATGCCGTAATTATGCAAACAACGGCAAGTGGAAGGGACGACATGAAGGGGGGGCGGAACGGAATGGACTGGAAGGGAAGGGAAGGGAATGAGACGGAACGATGGATCACGATGACGATGGTGAAAGCGAAAAGAACCAGCGTCCAAGGACCTCGCACAAAAACCAAGGCCAAGCAGGATGCGGAGTAATTGAAGAGACGGCTGCGGGTGGGGCGAAGATGGATCGAAAGCGATTCGGGCGAGAGGGGGGCATAGGCGGCAAGAGAGAGGAGGGGACAGAGAGAAGAAGGAGAAAGAGAGCAGGAAACGCCGTCTGGAAGATTCAGAAAAAGAGGCCGCAGGAAGAACTGAGTCGAGCGCGAGGTCCCGAGGCGAAGGTCAAGGCTCGTTTGGAGGCGAGGATCCAGGCTGAAGGCGACTGGGAGCAGGGCGAACGCAATTGAGGCCGATGTTCGGACGCAGTCGAGGGGAGGGAACCGAACGAACCGATGACTATGAGGAAATATCGAGGTGGCGGACGAGCTGAGGGGAAGGCGAGAAGACGAGGGGTTGAGATGGCGACGTTGACGGTGGCAAGTGAAGACATGGAGGAGCAAAGAAGAAATCAAAAAGATAGAAAAAGTAAAATAGGAAAAAATAAAAATAGAAGTATGAAAAAAACAGTCCGAATCGAATGGGGAAGAAAACAATGATCGGAGGATCGGATTCGGGGGCCCGAACTCGTGTCGGAACGCGAGGATGCATAATTTCAGGCGCTCGCTTGAATCCGCTCCGACCTCCCACGAACTCCCACTTAATGTAGTTTCGCCTCGCATGAAATAGAGCATACTTTCCGGCGCCGTGTCCGGCCCGTGTCGTGTCGTCCCCTCGCTCCAGCAGAGTCTGGTAATCAGAGGTCTCTCTTGTGGACCGCCGCCATCTCCCTCACTCCCTCGCAGGCCTGCACATTCGTCGTCCCAGTCGCGTCCCTCGTTTTCTTCCCTCAGGGTCCTCAGTTTCGCGAAATCGCCCCGTCCTCTCCCGATTCTCTCCCGATCCTCTCGTTGTCTGCTGCCTGCCTCGAAGTCCTCGGAGGCTTTCCGTTTGTCCCTCTCGCTCGGCCCGGGGCTTCCGGTTTGAAGAGGGTCCAGCGTCCGGTCCAGTGGCCGGTCCGGCCCTAACATCTGACATTTAAAGCCCGTCGCATTCCCATCGTTCCCTGCCCGTCCCTGCGCTCTCTCCCTCCCTCCCGCTCGCTCGAGCCTCCTCACAACGACCTTCTTCTTGCTCCTCTGTGATTTTTCCATTCGTTTTGTTTTGCCATTTTCTGCTTCACCAACTTCTCTTCCCTCAATGCAACTTTCTTTCTTTTATTATTCCCTGGACATTTTCCTCTCCCTCCCTCCCTCCCTGGCTCGCTCCTCTCCGACCGTACGTGTTTAATCTTTGTTCCCACTTTTCTCCAGTTGCCGCTCTCGAAATCGCCTTCAATTAATCAGCAAAATTCGGCGCGAACTTCAATTAAGTCGTCCATTGTCTCGGCGATTCATCAATGAATCATTCGCTCATTCATCGCCTGAGTTCCCCCCTCTCTCTCTCTCTTTCTCTCCTACTCTCTCTCTCTCTGTCAGTTTCTTTTTCCCGGCTTCTACCTTTTCTCGGATATTGTTCTTTTCTCGGATCTTCTTTTTATCTCGGATTCCGTGTCTTTTTTCCGCTTCTTCTTCTCAGTCCCAGCTTTGCTACTGTCGTCTCCTTCTCTTTCTTTCGGCTTCCCTCCTTTTCCAATTCAGCAACGATTTTCTCGCTCACTTCAATTGATTTACCTGTGGTATTTTTTCCATTCCCTCCTTTAAGAGAATTTTATTCTTCACTTTTTTCAACGCTTTCCTTCTTTTAATTGCAGTTTTTCTCTTTCTATTGAGAGAAGGTTTTTCTACTCTTGGTAATCGACATTTTTTGTCCACGCCTTCTTCAATTGGGGTTTTGCCGCCCTCCTGACCCCTGTCTTCCTCTTCGACTTCCTCTCAGGATCCCTCGTCCGTCTTCTCTATCTTGATTTAATCTGCATATTTACTCTCGACCTTTTTCTGCCATTCGATCCAATGAACACCCAAGTCGACACCCGAAGTCGACTTGACCGAGTTCATTTTCATTCAATTTCGATTTCTGTGGGTTTTCCGGGAATTTTTCGCAGGGATTTTATTAATTTTTTATGGATTATTCGATTTTTCGTTGGTGATTTTGATTTTTTTCCGACTGATTTGGGCCGAGTTTTAATCGGTTTTCATTTTTGTTGTATTATTTTCTTTATTTATTTTTCATCATTTTTTATATATTTTTTAATGATTTTTTCTTATTTATTTTTTCATTATTTTCACTTTTTTCATAGTATCGATTATTTGTTGTTTCCGTTATTTGACTTTTTTGGAATCTCCGTCGACCTAAAAGGATGGCAAATATTTTCCAAACCATTATTTATTGAGTGAAGATGCTCCGGGGAGCTCGAGAGCACAAAAGCGCACTCACACACGCACACACACACACAGCCTCAGAAAGGCTCGGGCCGACAAACACCCACACACAAACACCCGCCTCATAAACACCTACGGGCGCTGCCTAAAACTCCTGCCATCGGGCGGAGGAGCGGGGAGGGAGCGAGACAGACAGACGCATGGGTCGCATGTGGGACCAAATGAACCGTCGTCACACATCCACATCCACATCCTCATCCACAAAGCCGTCTCACACACACACGCCCACACGGTTTATGTGTTTACAGAGATGTATCGACGTGTGTGTGTGGGTCTTTGAGGGCATCTCTGGCTGTTTGGAGGATATTTCTGTAGGATTTTGTAAGTCCGTAGAGAAATGACTGAGTGTGTGTGTGAGAGGCGGGGAAGGGGGGCTGCGAGTGCGAGTGTGAGTGTGTGTCGTGCAGGCTGTGGATTCTTATTTTGAAATTTATGACAAATTTCGTTTATTTTGAGAATTAATTTAGTGCGAGAAGCTCTTCGGGTCCACGGGGCTTTGAGGTGACTTCCGGGTGACGTCGGAGCGACGTGTGAAGCGCATCGATATTCCCAACAACAACAACAACAACACCATCTGTATTAATAACGGCCCGCACACACACAGCCACACATGTCATCCTTGGGACGAAGCGAATTCCCCAGCAGCCCACGAAACGTGGCTGCGAAACTCATTGGCCAAGTCGGAGCCGAGCGAGAGACCGACAGACAGAAGGACAGAGGGACCGAGGGACAGACGGGTGGACTGACGGAGGGACTGACAAATGGTCGGATGGCCATCGATTGTCGACGACTTCTGTCGAAGGAATTCGTTCGTTCTCGTTCTCGTTCTCGTTCTCGCTTTCGGCGTCGTTTTCGCTTTCGTTTCAAGTTCTCGTTTCGACCTTTTAATTCTTTTCGATTTTATGGACTTTTGCTGCCACGGCTTTGTTGTTGGCGTCTTTCGTAGTTGCCGTGTTGTTGTTGGAATTTCATTGTTGCCGTTGCCGTTGCTGTTGCTGTTGCTTTGTTGTTATTTTTAGACCTTCATAACTGTGCAACGGGTGTGAAATTGTTTGGTGATAAAAATAAACACAGTACACAAATGATTTTCGTGGGGAGTGGAAAACAAAAGAGCAAGACAGAGACAGTGAGTTTGAGTTTGAGAGAGAGAGAGAGAGAGAGAGAGAGAGAGACAGAGAGAGGGAGCGAATCGCTGTCGGTTGAGCATTTGATCACGAACTAATATTCACACTCCTGAATTATCGAATTATTCTTGTTTATTTTGGTTTCCGGTTTCATGTCCACTCGAGAATGCGAGATCCTGAAAATACCAATGTATAAATAAATCGATGTGGTGAGAAATAGTTTATTATGTGCTTACAAAAATAAATCAAATGAATATATATTTATTCAATCAAAATGTTACAATAATTCGGAAAGATGATGATGAAATTCATGAAAATTTCCAGGGAACAAAGTCTTTAATATATACAAGAAAAAGATTGAATTCAAATTAAAAAAATATTGGAAATACTGAAAATCGATAAATCATATAAAATTTTTATAATTAAAAATTAAATAAATTGTTAAAGAACGTAATAATGCCGAACATTCAACTTACGTTGATAAAATATTTCGAAATAATAATAAATAATGATAAAAAAAATATAATAAATAATGAAAAATATATCCATATTAACATTTGATGCAATTTGAAAAATCATAAACATTTTGACAACATGAAAAAATTAATAAATCATAGTCGACTTACTTTCGTCCCTTTTCCTCGCCCTTGCTTGAACTTCGTCCACTCACAAGTTTCGCTGGCGTTGCCACATGGTCGCTCGACCTCGTTACGCGTTGACAGTTGTCACGGCGCGACGTGAAGATGCTGCGTGTAACGTAATAAGCTTCGTTAAATGCCACTTAGGCCTTCTCGTTGTTGTTGTTGTAGTCGATTTTAGTACTCACTCTTGTTGTTGTTTATTATTCATTGTTCTTGTTCTTGCGGTTGTTGTTGTTGTTTTTGCCGGCCTCCTTCGACATCAGACACGGTTTGAGTCGCGTCGGGGACTCGATGACGGAGCGAACCCGGTGACGAGGAAAAGTTGGCAACGCAGACAGGGGGGGGGAGGGGGTTGCGGAGTAAGCGGGATGGAAGGCAAGAGCAAGTGAAAAACTTGCTGAAATTTGGCGCGAAAATAATTAAATTATAAGAGTCAATTTGTCGCTTAAAAGCTTCGAGAACGACGGCGACGTCCCCGAGGTGGTGGGGCTGGCAGAGAGAGAGAGAGAGGGAGAGCGAGAGGGGATGAGAGGGAGGGGGACGTCCAAAGTGCTCCGAAGACGCCGACTCCATTGGGTGGTGGCGGCTGAGGTCGGGGAGGTCGAGTGTCAAAAGTTGTGAACATAATTTTTGAACACTGAGAGAAAAATGCCATTCGATGTATACATAAACATTTTATTCAAAAAAATGTATGTATACATAAAAATTTTACGCAAAAGTTTTATACATCAAAATTTATTCATCAAAATTTATACATCAAATTTTTATATATAAAAAAGAGATTTTTTATATTCCTTCTTCTCTGATTTTATGTAAATTTTCTTCATCGTGATCGGCTATAAAAATGTTGGAGTAAACATGAAGTATTTAAAAATAAGAAAAAAAAGACAAGTTAAGAAATTCATTTTTATTTTCTTTTTAAAAATGAATTTTGAATTTTTGATTTACCGTTGGTTGATTTTCTGAAAAATGAGTTTATTCACTTGCCCTCGAGTTTGTTCACCCCCATTTTCCTCTCAGTGTATTCTCTTCCTCCTTAGCTCATTTTTTGGTCGCTGACGAAATTTGGCTAAATCAAATTTCGTTTGATTTTCACTCAAAATTTATTCGCATTCAATTTAGATTTCATTGAATTTATTTAAGTTGCTTTCGTTTTCGTTTTTGGTGCTTTTTTGTTTTTTGGTTCTGTCAAATTTGCATGCATTGTGTTGTGTTGTTGTAATTGCGAT
>OX376699.1:2342476-2620189 GCA_947389925.1 Coelopa pilipes
GAGGGTCGTTAAAAATAGCTCGGAAATTGTCCCACTGTCCCTGGGCGCCGACGAGGCGTGCGGCGAAACGAAAACGAGCCGATTGGCATCCGTCCAGCTGCTTTCTAGAGCGAACCCGGCGCGAGTGCAATAATTTTCATAAATCATTTCCTCCGAAATGCTGCAGAATGACACCCGCTGTCGCTGTCGTTGGCAACGCGACGCGACGCGACGCAACAATTATCCCGAACTGCATGTCGCCGGCCAATGAAACTCGGGGCCATCAATTTCTCCTCCGATTCCGCAAATTCCTCTCGCCCTTCTCCCCGCTCCTATTGTCCTGCCTTTCGTTTCTGATTCGCCCCGTCATCGCTCGGTTCAAGAAAGAATGTTTCTCGTCGCATTTTTAATGATTTGTTCATATTTTCATTTTTTTCAATTCGATATTTTTATGGCGTTTCTCGGTTTTTATCGCATTGGACGTCGTAAATTTGTCGCCGTTCAACACGCGCCAAGCCAGGTACGAAACCTCTCGATTGGAAATTTCTTCTCGAAATTCTCTCCAACTTTCATTTTTCATTCTATTAATTAGTTTATTTCGGGAAATCACCCGACTGGGCGTTTGCAATTCAGGAATCGGATGGCTTCCACCAGGGTTTGTCAATTTTTTTGTGCTCAGTATTTGTTCTTTAATTATTTTCAGTCAAAAATGAGACGAAGAAAATTGCAAAAACTGAAGAAATATTTTAAGTAGCAAAGTTGTAGCAAATTTACTTTTGTAAGACAAACAACTTTGCCATATTTTTTATCGCAATTCCTTGACTGCCATCTCCACCCTCTGTCGTTTCTTCTCCTTGTTCCCAATTTTGTCTTCCTCTTCTTAAACCAACTTCTTCTTCTACCTTCCTCTCCTTCCCTCCGACTCTATCGTATCAATTTTCTACTCCACATCCACAATCGTTCTTCGATCCACATTACTTTTTTAACGTCTACAACTTCATCCCTTGACCTCTCTCATATTTGCTATCTTTTCTTCACCCCCCCCCCCCCTCTCTCATCATTGCTCTCTTTCCTTCACCACTCTCGCTCTCCCTCCCGCCTCATTGTCCCCAGCTTCACCTGATTTTTCCTACAGAATATTTTTCCCATAATTCGCCTACTCCTCGTTGCCGACCTCCCGTACTCCCAGCATTCCTATCAGTCCCTCTCTTCTCCTTTTCCTTCTCCTTGCTCCTTGCTCCTCCCTTCCCCTTTCGCCTCCTCGGTCTGGGATCCTCTTCAGGTCCTCCCCGGCGGCCTCGATCTAATCGAATTGCCATTAGCTAACATTCAATAATGTTTTCGCTCGCAGGCCCGGAACCAGGCCGGCTCGAGATCCGCGGCGAGCCTCCGGCCACGCCCCTCCCTCCGCTCGGCCGCCTCTTGGCCAACTACGAGCTGGCTTTAAGTAGCTTCCTACTTAACCGCATCAGGCACTTGAGCTCACTAGAGACGAGTCCAGACGAGACGAGACGAGTCGGGTCGGGTCTCTTGCGGCGAAGGCGACGAGGGACGAGGGGCCAGGACGAGGACGAGAACAAAAAGGCGCGCCAATTGGAGTAGGAGAATAAAAGTAAAAATAAATGCAATAAACTACAGCCCACGACGAAACGAAACGAAATAAAATAAAATGAGCATCGAATAAAAACACTGGAATAAGGTGAAAATAAGAGCCATTGAAGGCGGGTAAAGACAGCGGAGGACCGAGAGCGAGGGAGTGGAGGTGAAAAGGGCGAGGACGAGATAGAAATTGCCAAAAGGTGAAGACGTTGAAAGGGCGGGCGGGCGGCCCGTGGGAGGCAGTCGGGAAAGGTGAAGGTTGAAACAAGCCTGAGGAGGAGAGGCGAAATAAAGTACTTGACAGATGCAGGCATTAAAGGCGAGGAACAGAGCGAGAGGCCATCAGGGCAGCGAGAGGGAGGGAAGCTAGACGAAGGGAAGGGGACGGAGCAGCGGCCC
Organism: Coelopa pilipes; assembly: GCA_947389925.1. Lineage (NCBI taxonomy): Eukaryota > Metazoa > Arthropoda > Insecta > Diptera > Coelopidae > Coelopa > Coelopa pilipes. The sequence goes on from OX376699.1 coordinate 2,344,454, forward strand.
GGGTGCGTTCGAGCTGCGACTTCGGCTCCCTTCGAGTTGCTGCGACTCCCTGCCGTGGTTCTCGTTGCTGTTGTGAACTTCTGTGTATGACAGCTAATGAGGAGGCAGTGTTGCCACTTAATTGAGCGGCGAATCGGGTGGCTCAAACGCGGGCCAGGCTGCGTGGGGAGAGCGGGCGAGACAGGGCGAGGGATGGAGCCGCCCGCTCATAAATGAATTAGGGCAGAATTTTGTGCTGTGCGTTTAATTGTGTGAGAGAGGGGGGGGGGACGGGGAGGAGTTGGGTAGGAAGTTGCAGAATCTACTGGGGTCTTGGGAAGGGGGGAGCCGCTGCTGTTGTTGGTCGAAAGGACCTCCAAATTATGCTGGCATTTATGGGGAATTCGGGCAAAAACTTTCCGCACAATATGCGGCGTAAAGCGTTAATTAAGTTGACGTGATTGCGTGCGAGCGACTCCCACCCCCTCCTCCTTCCGCACTCCATCTGTCTGTCCGTCCTTCCGTTCTGCCGCCCTCCTACTCCCGGTCGCCCGGCACAGTGGGTCAAACGCGGCCTAATTGCGTCTGCGCTCGACTCCCGCTAATTAAGGCCCGTCCACTGGGGCTGCCTTCGAGCTCCAGAGAATGGTTTTTAATGAAGAGATTTATCACATTAATTTGTTGAAATTCGACGAGGGCGCCGAATCTATCAGGACACTTAAAAGCTCTCTCTCTCTCTCCCCATCTCTTTCATGACATTTGCTTCCACAACGAAGCCACTCAATTAAGTCGGCGTTGGCGTCGACGGGGTTTCCAAGGGCTTTGAATTTTTTGGCATCAGTTGACAGGAGAAATTCTGATATTTATCTATAATTTTCCATTCAAAGTTTTCGTATTATGTTTTTCGCTAGATCATTGATGTTGTTAAAATATAATTGGTTTCAGACTGACTTTAATTCAAACTAAACATTAAATTGACTTTATTCCATTGATGGGGTTTTTTAATTTTTGTGATCTTGAGATTGGTTCATTTTTGAGCATTTTATTCAATTAAATTAGCGAACTTCAGAAATTGTTCTTTTTTGATATTGTTTCAAAACTGATTTGATTTATTTCGGTCACGATTCATTTGTTAATTTATTTTAACTATTTCTCTTTTCTGTATGCTTTTCGTCGTCGCTTTTGTGGTTGTGCAGCCGACAAGGCGTCTGTCACACCGGACCGGAAGCCGGCGTGTGATCCTCGAAAATTGGCTTTCCTGTTGGAATTCTCCATCCTGCCGCATCGTCCTCATCTGCATGCTCAGCATTGACAGATTCTCATCATCGCCAAGATCTCGGCATCTTCGACTCTTTTCACTCTTCTCGACATTATTCGCTGCTCACCTCTCTCCCTCTCTGTCTCGCCATCACCATTCCAACACCATCATCAGCAACATGCTCGTGGCCGTGAACTTCCTCTTCATCATCATCATCATCCTCATCCTCATCCTCATCTGCGCCAAGACGTGGTCATCATCGCCTTCCTCGTCATTATTCTCCTCGCCAGCTCTTCCTGTTGCTGGATGTGCCTGTGGTGGTGCCCTCGCTGTTGTTGTTGTTGTTTTCGATAAAATGCGCATACGTTTGCACCACACAATGACACGGTCTCATCAGTGTGTGTGAGCCTGTATGGCTGTGTTTGTGTCCATTTTTCACTTGACATTTCGCTTTATTTCAATTATTCGCCTCAGTCATCAGCTTCATTTCCGCTCGGCTGACATTTCCCGACGCCAGGGGCGCCCCCTGGGCGACGTATTTGTGTATGTCCACACTGTCTGTGTGTGTAAGTGAGTGACTGGCTGGGTGTCGTTTGTGTGTGTGCGTTGATGCGTTCAATTTTCATTTAATATTCAATTGTTGTTCGGAGCCTTCGGAGCCTTCATTCGCTCAATCAGTCAATTTAATTGCATGTTTGTGTGGTGTTCCTGCACTACTTTCAGTTGCCCCTGTGGGTGTGTGTGTGGGTGTGAATAGTGGCGTGTGTGTGTGTTCGTGTCCTGCCTCCCACTGCGGCCCGCTGCGTGTTAATGGCGACGATTATTTGGAAAAATTATCAACTTCCGGCCCGGAGGCCCGGGCAACGATGGCGTCACTGGCCAAACGCAAGAGTTCTCGGAATTCGATCTCTCGGCGGGACATGAAGGAAACCTGCTTCCTCTTCGTCTCCTCCCACCTCCCTCCTGCTTTCTTCGCTTCTCCACTCATGTTGTCCTCTCGTCTCAATTCTGTCTCCTACAGCACTTGGGTTTCAGTTCTCTTTCTTTTAGGACTTCGTTTTGCTTCCTCTCTGCTGTTTATTTTTCTTATTTTTCCTTTTTGTTTACTTTTTATTTTTTCTCTTTTCCTCTTCCTCCTCTCCTTCTTTTGGTCCGCCCTCTCTCCTCTTCTCGTGCCCTATGACATCTATTTTACATTGCAAATCGTTTTAATTAAACTTCGCATAAATTTGTCAAATCCTTTCCGCTTCGGGATCGCGTTGCCAATTGACTTTCCTTGTGGTGCTTCCTCTTCCCCATTCCTTGTCCTGGTTCCTTATCCCGCGTCTGTCGTCATTCTTCGTCGACATCGTTGAGGAGATGAAGGAGGAGGAGGGCGGAGAAGTTGGTGGAATGGGCGGGAGAATTTAATGAATTATTTATTAAGTACAACAACAAAAACAACAACAACAATGACATAAATAACCACAACAACAAGATTGAAATCTGCCGCCATCATCACACCAACAACAACAACGTCACCAAGCCGAAATCCCTTCCCTCGGCCAACAAGCGAGTCCGTCGCCGGAAGTGCGTGTCCATGTGTTCATGTAGACAGATGTGTGTGTGGGTCTGTGTTAGTAGATTGAGTTTCGAAAATGGCGCGCCTTCAATTAAACGGCCCGCAGTTGTTGTTGCCATTTCAGCCGCCTCCCCCTTGCATTTCAAATTCAAATTTCCCGTCACTTGTTTGGATAAATTTATATATATATAAACAGTCTTTGGGGTGACGGTCGTTGGCAATGCGTGAGAGCTGCTCCAAAGTGAGGGATAAAACAATACAAATCACAAAGAAAAACAGAAAAAAGTAAAAAATAAACACAAGAAAACTTGAGCCAAAGTAAAAGCAAATGAATATAATTCGTAATTCGTTGGAACTCACGATCGAAAATAATGATTATTTTTTGTATAGTTCCACTAGAAAAATTAGATATGTTTGCAAAATTTTGATTGTATTTCTTGAAGAGCCCTGGGGAAAAATTGACAAATTGATGATGGTAAATTGACGAAGATAAATTAAAGATCTGCCAAAGACGGGAGCAGGTTTGGAAACCTCGAAAACTTTCCAACCATCTGACTGAAGACCCTGACAGCCGTCTGACGTCGACTTCAAGTCCCGGCTCAACTCCGCGAACGCGCTTCGAGGAACCCCCGAGTCTTGAAATCCGATTAAAGCCGTCCGCACCGACCGGGCGACCGAACCGACGCGAACAACAAGAGAGCAATAACAATGGAAGTGGCAGATTAAGCCGCGTGGTCCGTAACGTAACGCGAAATAACGGAATGGGAAATAACGGAACGCAAGTCACGCCGTCGTCATCCGTGACGTGTTGACATAAAAATTGAGACCAAGAAAACAAACAACGGAGCGGCGGGAACGGGGAAGCGAGTGGAAGGTGTCGAGGGCCGAGAGGGCGGGGAAAGGGTTGAAGTGGAGGGAGGCAAAGGAAGGGGGAGCGAGGAGTGAGGGCGGGAAGAGGAAGAGGAGGGCACGGCGGGAGGCCCACAGAAGGAGGGATCGAGAGAGAGAGAAGAACAGAATCAGTGCGAGGGAGAAAAAATAGTCACGACGGAAACTTCATGATGAATGCATTTTTTCTCGCAAGCAGACGAGCTTTGAAAAAATCTTTTTTCACCCCCACCCCCATTGTTGTTGTTGGGTTTTTCTCTCGCCGACCCCTGGCAAAGGGACGACGAAAGTGCAGAAGCAGGAGGAGGACGAGGAGGAGGAGGAGGTCGACGGAAGCCCCAGGCCCCGGGCTGATCCCCGTTTGGCTCCTTTTGCTTGGCATTTTCCGCAAATGGAATTATGAAAATTATACCGTTAATAAATCTGACAGCTCCAAAGGTCGCCGCAGGGGAGGGAGGGGAGAGGGCGCTGGGATTTTGATTTCCTCGCCATTTTCGCGAAGGACGACGAGGTGAAGGATTGTTTGGTTTTTTGTTTTGCTATTTTTTTGACAAGCTCGTGGCAATTTTGGAATGCATTTTCATTCCTGGCCGTCGATCGAGGCGGAGAAAACCAGGTTGCTTAAATTATAGTTCTGTTGTTTTTCTTGTCCAACTTTGTTTCTTGCTAAATTTGTTGTTGTAGTTTTCATTCTTTCCCTTGTTGCATTTATTATTTCATCTATTTTGATATGATTTGTTCATAGTCGATTTGGTTGTCGTCGATTTTCTGGTTGTCGATTTTGTTGTCGTTGATTTGTTTGCTTTCAATTTTCTTGTTTAAATTTAGCTTCTTGAAAATTTTCTTCCCTTCACGCTTGCTCTTCTTCTTTTTGTTGTTGTTGTGGCAGAGGTTTTTCCTGCTGTTGTTTTTTCGTCATTGTTGCAGTTGTTGTTGCTCCGATTGCCAATTCTCTGTCATTTGTGGCGTTGGAATGTCCTGTTCTTGTTGTTGTTGTTGTTGTTCTGCTCTTGTCATTGCTGATTCTGCATTCCTTCGCATTCCTCCGCATGTCCCCTACACCTCGCTCTCTCTCTCTCTCTGTCTGTCTGCCTCCCTCCCTCCCTCGTCCTCTCAGCAACAAATTCTTAATTGGACCGAGTTCGTCCGCTTGCGGCGCAGGCGGATGACGGATGACAGATGACAGGTGTTGTTGCTGTTGCTGTGACTGTTCTTGTTACTCTGGAAGTTGTTGCTGTTATTGTTGTTGTGACTTTGTTGTTCTTCTCTCCATTGTGGTTGTGGGCCGACCCAATGCACTGCGATCTGATGCGAAGCGATGGAAGGTCGGCGGCTTCAGACGTCCGGAGCAACAGCGTGATGCATTGCGCTGCGATGATGGACAGGAGGCGGACAGATATTTCACTATCTGTTCGGCGTCGCCGTCGTTGTCGTCGTCGCCTTGTTGTTGTTGTTCGTCTTGTGCTGGTGGAATTTGGTTCTTGTTGTTGTTGTTTCTCACGCTGCTCTGTGCATGCGATGGAATTTTTCGTTCTCGTCTGAAAATTTTGTGTTAAAGTTTTTGTTGAGTTTTTCCTTTCGGTTCTTTTTCTATAAATTTAAATTCGATTTTCACGTTTCTTATCGTTTTTTTTTCCATAATTTTTTCAATTTTTTTCCGTTCTCACTTACAACTTCCTTTCTTTATCATTGTTCTGGTGTCCTCAAATTTGTATTTAATTTATTTGAAATTTTTTCCGAATTTGTTTATTCATATATTTATAACTTTGTATTTATTGTTTTTATTTTTTTTTTTATTCACTCATTTCATTTATTCATGCTTCTTTGTAATCTTTCCATTAGAGTGACCAAGGAAATGATTTTTAGCTAATGTTTTAATATTAGTATTGCTTTCTTTTTAAACTGTTTCTGCAGCTTTGGCAGCTTTCAACGAATGACCACAGATTTTAAGAGCATTTCAACGGGTTTTTTTTATCCGCAATTAAGCTGTTCATTCAATACGAATCCTTTACCGTTAATCGTTCGATGGATTTCCATCAAGAGCAGGAGAGAAAAACTGAAAATACTGCGGCTTTTTTAAACTTTCTTATCAGTTTTGATTGAACTGGGAAATATTTTATTATTTTTTTTGTAAGAATATTCTTATTCTACTTTACTTTTTTTGCAGTTGAATTTATTATTTTTGTATTTAATAATTTATCAAGCTTGGGAAGGAATTGAATGTTGCGCATACGCCACGGTGCACCCACACTAACGAAAAAAACGCTTACGAAATCCATGGAGAAATAAAATAGGGAGAAAAAAAAAACAAAATTAAAAGCGAAAGGAACAACAATCACAACAACAACGCCACTGAATTTTTACTACAAATTACTACGACTACAATGTAAAGAAAACCAAACCGAGAAATAAACACAAAGAGAATAGTAAAATTTATCTAAATTGAAAAAGGCTGTAAATATGGAATTGTAGAAATTAAAGCAACAACTATTAAAACCACTACATCTGAGGAATTTTAACGAGAAGCCGAACCAGGAAAATGCAATAACATAAATCGACAAGAACAAAAATTTCCTCAGAACATTAAATATGCAGTGAAAGCAAAAGACATTTAAGAAACAACAAAAAACCCACCACACTACAGCAAAGTCATGCCACTAACAACAACAATCGCAGCAATAACAACGACAACAACAACAACTACACGCAACAATAACAACAGACAAGAGAGAACAACAAGAGAGAACCTTCACATTGAATGGAAAGCGAATAAATCGCATCACGAACAAGCAAATAGTTTCATGGTCCCTCTCGCTCTCACCCTCCCTCCTGTTCGCTCTCCCTCTCCCTCTCCCTCTCTCTCGCTCCCATTCTCATTTCGTCTCCTCTCTTCTCTTGCAGCGAGCTCAAACCATGTCTGCCTCCTGCCGACGGCCCATGACGCATACGAAGCACCAGGCGACGACCGAGGCGGCGACAGCGACAGCGACAGCGACGGCGAAGGCGACGTCGGCAGCCACGCAGCAGCGACGACAGGCGGCAGCGACGGCGTCTGCGGGTCGCTGAGCGGCGCCCGCGAGTGTCAAAGTTGAAGGCGGCGAAGGCCACGTGGATCCCCTGAGAGACGGCGGCGTCAAAAACAACAACAACAACAACAAAGGCACACGGCTGCATCGACGATTGCATCATCCATGCAGAATTGAGGCAAAAACAGCAATAATTTGAGGAATAACAATTAAAAGAACAACGAGAGAGAGAGAGAGAGCAAATACTTGGCCACAAGAACGAAGGCAGCGCCAGCAACAGGGGCGCAGAGCGGCGGGAGGCAGAGCAAAAACAGCCGACAAAACAACAGCAAAGAGAGGGAAGACCTACAATAGCAACAACAACAACAACAACAACCGCCAGTCGGCGAAACCACCCGAAAACACCAACGCCATGCTCCGCAGCTGCGTCTGCTTCGGGCGCCACGGCGGCAAGCGTCGGAGCTCCTCGCTCGAGGACTCGTCGTCCTGTCGCTCCTCGGAGATCGAGCGCGGCGGGGCCCTCGCGGAGACGACGGGCAGCGGCGCGGACGACGGCGCCGGTGGTGGCGGCGGCGGCAGCGGCAGCAACGGCCTGACGTCGTCCGGCGGCCGCGGTCGCAACGGCGGCGTCGGCTCCGGTGGCGGTGGCGGTGGCGCGTCCAGTTTTCTGCAGTTGTTCCAGTCGCGCGGTTGGTATCGGCACTGGCGCAAGGCCGGACGCGGCATGAGCATGACGAAAATCGAACGCAGTGAGTGATTTTTCAACTTTCCATGCTTTTCTATCTCCACATATAGTGCTATAATAATATCATACCGCTTTCTATTCCACGTACGCTCGCATCCCTCACACCGTGCGATCCACATAATCATCTCTTTCCCATAATCGCTGCTCCCCATCATTTCTCCTCCCCATAATTGCTCGTTCCCGTAATCTCTGCCTCCACATAATCCCCTCTGCCACATAGTCTCCTATCCATTTGTACTCCTTTCCTCCTCTGCCCGTCAACCCCTGTGTGCTCTGTATATTCCACTACATTATATCGCCACATTTCTATCTGGCCTCCGTTCGCATCGACCTCCCATTGGCATTGCGAACCATTGTTGGCCTGGTTGAAAGATTTCACTACTTTCCCATTGGATTTGGTTTCTTTCCGAGCTCTCTGGACTTTTCTGGACTCTGAACTGCTATTTTCAGCAATAGAAGATGTTGCAATATGTAATCTGAAAGCCTGGAATTCATCGATTTTACATTTTTTTTATAATTTATTCCTACTGTCGTTCGTTGTTTATCGTTCGTTGTTGGGCTTGCATGCATGTTACTAATTGGCTAATTGGATTTGTCTGGTTTTGCTCATGATTTGCTACAATTTATGTTAAGATTTATATTTTATTTTTTTTTTAATATTGAAATGTTTCTGTTATTTTAATTTATTTTCCTGTTGTTGTTTCGTTATTTTTTAATATTTTTTTAATAATTTCAATAATTTTAAATTCATTAATTTTAAAAGGTCTGAAATGGTTATTTAATTTATATATTATATATTGTATATAAATTAAATAAAATTTCAATTTAATTTCTTTAATTTAAAAATGTAAATCTTCCTTTTTTCCATTACTTTTAATCAATTCTTTTTTGTGAATTCGGATAAACGGTTTTGGCTGGATTTTCATTTATTTTCTTTTTTCTCGTTTTATTTTGTCCACCCTTTTGAAGTTTCATTTTCTGCACTCTTTTGCGATTTTGCGTTTCGTGCCCGGGGCTGAAGGGCTCGTGAGTTGGAGTCCTTTGTGGTCCTGGCACTGAAGTCCTTGCTTTTGGCGGTTGTGAGTTGTTCTTTTTGATATTTTAACAAAAAAAAAAAAAAAAATTAAACAGGCCTTTTTATTTTTCTGAATCTAAAATTAAAAAGTTTGGTTGAATGTTTTTTTTTTTTATGGGAAGCACCAAAAATTCTCTCCAGAAGGGCTTTTAATTTTTTACTTAATTTCATAATTTCTCTATTTTTGCCACTTTTTAAAACAAATAACAGCAATTGAATTTTTGCCGCTCTCGTGAAATTGTCTTCCAAATTTTGAAGTGCCTTCGCCAGGACACTTTCTCGTGTCCTTCCCTGGCCCCTTTTGTGCAATTTCATTTGATTAAATTTTACACAATTTTTTTGTGAAACCAACAACTCACGGAGGAGAAGGGGAAAGGGGAAGGGATAAGAAAACGAGTTAAGTTCAAGGATTCCGCTGTGCACTCAGACGAACCGTCAGCAGGACTCTTCAGGGTCGCCGCAAGCGCCATAAGTTGCAATAAAAAGATCTAAAAAAAGAAAAAAGAAAAATACAACACAAGAACAAGCATAAAAAGCAACAACAACCGCAGCGGTTATAATAAAAGATGATGGCTCGTAAAATGGCGAAAACTTAATATTTAAAAGTGAGACAAAAGTCGTTAAGCCGGATGAGGTGCAGCCGGATAAGATCAAAGTCGAAGGGGTTCAGGGAGTCGGAGGGGAGCTGGGGGAGGATGAGGAGGGAGGGAGGGAAGGAGGCGATGAGGATGAGGACGAGGACGACCATAGATAGAGAAGACGCCCACGGCGGTGCAGAGGAGGTTGCATGCGTGGCTCCCGTCCGTCCGTCCGTCCGTGTGGCTGTCCGTGAGCCTGTTTGTCTGGCTTCTGTCTGTCTTCTTGCCTTAAGGTCCGTGTGTGTGTGTGTGTGTGGATTGATGTTGCCTCCAATTCACCATGAAGACAAAAGGTCACAAAAAGACTCCGAAAAGAGTCCAGAATGAGCCAAAAACCGAACGAAACCAGAGGAAGGTTGTGAGAGGGAAATGAAGGATCGGCAGGGAGGAGGAAAATTCATGAGGAAGTGGAGTGGAGTGAGAGCTGGGCGCGAGTGAGCGAGACAAATAGCTCGGGAGAAGACAAGACAAGATGCTTCTCGCGAGCTCGCCGGCTGCAGCTGGGGACGATGAAAAACGACCAAGAAAGAAGAGTGAGGGGAGGGAAAGGGAAAGGGAGAAGGAAGGAAAATGCTGAAGCGGCGAAAAATTGCCCGCATTGTTGTTGTTGCTGCGGCTGCTGTTGTGTCTGCCAGCGATGCAACAAAGTTTCCAGTGTTTTTCGTTTCGAGACGAAACATAAAAGAGACTTTGAGATGAAACGAAATTCGGAGGAATTACTTTCGCCACGATGGCGTACGATTTTCGTACGACAACGTTTGGCCTGAAGAAGGCAACAAAAGAAATATTAAAAATAATGAAAAAAAAATTCATCGAAATTCGAAACAACAAACTTTTGGCTTCGATTTGTGCACATTTCGCGAATTGTTTTTTCTTCTCTAGTTGATCCCATTTTCCTCGTTTTTTGCCGATTTGTGTCCTTCTCTTCCTCTTCTCCTTTCCCGCCTCCCTTTGAAAGTTCTTTAACGACGACTCCAAAGTCATCTGCTTTCGCCCTCCTTTCCTTTCGTTTTGAAAGCTCTTCAGCCGACGCCACCCCCGTCAGCTCGCAAGCCTCGCGGTCTGCAACAAATTATCCGCATTCCCTCCCTCTTCCTTCCCCACTACCTCTCTATCTCTCTCTACCCTTCTTCCTTCTGCTTCATCTCTCTCTCCCTCTCTCTTCATCTCCCCCTTGCGGTCTCATTTCAGTTTCAGTTTCATTCCTCGTAGGATTGCGATTTGAGCGCCGGGCATAAATCGGCGGACCACGGGCATTTGCTCCCCACCCTGCCCTCTTCACCCCCTCAACCCCGCCCTCTTCGGCCGAGCTCCAGCCACGGTGCCTCCCATTGCCGGGCCCCTCTTTTATGGCCTCTTGGATGGATTCGCCTACGCATTAAATTATTTTCCAGCACTTGTACGAGTGCTCTCGGACTCCCTCGTGTCAGCTGTCGGTGGGGGCGTCGAGAGGTTCGGGAGGTTCGCCCACTTCCGCTTCCGGTCGCTTCGCCGCGTGGTGTGCGAAATGAAATGATTGAGAAGCCGCGGCGATTCATTCGATTGCATTCTCGATTCACTCGCAATTTCTTCGCGATCGACCGTCGCTTGGGTTTCCTCATTAATTTATTTCCCTTTCTTTCCATTCGCTTCCTTCCCGCTTCCCACTTATTTTCGCAATTATTTTCATCTTTTTACCTCTGCCTCCCCCTCCACTTGTGCCTCCATCATTTAGTCATTCAGTTCAATCGTCTGGTCTTTCGGTTCTCCTTGAGCTTGCCTCGGATTCCCTGGAGCTTCCTTCGATTTCAATTTTTCCCCTCACTCGGTGTCATCATTGGCTGGTCCTTGTAGGAGTCTCGCGCTCTCTCTCTCTCTTCCTGTCTTTTCCCTTCTTATCTCCCTTTTCTCTCTCCCGCGATTCCTTTGTTCAATCGCGCATGTGATTTAAATTGAATTTGCATTTGTTTCCGATGAAATTATTTCGCGAATTTCGAGTTTCTTTATCGTTTTTATCGTAGGTCGTTTTATCGTCGCGATAGGGAAGTTCCAGCTTCTCTCCGTCAATTGATAAGCTTCTGTTCAGCAATTCGGAAGCCCCTCTTCAAATCGCTGAAGTCGCTTTCATCATGCCAGAGCTCGTTTCCCAACTCAGAAGCTCCTGCAGTGACTTCCCATGGCTGCGGCAAACGACTCTTATCTCCGATCAAAGAGCCTCCGCCTCCGCCTCCATGGCTGTGTCCTTATTCGCATCCTTATTCGCGCCACCTTCGCCTCGGTCCTGTTTGTGGCTGAATTTCGCAGTCGTCCGAGGATCCTTTCGGGACGTGTCTCGGGCGGCTCCGGGCAAAAACCATTAAACGGGAGTTTCTAATCTTCTTAATGTGTAATTAATTTGTATGCGAGGAGGGGAGACAGAGAGGGGGAGACAGAGAGGGGGAGACAGAGAGGGGGAGACAGACAGAGAGAGAGAGTAGGAGCGGCAATAAATCGCAGCAACAACAATTGAACCCAACATCGGCGACTACAACCACAACAAGAAGGCGTCACGTGCACACCAACACATCCTTAATTGCTTTCCAACATCGGAGCCCAGAGAGAGGACTCAGGACACACACACACGCACGCACGCACACGCCCACACCTGTCATCTGTCGAAGTTCGAAGGTTGCGTTCGATCGCCGTTGTTGCTGTTGCTGTTGCTGTTGTTGTTGTCAGATTTATTGATGATGTTCCAGTTTCAAACTGTGTGTTGTTGTAAATGATTAAGTTGTTGTAACTCACACTGTTCTTTCGGTCGATTGTTTTTGTAAAGAATTTTGCTACGACTGTTGTTGTTGTTGCTCTGCTGGCCTTCACCGAACTTTGAAAACCGTTTCACTAAAGTGTCTTCAACTTCGACTACTGGGCAAATTTTACTCGAACTTTAATTGATTTTTTCAATTGTACTTACATTGAAAGAGCAAAACTCTTGGATTTTAAACGCAAATATTTACAGCTCGACACTTTCAGAAATCCGATTAATTTGTTTCCAATTATTAGCAGTTGATGATTGATGATGATTGACTTGAACTCAAAATACATTTATTTGTCCACAGCTGTTAAGAAGGCTGCATTTTATTCAGTTTTGCAGAAGGAGCTGGAAGAATTTGCAATTTTTTCTGCTTCGTTTTATTTGCCTCTTTCCAATCATCGGCTTAGTCTCCTACTTATCAAATTGTTTCGAGCAGCTGACAATCGTTGAAATTTTTTCCTACCCTGCTCAGAATTTTCCACCCTCTCTCGAGATTCCTCAAGCGTCCTTCGTCACTCTGGCTCAAACTTCGTCCAGCTTCTCCAGCATTTCTCGGCCTCTGCCACCTTCTTCAGCTCCTCCAAACTACCTCAGCTTCTCCGCCTTTCACCTCCCACTTCTGCTTTCTGTAAGTTTTCTTAATTCAACCTATCTTTCCGTAGAAAAAGCACAATCCGAAATTCGGAAACATTGTCGAGAATCTTCTGCCTTCGTCCCGAACGATTTCTTTGTCGTCTTTAAGCAGTCTGCCTTAAGCTAATCCACTGCGTTTGTCCTTTTCGCTCAGGGACCTCCAGCTCCTCCCTCCAAGTGGACCCTTTCGCAGGAATTTCTCCCAAGCTTCTTCGGCTCCTCTCCCCGGTATTCTCTGGTATTCTCTGGTATTCGCTCCTCCCTCTGGCATTCCCCTATGTATTTTTTGGTCCTCCTTGGGGTTCCCTTCAAGGGTCTCCTTTTCACCAACCTGCCAGCCAGGGTCGCCTTCAACCAACCCTTTCTTTCTTCCTCCCTCTCCCTCTCCTTCTCCCTCTCAAATCGTCGCCTCCGGCCCTTCAACCTTCACCCTAAATCCCTTCTAATGGCCGGACTCATCCTCAGACAGACCTCGACCCTTCCTCGATCCAACAAATGCAGAAATTGTCTCGCTTTAAGTCTGCGCAATGACCTTCTGTCCCCCTCTCCCCCTCTCCCCCTCTTCCCCTGACAGCTGCAGGGTCTTCTCGCCCTCTCTGCATCTCTCTCTTTCTGCTGAGACCCCAACGTCAGTGCTCGACTTGAATGAATCAATTTTCCACTGCTGAATTTTGCTACAATGGCTTTGTTATGCCTTCGTAACCCAACCACAGACACACACACACTCACATAGACAACTACTGATCCTTCTGCTGTCTCTCTCTCGCTCTCCTCTTCTCCTTTCTCCTTTCTGTCTTGAGCGTGCTCTCGCTCCACTGGACTTCCTTATCACTATTACGAAAGCTGTTCCAGTCATCGTCCTTTATTTCTCTCCCTCTCTTTCGCGCTCTCCCCCCCTCTCTCCTTCCCTGCTCCCATTAATTTCCTCCTTATCTCCCTTGCTTCATCTCGTCGTCTCGTCCACGTCCACGTCGTTTGGAAAATTATAACAAAAAAGATGGAGCTCAAGATATGGCAAAAACATAAAATGTCAAACGAGTCTCAACTTGATGATTTATAATAATAACCATAATAATGAGCTTTTTATGTCCATCTCGTTCGCACAATTTCCCCCTCGGTAGGGTGTGATGATTATCTATTTGTTGTTGTCTCTCTTATTGCCTTTGCATATCTAATATCCTTTTCATATCTATCCATCATTATGGCGATGATTGTAATGGAGTTTGTGGAAAAGAAGGAGGCGGTGGCGGAGGCGGGTTGGGAAGGGGGGAAGTGAGGGAAGAGAGGGAGGGGGAAGGGGAAAAGGGAGTGAAAATGGGGGCGAAAACGTGAAGAGTCTCGAGAGGGAGCGATGGAAATTTGAGCGACGTCTCACGACATGAGTTATGGATTAATTGTGGTTAATTCGGAGTGGGCGCCTGGGCCTCGTCTGAGGCCGAGCCGTCGAGGCCTCCTGACGGCTGGCTGAGGGTCGCACAGGCCTCTCCAAGGGCACCGAGAGAGGACTCGGCGGTGGGCGTGGCTCGTGCTTCGACAGCGCCTGGTCCTTGTCGTTATCGCTGGCCATCGCTTTGCAATTTGCCCAGTTGTTGTCGTTGCTTTGTCTGTCATTTGACAGCCGTTATTATTGTTTCTGACGTTGTTGTTGTTACTATTATTATTTCGTGCCCCGCGGGTCTTTATTGTTATTGTTTATCAAGCGTAAATAACACCCGATAACGTCGAATCAACATTAAATTTATCATAATTGCTCGTTTACTCGCCCTCCATGCGGTGCCCGAGCGATCCAGGGGAGAAATGGGCTTAGAACGAGAGCCAGTGGTGAGGACCAGGGGCTCTTGCTTCGCTCACATGGTGGCCTCGCCAGCTCCCTGGTCCCCCCGTCCAACTCTTCCTACTCGCCCCACTCCTCCTTCCTCCCCTCGGGCTCCCTCCTGTTAACCCTTTGCGGCCACTTTGAACTTGCAGCCCACTGGTGGTTAATTAGGCCCAAATACCCCAAACAGGGTGGCTGCGACCGACATTTAGGGCGAATTTTCGAAGATGTGGGGAAAAACGTCCCTTTGTCTCTCTCCGGTCGTCCGTCGTCGGCTGTCGGTAGGGAATAATTCCATCGACGGCTCATTAACCAACATCGCATTACGCCGATATCTCCGGCGCTCCGCCATTACCTCATCGCTTAATCCGGACCGCGCTCCCGCTCCCTCCTGTCTCCACTCGCACCACTCCGCAATTTCGCCGACAGTTGCCCGAGTTATCGAGGTAATCAAGGCGATTACTCGGCCTTCGTCCGTCCCACGCCGGCTGTCAACGCCGCCGCCGTCAGTCAGTCAGCCAGCCTGTCTATCTGATGTCTGTCCGTCTGTCTATCTCTTGGAGTGCCTGTCAATCGGTCGCTCGCTCCTTCCTCGGCCCCTCGACATTAATAATCGATAGAGTCCAAGCGGATTTGTTGCAAATTTCGCTCCTCCGCGCCGGTCGTAAATAATTCTCTTTCTCTTCGAATTTTGTCGAATTTTCCCCAATTCTTGTCGCGTTTTCTCCTCCTTTCTCCGCTCTTCTTCCCGTTCTCCCGCGTTTTTCTCTCCACTCTGCACTTTCGACCAATGTCAATGTTAATTTTAGTCAGTTTTCCATTTGGGAGTCGCTCCGCCCTCGCTGGTCTGCCTCTGTTGTCTCGATGTCGCCCGCCCCTCCTCCGCTCTCAGTCCCGGCTTCCACTCGCCGGCCGTCCCTCGGGCCGACGGAAGGTCAGGGGTCGTCCCTTCCGGAGTGCATGAGCAAATGAGAATCAAATCTAGGAAATGATTTCGGATTTTGCAGCCCTCACTGGGAGGGGGCGGGACTGAAGGACAATGGTGTGTGTTTGCACAATTTGCGTGGGTGTGTTTGTATGTGTGTGTGTGTTTGTGTGCATGTGGGCGAAAGACTGTGATGTCGTGTGCTTTGTCTCAGTGTGGAAACAACTAACGATGGAGCCTCGTTAATTCTTTGCTTCATTCATGCGATGCGTGTCGAGATTTCCAAATCTAATGAAGGCTTTTAGAGAGAATGATTTTTTAGATATTTACAATTTTTCCCTCTCTTCCTCCCTCTCTCCCAAATATCGCTCAAAAAATTATCTCTAAATATATATCGGTATCCAATGGCGAGGGCGATGGCGATGGCGAAACTTCAGTGGTTCCAGTGCCTCGAAAAGCGAGAATCGGGGAATTTTCCGTGGAATTTCTGAAGGAAGACGAAGGAGGGGGGGGGGGAACGAGCGAGCGAGTGGGGACTTCGTGCACTTTATTGGAATTATGCAAATGCTAATAGAAGAGTCGAAATGTAATCGAAACGGAACGAAATGAATTCGCATTAAAAACACTCGCGATGCCAACGAGGCACGAATCACGTTTCGATGTCGATTTAATCCGAATAAATTGGTCCGAATAATTTGTTGTTGTTGTTGTTGAGGTTGCTGTTGTTGTGGTGATTGTTGTTGTTGCTATCAAGGTTGTTGCTGTTTAAGTCATTGCTGCTTAGGCTGCGTTTTTGTTTTTGACAACGTTTTTGTTGAGGTTCAACCGATGTTGTTCGAGATGTCGTCATTGTAGTCGTTGCTGTTGTAATTGTTGTTGCTGCAGTTGTTGTTGGTGTTCTTGTTAACTGAATACCTGGCTCAAGTGGGGCAAGGTCGTACTGAAGGTCAGAGGTCGAACCCATCATCTCCCGGCATATCGAGTTACGAGGCATCGGTCTTGCTTGTCCATCGCTCTCTCTCTCTCTCTCTCTATCTCTCACCTTCTTTCCCTCTCTCCCCTCGCTCTCCCCTTTCCACCCCACATTTTCGCTATTCTCGAGGACTCGTTGAAAAGCGAAAGACAAAAATTATTGGAATACAAAACAAAACCCAATGTCGTTGTTTGTCAACCGTTGTCTTCCTGTCCATCTTGAGGTGTCCCTCGTATTTCAGTTGTTGTCGCAGCTCCGGTTGTTGTTGTCGCAGCTCCAGTTGTTGTTGCCTTTGTATACCATTCACTGTTGCCGTTGTTGTTGTTTTTATTATGAAAATGTCACTGTCGCCGTCGCCGTCGCCGACGTCGCACGCAAAGCTCTCGCGAACACTTCAATCATCGACACGTCCCACCCTCTTCGCTCCACGCGTTCCCCGAGCCCCCCACACTCGCCGCAAAATGTTGGTCAATACGAAAAATGTCCAAGCATTTTCTCGAAAAACAACATTAAATAAAATTTGTTTGGATTTTATCAATTTATTTTTAGTTACAAAATCAGCAAAAAATATGTAAATTAAAAATAATGATTTCCTTTATACAAATAGAAAGGGGAATTTACAAAATTGTGGATTTATGTAAATAATTGTATTTTTTTATTTTTAATTTTTATTTACAAAGTCAGTACAAAATATAATTTTTGGAAAATAGAAAAATCAATACAAATCTTGGAGTCATGGAAGAAAGTTCAGTTTGAAGGGAATATTTTCGTGCTTGTCGAGTTATTTATTGCATAAAACAATACAATTAAATATTTAATACTTTTTCATTAATGCTATTTTTCCCAACTCTTTGCTGCCGATTTTCGGCGTGAGTGTTGCGAAAATATTGAAACTCATTTGTCTCCCCCTCATACATAAATTTTTGGTCTCGTCTCGTCTCCCGCTCGCTGGATCGCTTTTTATTCGGGCAAAGGACGAATTCAAAAAACGCGCTCACTCGACCAACTCGAGTGGATGCGAATTTAATCCACTCCAGAGCGTCGTTACAACGGCGACGGCAACAACACTGGCAATGACAATGACAACAAACAACACCGAGACGTTACAACCGTTCACACCCCATGTCCGTCCGTCCAGCCGTCCGTCCGTCCAGCCGTCCGTCCGTCTGCCCATCGTAAAGATATGAATGAACGAGCAGAGCGGGAGAGGGTCAGGCGCAGGAGTGAAGGGAGAGAGGGAGGAAGCGACTGGCCTGACAAATAGACGGAACTTCCCTGTCTTCCTCTTCCCCTTCCCCTTCCCTTTCCCCTCGCCCTCCCCCCTTTCCCCACCTCCAGCCATCGCGTTAGCCCTTAATGTCGGTCGTAAGACAAAACAACAACAACGGCGTAAAACACAATAAAAATAAACGCTGTTCACGACAGTCATCAGTTGCTGGTGCTGTTGTTGTTATTGTTGTTGTTACTGTCATCATTGCTGTTGCTGTTGAATGACATCTGCATTCGAAATCCTTGAGAGCAACAATAGGAAAATATGATAAAATAAAGCGTTGGACGATGACGAAAACCGAAATGCTGACATCGGTGTAAAAATGGATAATTGGAATGAGGAGATATCTTCATACAGACATATTTTTTACGATTTAATTTTTGTTTGCATTTGATATTAATTTGCCATTTAATTTATGCTAAATATTAAATTTTAATTTTAATTGAATTTGAGTTTTGGTTCAATATTTAATTTGTATTAATTGCTTAATTATTAATTTGCAATTGAATTTCAGTATATTAGACAAAGACAATTTTGTAATAACTTTTGTTCAATAAGAAGTTGAATTATATTTATTAATTTTTTAAATACATTTTTCTCATTCTTTATTCTTTTTAGATTTTTTATTAGCTTTTTGTATTTCAGATTTTTTCACATTATTTCATACTTCATTGTTTTTTCTTTGTTTTCTATTTATTTCTATTTATTTCAAATAATTCGTCTTTGTTATTTAAAATTGCACCATTATAAGGTTTGAAAAATTGCCATTCGCAGTTCTATCTCTTTCCCTTCCAACGTTCGTTTGACCAACATCCCCATTCAGCAGCCGGCCCTCGGTGACGTCACTGAATTCAATGACGTTGTCGCCGACATTTGCCAACCCTGTCAAATCGATTGCCGGAATGCTGCTGTCGTGGAGGACAACAATAAAATTTATAAAAAGTCACCGGAAGGAACGAAATAAAAAGCAATAAAAAAGCCAGCAATAAGAACGAAATCAAAGGCAACGAGAAAAAAACCACAAGAAGAATGAAAGAAAAATCAGCCAGAAAAAATCAACACAAGAATAAAAATAAAGCAACAATAACAATATCAGTAACAGCAACAGCAACAGTAAGGCAACAAAAACTACGTGGTCGACAGCAGTCGTTAAAAAACAGCCACAGCCACAGCAACAACAACAACAACAACAACAACAACAACAACAACAACAACAACAGCACTAAGGAACATAATGAATAGTATTTAAAAGAATGTAATATTCATATAACAAGTGGAAATGCCAAACGACAGTCGTTCATTTCCACAGAAATGGAGCCGCCGTCGTTGGCGGTGGAGAGCGGGAAGAGCACGGGCACGAAACAGGCGCTCTCTCTCTCTCTCTCTCTCTCTCTCTCACCCTCTCTGTCTGTCTCTTTCTAGCGAGGCATTGTTGCTGTTGCTTTAACGACTCTGTACACGCTTTCATTGTTCTTGTTGCAGTCGTCGTGAAAATGTGAGCAAATAACGAGATGTTCATTCACAGAAAACTACGCGAGACGTGCTGGGGGTGCTCCATGAATACAGGGTGCCTTGAGCAGAATCTAAGAAAAGTAAAAGAAAAAAGTTCAGGCTCTTTTCGATGCCTTCCAGGGCGCAGGAATTCTTTTTATCCCGCAATTTTTTTCGTACAAGACTTGAATTCAAACATTTTTCAATTTATAGTGTTCTTTTTGTTTTGAATTACATTCACTTAGTCAATTTTAAATTGAATTACGGCTTTTTATTTAATTTTTTTATATATGTATTTTATTTTTATTTTTTATTTTATTTCCTGTTTCCACCTGTGCCATCGGACCCTCCTCCACTTGCCGGCCATGTCCTTCGGCTCATGATGTCATGGTTTGCCTGTTCCGTGTTTCTCCTTCGCTCCTACTCCTTCTCCTTCTTCTTCTCCCTCCCCCTGCCTCTTCGCCCTCTGCCTCTTCGCCTCGCCTGCCGCCCTGCCATCCATTATTAATTTATGTAGTTTTATTATAATTCGATGACGTTCTTATGGCGTGCGATTCCCTCACTTCTTACTCTCTCTCGCTTTCTACCTCTCTCCCTCACCCTCCCTCCCCCACCCGCTGCAACTTTTCTGGTCTGTCCTGGTCACACCAGCACACGTCATTCATCCATTCCATTCATTATTCTTGTGTGTTTTTCCGCAGACGAAAAATTAGGGAAAATATTCGAACTGACACTTGGCGCCGGAAGAGCCGTTTAGGGGGAGCGGGAGAACGAGAACGAGAAGGAGCAGGGCAAGGCAGTGGGGGAAAAGGGAAGTGGACGAAGGCGTTCGAGGAAGGCCGAGGAAGTCCGAGCCGGACGAACGTCACAATTATTGCGTAGCCCGAGGACATTTTGTTGGCCTCCCACATGACCGCATGCTTAATGAGGCTGACGAAGACAAAAAAAAAAAAAAAAACCCAGGGTTTCCCATCGCCTCCTCCTGCAACTTTTCATGAAGTCCTCAAACTCTTTTTTGTCCTCTGCTCGTTTCGGGCTGTTGTCGATTTTTTCACTCCGTCTCCGTTGCCCTTGCGTTGGTATTGGTTGTTGTATTTCGTTTGCGTTGTTGTTGTTATCAATGTGACTTTGTTGTTGTTGTTTCATTGTCTTTGTTGCATTTTCCCGCCTCCCGGAGCCCGGAGCCGACCTTCGCCTACTTTCGAGGCGGGTCCGCGCCCACGACCCGCTGACGGGAACAAGGGGCGGGCGACAAGCGTGGCGGGCGGGAGCGTGGGCGTGGGCGTGGCCCGGAGGCCGGGAAGGGCACGTGCACGAGGGCGTCGGGTGGCGCGGGTCATGCGTCCAAGCGAGGTCGTCCGTCAATTATTCAGCGCCGGATAAAAACGCCTCGTCCTCCCGACCGACTGCGAATGACTTCCACTTGTTGTTGCTGTTGTTGCTGTTGTGTTTGTTGTGACTTTTCATCATTTTTGTTCCTGCAGTGATTCGAAATTTCGTTCTTCCACTTCCACTTCCCCCGATCTTTCGGTCATTTCCAATACAATTTCACACTGAGTTCTTTTTAATAGAATTGGAAATTGGAGTTTTCTCTTTTTTCCGTCCTCCTTGTTGTTCCTGTTCCTGTTGTTGTTGTGGTTCGTGTTCGTGTTTTTTATTTTTGTTGTTGTGGTTCCCGATGTTGTCTTCCTCCTTGTTGTTTTTGTCCTCCCTTTTTCTATTGACTTTCTTGCTGTTCTTGTTGTTCTTGTCTCCTTGTTGTTATTGCCTGCTGCCGATTACTGTCATCGATAGCCATGTGAACCGATGGCCATTCGAACACCCACAACCCACACTCGAGACCCGCCCCCAGCCCCTCGACCCCCTGCCAGTGGCCAAGAAACGACGCCGTGGCTGACCCAGTGGCCATCCGAAGAAACACCAACAACAACGACGGCGACAACGACATGGTTAAATGCATGATCGCGGCAACGTGAGTGGGTGGTCGGAGGGGTGGGGCCGTGTGTTGGTGACCCTGTGAGGAGGGCGGGGCGCCGGGAAACCCCGTTAATGGCGATGAAAAGCCACGACCGACGGCGGCGACCGCAGCAGTTAACGGTCGAGTTTCGAGACAATCGGTTGAGGCGGCGACGATGCAAGGACTCAAATAGTAGAAAAATAGAAATAGAAAAAAAAAACATAAAAAAATCAACTCAAAAAAATGTAAATTTAAAAACAATATAAATAAAGGAAAGAATTATATGTTAAATATACCATGAAATGTAGCAGCGAGCGAAAAATGAACTAGAAAACCGAACAAATAATTTTGCTATATGTACAAATTTAAAGCCATTTTAGAAAAGATACATTTTTAATAAATAACATATTGAGAGAAAATATTTATTATAAAAACACTCCCTTGAAAGTTCCCTGCCATCGATTGAAATTCGTTCAAAACACTTGATTCAAAAGTCACAAGGTTTGAGTGAAAAAATCAAAATCAACTAGAGCCGAAAAAATCTCGCAGCCAGAGAAGAAAAGACCGAAAAAAGGAACGTCTGAAGCAAATCAGTTAGAGGAAACTCTCCTCAAACGAACGTTACTCAAACTTTGATAAGTGAACTTAAAGACCTCGGAAAATTCTCGCTTCCGGCGCGCGTGACTCGGGCGGAAATCGCGTAAATAACGAGATTCATTCAAAACAATCGGAGCCAATTTCACACAATATAAAAATACACACAATAACGCGGGGCGAGTGATAAAGTGAGAGAGAGAGAGACAGAGGGAGTGAGTGGAAAAAGAAAAAGACAAACATTTGCACTCGATTTGCGAGGCGCCCGGCGTGCTTAAAATAAACCGTGACGTCATTGAAGCCCCCGAAAGAAGCGAAGCTTCAGCAGGATAAGAGAGGACATGAGCAGCAACAACAAAGACCAAGGACTCAATTGAGGAACAAATGGCGACGAGCAGCAACAAAGGCAACGTGCAGTGACAGCCGTAACGAGGAGAGAAACAAAAACAGCAGCAAAAACCGCACCTCACAGTAGCGGGGCAGGCGAGGAGTGAGGAAGGGACGATTTAGACGTCGGCGAAAATAATATTGAGTTCGAAGGACGACCTTCCGCGCGGTGGAAGGACGTCGGGTGAAATTAAAGACCTCGAATAAGTCGCAAGGAGTTCAGCCAGACCTGCTCGAGCTCGCGACTGCGGTGTCTGCGGAACCCCCTTCAACTCGAGCACCTGGCGCCAACTCAAGCTAATTACTGCAATCGATCCGAAGTTTGGAAGATCCTTCCGGCCACAACGAAGTAGCCGAGGACATGGGCGGCCCCTCGCCGGTGGCGTCGCGTCCTCGTGTTTGAGTCGAATACATGGATTCGCAATTGAGTCTGCTGCAAAGGTTCAAGAGTAATATCAAAATGATGGGATGCATCACGGGGAAATCGCGTACTCCGGATCCCGTCATGAGTGGGTATTCAAAAAATGAAAAAGATTTCCTTAATATCAATGTATTTAGAATGAAAATTTCGTTCAACAAAAAATTCTAACGGTGCGAAATTCGGACGGTGCGACAGACCACTGAACGACAGACAGACATTTGTCCTCCGACAGACCCTCGCCGTTGACATGAAGTGGCGAAAACATGTTTTCAATTAACACCTGTGGGCTTGCGTTGGTGGGAGTGGGAGGCGAGAGCTCGGGCTTGTGCTTGTGTTTGTTGCAATGACACCTTGTAATCCTAGTAGTTATTGGAGCTTTTTTAATCGCATGTCCATTTAATTACTCCTGGTTTGCCACGAAAAAGCACCTCAGGGAACCCGTCGTCCTGGTGTGATGTTTGAAAATTCGCCTTGTCGCATTTTATTTATCTCATTTCATTTCATTGTCATTATTTCATTTTTTATTAGTTACTTCATTTTATTTTAAATTTTATTATTTACTTCATTTTATTTTTTTATTAGTTACTTAATTTAATTTAATTTTTTCTTATTTGCTTCATTTTATTTTATTTTTTATTGTTTATTTCATTTTATTTTAATTTTCTATTGTTTATTTCATTTTATTTTATTTATTTCTTTCCATTTCTTTCCTTTACTTAAAGCTCATTTAATTTGAATTTCATTTGAATTAGTGAAAAAGTTTTTAATTAAATCTTGAAGTTCACTTTTTTTTTTTGTTCCCGAGACTTCCTCGTAACGAGATAGGGAGGAGAAGAGATGTGAGGAATCCAGATAGAAATGCAATTTTCACAAGAAGGGACATTTTTTTTATTCCCCCCCCTCGTCCTTCCACGACCTTGAACTTTCCCCACACCTTCCCCGGTTTGGCGCACATTTCGCTGTTGTCTCGCTCGCAAATTTCTCCACAAAGAGATTTTAATTATTTAGAGCGAATTTGCGTGAGCGATCGTTGTGTATTTTGGACACGAACTTTGAATATAACTGTGACTTTTTCACTCTTCCCCGAGCCCCGCCCTTCGAAAAGAGAGCTTCGTAGACAGCAAAAGGGCAAAAACAAGGATCGCTCCTGCCTCCAATGAGGGAGGAGCGATGGAGGGAGTGCGGGAAAACAATGAGCGAAATTAGAGAATTCAATTTGAGGTAGAGCCGAGCCGCCGCCCCCTGAAACTATGCAATGAATTGTGCGCAGTGCGGAAACTTTGCCAAGATGTTTGCAGCGAGCGATCGAGGGCGAGGTCGGGGGTCTCCAGTGTCGGGCTCGGGGCGCCGGTCGGAGGGGTTGGGTTCGAGTATGTTAAACAAGAGCGAAAAAGGACGACTTGCCGCGAACTGGGGAAGAATTTCAATTGCTTTTCGCAGTTCATCCCAGTTGTAGACATGGTTTTCTCCTCGTCTCATTTCGTTTCTTTTTCTTTCCTTTCCTTTCGTTTGGTTTCGTTTTTTTAAGGACTTCCTGTTGAAGTTTCTGTTTCCTTGTTTCAGTTGTTTTTGTTTGAGTTGTTTTGCTCGCAGTCGAGATCCTCTTGCAGTCGCTGTTGTTCTTGTTGCCGTTGCCGCTGCTCATGGAAGTGAAAAGGAGAGGGGAGGCGAAAAAATTGCAACAGTTCCATTCGCGAAATTAATTAGGGAAATTTCGAGGCCTTCGCGTAGAGTGAGCGGTGGAGCAGGCGGCGCCCACAAATATGCAATGAATAATGCAATAATGCAAGTCAAGCCTCGCCTCGACTTCCTCCAACTCCTCCTTCTGCTCCCCTCCTCATCCTCCTGCCTCCTGTTTCCAATTGATTTCCTCCACCCCTCCCCGTTTCCGCTTCAATATTTAATGTTTTTAATTTCCTCGCTCGCCGATGATTGTTTTCGCCGTTAATGAATTACCCATTACTCATGCCCATGCCCTCTCGCTCCCTCACACGATTCCCTCCCTCTTCCTCTGCCTATTTTTTACACGCATTTCCGTTTGTCTCTTTCCCGATGCGGCTCACGTTCCAGCGATGAAGGCCGCCCTCCTCATACAGCGCTGGTACCGCCGCTACTTGGCCCGCATGGAGATGCGCCGCAAGTACACGTGGACCATCTTCCAGAGCATCGAGTACGCCGGCGAGCAGGACCAGGTGGAGGTAAGTGGACGAAAAGCACTCACCAACACTTGCACACCACTCACCCACACCAGGAGACCCCGCTTGAATCGCTCGCAATTTCCGGCGATTGCCCGGCCGAAGGTGGGAGTTGGAGTTGCAGGTGCCCGGGGTCGACTTCTCTCGATCAACAGGCCCTGCTGCCTCCGCCAGCCCGCCAATCCTCGCGTCCTCTCTCTCCAGTAGTCCTCAAGATCTCGCGCGATTTCGCCGAATTTTTAGATTTACTTTTCCGATTTTCACAACCGAGCACAAACTGCTTAAACTGTCCATTAAAAATCTTAGTTCACCGGAATTTATTTTCTCTTCTCTCTGCATTCTCTGAACTGAACTTTTGAGCCACCCCACCCCCGCCCCCAGCCTCCTTTAATCCAGAAAGTCCTCCGCCATGGGGTTTCGCCGCTCTTTGACCCACTGTGCCTGACCGCACTTTTGTCCACTTTGCAACCCAATGACTTTGCCGTGCCTTAAAGCGATTTAATTCAATTCCCAAGCACTCAGACATCCTCCGCTCTCTCTCCCTCTCTGTCGCCCGTGAGTGAGTCTTTGAACTGCTTACCTTGAAGTTTCTCGCTTCGGCCCGCGCTAACCACAGACGATTTTCATAGAAAGCCAATCGCAGCAGTTCCACGGCTTCGATGGTCGATGGCGAGAGCCGTCGAGAGGGTTCATGGCTAATAGAATTTAAATAGAAGGCTCAAAAGAAAGGGCCTAAATGGCGTAAAGTAGAGCAATATATAAATAAGAAGAGATCGACAAAAAATGAAAATAGCAATAAAAAGAATACAAAAATGGAGAGGCCTAAAAAATGTAAATAAATAAATGGAGTTAAGGATTTCCATATGCATCAATTTGACAACGTTTTTGTTCGAATTTAATAAAATCGAATTGGAATTAAATTGGAATTCTTTGTGAATTTTTGCAATTATGAAAAGAAAATAAAAATGATTTTCCACATGAATAAAGTTTAATAATAATAAAATAAATTGAAATTAAGATCCAATACAAATAAAACAGATTCAACACGAGGCTTGAAAATAATTCTGAATTATTTAGCGGAAGTAAAAATTGCCAATGAATAAAAAATGTTGATATTGAAAAGGTTCTATTACTCTGTTAATTGTGGATGAATAATTCATAAGTGAAGGAGGAAAAAATCAAGTACCCAGAAGCAAAAGTCAACAGAGGCCCCCACGACGTATGAGCAACATTTTGCAAACAGGCGAAGGAAAGACGGAAAAAGCGAATTTAATTGCGATTCCACTGGCAGAGCCGGGGAATAAATAAATCTCACGATAATGCAAAAATAGCTAATTGAAAGGGAACGATGGAATGAT
This sequence comes from Coelopa pilipes, assembly GCA_947389925.1. Classification (NCBI taxonomy): domain Eukaryota; kingdom Metazoa; phylum Arthropoda; class Insecta; order Diptera; family Coelopidae; genus Coelopa; species Coelopa pilipes. Next base: position 2,370,417 of record OX376699.1, read on the forward strand.
GGAATGGAATATATTTGCAAAGCATTCCGCCGATGCAACGATAATGGCAGGAATTTTCCACTCGAACCGCCGACTTCCACCTGCATAAAAGGCCATCGACGACTTTATGGAAAAGCAGATAAATAATAGAAGGGATGGAGGCGAGAGACAGAGAGAGAGAGACGGATTGAGAGAGAAAGAGTGAGAGGAAACATCATAATGAGCTGCGGCATGCGATTTAAATATTTTCGGAAATTTATTGCAGCCAACTTTGGTCGCCATCAATTACGCTGGCACTCGGAGCAAATGCCACGAGATGGCGGCAAAGCAGTTGCATTCCCATTTCCCCTCTCTCTCACTCGCTCACTCACTCTCCCTCCCTCTCTCACTTGCATTGCAGAAAAACACATTGTATAAAATATTTGCGGCCAGCATTTAGGCGGCAATTATTCGCTCGTGTTTCATAAATTATTGTCCTTTTGTTGCCGTCGCCGTTGCTGCTGGCTCTGGCTCTGGCCTTTGCCGCCGGAAAACGTTGCACACATTGAGGCGAATATAATTGCCCGCCGGCTCTATAATTTCGACAACGGCCGCCCAGACTGCATATTTCGCTCGTTGCCTGCCTTCGCTCCGGCTGAAATTGTGCCGGCAAATGTCTCAGTTTCTCAGCCACGACACACCAATTCCCTTAGCTCCGGCTGAAATATTACCCACGCCTAAACGGCGCTTACCTCCATCTCGCCGTCTGTCGCCTTCGCCCACTCCGACTTCATCTTCCAAACTGCCATCCACTATCCATCCGCATAATCTGTTCCGAAATAATAAACTGCCGCAATCGTGCGCAATGGGCGTGAGCCCGGGGCGAGTGTGAGAGCGAGGCAAATCGTGTGGAAAATCCTGGCATGCATTTGGGCTGAAGACGCTGCGAAGCCCAGCAAATTTCTCGAATTGCAACAAACGGCGGCGGAAATAAACTTCCACCGACGGCAACATGTGCAGCGACCCAGGCGAGGAGGGGCAGAGGCAGAGGCAGAGGGAGAGGGAGGGACTCCGTGACATGTGTGAGAGGGAGATGCGAGATGGAAAGCGGGGGAGTCGGAGGAAGTCGAGGCTGCGTCGTGGAGGATCCTGGATGCATCTGCGTCTCTGCCGCCAGTGGCTGTGGCGGGATGTGGGTGGGGGTGTGTGTGTTGCGCACGTGTGTGGGCGTGTGTGTGTGCGTGTGAAGGTGCGTCCATATATTACATTACGGCGAGCATGTGTTGGTGCGTGCGTGTGAAGGTCGCATGCTCGGCTTCGGTGTCGGCGTCGGCATCTGCGGAATTCGTAATGCAGAAGTAGAGAGGAAAAACGTCTCCTGGGGACGACGACGACGACGATGTTGTTGTTGTTGTTCTTCTTCTTCTTCTTCTTCCAGTTATTGCCGTCGTCGTTCCCCTGGCGGTGTTGCTTGATTGCTGTCGCTGTTGTTGCTGTGCCGATAGGGCTGTTGTTGTTGTTTCCCTGCTCACTGCGAACGTGTTCTGAACCGAAGACGATGTCGTCCTGTGGCCAAAGGCCAGAGGAGAAGGTCGGGCGGACGGACCTGGGACTTGGGACAAACCTGCGCACACTTTGCGGCGACGCGAGGACAGACGGACGAACACCCAGACAAACTGACGTCCAGATGGATGGCTGCACAGGCGGACGGACGGACGGACGGACGGACAGGGGTTGGGACGACGTCGTCGTCGTCGCCATTGCAGCGTCCACTTGATTCATTTACTTGTGCTCTTCCCTTCCTTCCCTTTCTTCCCTTTCTTCCCTTCCGTCCTGCTCGTCCGTCCTTCAATCGCAGGATTCGACTCCATCAAATCAACCGGCAGAAGCCCCTCCTGATTCTTCTGCTGCGGATCGGAATTCGATTTGCACTCCGAGTGCCTGCGTCGCCGCCAGTCGAGATCGATTATCTTTTCAATTAGACCCAATTCGAGTACCGATTACCTGCCGTTGACACCCGGGTGACCAACGGCTGTTGGGCCTTCGCAGTTTTTGCTATTAATATTATTGTTATTGTTGTTGTAATTGCATCCACTCCTCTCGAGCTGAGCTGCTCGCCTGTAATTGGGACTGACGTTTTGGGCACTCGTTCTCGCGTTGGTTTCCGAACAGTTGGCAACACCAACGAAATTAAACCAATGTGTGGGCGACGCATGAGAGAGAGAGAGAGAGAGAGAGAGAAAGAGAGAGGGAGAGAAATGCCAGGGGAGAAAGTGAGAGAAGGAACCCAGAGAGAGAGAGAGAGAGAAATTGGTCGTAAGTGGATGAAGAGATGAGAGGATTGTGGTCAGGTCTGTTATTTTGTTGTTGTTGTTGTTGTTGTTGTTGTTTCTCCTCTTATTGTTGTTTTTGTTATTGTTGTTGTTATTTTTGTTTTTGTTATTTTTGTTGTTGTTTTCGTGATATTCACATATATCGAGTTGCACTGGGCGGGAATCAGACCACTTGGCCCGATGCAGAATTAAACAGATTACGTTGGCCGGCCAGAACGTGGCTATGAATGGCCAATTAGTCCGAGTGAATGGCTAATTAAACCGACTAACAGCAGGCTCGGAGCGAGGGGAAAAGTGAAAATTTGGATTTGCAATTAGAAGTCGAATGGACTCTAATCGACTATGATTTGATTCGAACAACCATCGGCCATTGCAGCGAATTGGAAGCTGTGCAAAATAATTGTATTTATTTTTCTGAAGGAATAACGTCAAGGATTGTGATCAAATTTTAATTAAATAAATACATCAATAAATTTAAAAATGCTCTTCCAGCAGAAGTGGCAGAAATTTAAAATTCCCTCCTCTTCTCTTCCAGCTCTACAACTTCTTCAATGCGCTCCTCACACACATTCCCATGGTCACGGACAAGCTCCACGACTCGACCGACTCCTCGCGAGCCTCCTCCACAGGTGAGCGTCCGCCAAATCCTGGCCCAAATTTCGACCGCACCTCTCACTCATTTGGATCCTTCCAGAGCACCTGGACTCGCGGTACTCGGACGAGTCCGACTGCTACGAGGAGGTCGACGAGACCTCGGCCCGCACCTACACCGGTCCGCACATCAAGTTCCCGCTGATGAAGAAGGACATCAACGTCCTGATCGACCTGTTCCGCAAGAAGAAGGTTCGTCTCAAGCTTCGGCTTCGTCTCTCCAGCCCCCAACCTCCAACCTCCATTTGATGCTTTGTGTTTCCCCCAGTCGAACCGCCTGCACCCGAAGTACGTGGCCGGGATCCTGCGCGAGGCGGCGAGTCGTCTGAAGCGCCTGCCCAACCTGAACCAGGCCTCGACCGCGATCTCCAAGCAGGTGACCATCGTCGGCGACCTCCACGGCAAGCTCGACGACCTCCTGGTCGTGTTCCACAAGGTGAGCTCGAGGTCTCTCTCACAATTTTCCGCCCATTCCAGTCGATTCTTCCCTTCGAGTCTTCCCTTCGTTGGTCCTTAAATCGATGAATGTTTCCTTCTAATCACCCTTGAGTCAATTGATTTCCCCTGCCATCGCTCCTTTCGTCCTTCGCGGCTTCCCTCGTCGCCTCTTCCCCTCTTCGACTCGTCCCTCCTGCATTGATTTACTGATTGTTTCTCTCGTCCAGAACGGGCTGCCGACCACCGAGAATCCGTACGTCTTCAACGGCGACTTCGTCGACCGCGGCAAGAAGAGCCTCGAGGTGCTGCTCCTGCTGCTCTCCTGCTTCCTGGCCTGGCCCGGCGCCGTGTTCCTCAACCGCGGCAACCACGAGGACTCCGTGATGAACGCGCGCTACGGCTTCATACGTGAGGTCCAACAGAAGTACAAGGTGAGGACGAGTTCCTTCCACTGCCTCCGACTCCCTCGTTCGACCTCTTCTTGACCGAATTCTCCCATCTCTCTCTCTCTCCCTCTATCTCTCTGGCTGTCCAGCGCAATGCGGAGCGCCTGCTGAAGCTGATCGACGAGGTCTACCGCTGGCTGCCGCTCGGCTCGATCGTCAACAACCGGGTCCTGATCGTGCACGGCGGCATCTCGGACACGACCAACCTGGACCTGATCAAGAGCCTGGACCGCGGAAAGGTAGGAGGCAATTTTCGAGCTCTCGCTTGACACAATCGAAATCCATCAGTCGGCAACTTTCGAAACTCAACTCTTCATTCGAGAAGTTCCATCTGCTTCCTTGAGTTTTCTTTTCTCTGCCCGATTTTCCTCTCGAGCGTCCGCCGTTCTTCCCGATCCGTCCCGCCTCCCAACGATACCTGTAGGCCGTTGGCGGAAGCTGCGGCAACCACAGGGATTAGGGAGGAGTGCGGGGCAAAATTTATGGACAACTTAACGGGTACTCGAACGCCGTGCCTCGAGGAGCTCGACGGAGTCCGGGGAAGGTTGAGAGAAATCTCGGAGAAACTTCCCCCGAGTGATGGGAGGCGGGGACGAGGGTTGAAGCAGCAAAGACGCCAAAGAACTGCGGGGATCGCGCCGTGCGTGGAGCACGTGGAGCTTGAGGGGTTGGGGGCGGGGTTGGATGTTTGCTTATGATATACGTGGGGAGCGTGGCGAGGAATCGTGATGTATGGCGGACGTCACTCATACGTCAGGGGCGACAAGTGAGATGTTGCCGACAGCAGGGTGGCAGCGGCGGGGAGCAAATTTTCGAGAGCGCGCAGCGTGGAGGAGGAAGCTGGAGGAAGGGGGCAGAGGCAGAGGTCGGGGAGGGTCAGGAAGGCGTGGGGGTCAGGAGGGACGGAGGGCTTCAGGTAGAGCGAGGGTTTCGGGACGGCCAGAGGTCGCGGGGTCGTCGCAATTTGTCATGAGGACTCGACTGCAGGGATTCGAAAATTGCTCGGGCGATTGCTGTTGCTGTTGCTGTTGGTGTGGCGGATTTTATTGGTCATAAAACAAAATAAATAAATAAAAAATAAAAATCGCTCTGGGGTTCGTTGGGAAATTTGCATGAGAATTTGTGTTCGTCGTTGCACTGCTGCTGTTGCCGTGGTTGTTTTTGTCGCCCCTTTTGTTGGTGTTATTGCCATCGCTTTTGTTGTTGTTGTTGTTGTTGTTGTTGCTTCGGCCAGCGCTGTCGCTCCTTGTTACCAGTTCGGGAGCTGCATCAACTCTGACAAAGTGGCGGCAGCAGCTGCCCGAGCCCGACCGCCGAACGACTCCGATAACGAATCAACGGCAGCAACGAGGGCAGCAACGAGGGCAACAACTAGGGCAATAACAATAACAATAACGGCAATTACGATAACCAACAACAACAACAACAAGAGAGTGGCACGAGAAACTACGAAAAAGGACACGGTCTATAACAATAACAATGACAACAACTATGTCAAATGCAACGAGACGCCGTAAATAACAAAGAAAGGAAAATAATAACAAGAATGGCAACAACAACAACAACAACAGCAACAACAACAGCAAGAACAACGATGGCAACAACAACACGACAATAATAACAACAAATCATAAACTACAACTTCCGCTCGCTCGCTCGCTCGTTGTCCTCGCACGAAAACTGAAACTAATAAAATATCTCTCTCTCTCTCTCTCTTTCTTGCATTGCCTCCTTCGTTCGTGCCGTCCCGCTCCCGACGCTGTGTGGCCGCCGCGCCGCAGTACGTTTCGATTTTGCGACCCCCCATCGAGTCCGGAACCGGCGGCGAGGCCATCGATAAAGTCGAATGGAAGCAGGTAAGCGATGACACCGGAAGGGGGGACGAGGGGGTGCGGGGTGGGGGTGGTCGAGGAAGCGGTTGAGAAAGTTGCGGAGGCTTCGAAAGTAAGGGGCTGAGAGGCCGGCGAGGAGGGCGGAGAAAGGTTTGTGGGCGACTTGGGAAGAAGTTGCTGGCGATGAGGGGAGGGGCTCAGAACGGTTGTTGTGATGATGACAAAGTCGCTGATGACGATGACGATGACGATGATTATGACGATGATGTTGGCAATGAGGTCAATGACAAGCTTGTTGCACTCAAACCCAGTGATCAGAAATTTTACGATGTAGAATTTTTTGGTAATCACGAGACCAGCGAAAAAAACGAAGACAGCCGTAACAAGGGCGAAACCTACAACAACAACTTCAATGTGTGCGACAACAACAGTCCCAATGGCAAGAACAAGCACTAGCAGAAACATCATAACAACAACAACAGCAACAAGAAATGCATATGTAATAACAAGAACAAGGCGTTGAAACAAATCGATGAAACAACAACAAAAACAACAACAGTGGATGCAACGGCATCCGCATTGACAACAACAACAAGATCTAATTTAGCCAGAACGAGAACAGGCACTACTACAACAACAACAACAACAGCAATGACAACAATGTTAATGACTCGACGACATCGGCAACAACAACGAGTTCTCCTGGCAACACTGTGTTTGAAAAAACAGGAAAGAGAGAGAGAGAGAGAGAGGAAGAGAAAGGGAAAGAGTGGGTGAGTGATAGAAAAAGGGAGCCAGAAGGAGTGCAGAAGGAAAAAATGCAATACGGAAAACCGAGCTTCAAAGGAAATTAGTCACGATTCCATATCAAAGGCGAACACGAAGAGACAACGGCGAGAACCAGGACGAGGCGGAGGAATGCGATTGCAGGAAGGCCGATGCACAAGAGCGACGGTGGAGGGAATGGGGGAGGAGGACGGAAAGAGGTTGTGGGAAGGAGGATGAGGGAGGGCTTAAGGTGGGAAAGCAAGGACGAGTGGACAACAACAACAAGAACAAAAGGCCAGCAGCCGACAGGAAGCGACGAAACGACGAAACGATCGCATTAGCGACGTGAGCCTCGGGAGCTGCCCGTTGTCGGAGTCGGAGTCAGAGTCAGAGTCGGAGTCGGAGTCAGGGACGGAGTCGTCGACGTCGTCGACAATCGCCGAGCCAAGGTTGACGGCGAATCGAATGTCGCTCACACGCCCCGAGCCACCGAGTCTGGTCGGCTTCCCTCTCTCTCTCTCCCTCCCTCCCTCGCAATAGAGTGAAATTTGAATTTGCATTTAGGTCAAATTGTCCGTCTGTCTGTCTGTCTGTCTCCCTCCCGCGGCTCCACTCGGTCTGTGGGTTTCTTTGGGACTGCGAGTATTTTAAGGATTCCATTTGCATGCTAAGCATTCGCCAGTTGTCGTCGATTGCGGCAACGGCAACAACTAGAACGGCAGCAACAACTAGAACAACAACAACAACAACAACAACTAGGAGAACAACCACAGAAAGTCGTTCACCGAGAACATGAGAAAAAGTGAAATAATAAATAAAGAACAACCAGCGAAACAAATGCCGTGGTCAGACGTCCTGCAGCAGGGACAGACATGGCTCCGGGAATGTCGCAGACATTCGCCCGAGGCACAGACAATGGGCGAGGGAGAGCGAGAGGGAAGTTGACTGCGCAGCTCGGGTTCACCGAGCGTCCACCGAGCGGTCGCCGAGCCGGACTTCGAGCCAGCTGGAGTCCATTTGTTGTGCCGGACGGACGGACTTCGAGAAAGTAAAACGCTCGAACACACACACACACCCCCACACCCATAGAGAGATTCGCACACACCACCAGAGCCCCACACACCCAGACAGGGTGACGGACCACGACCGTGGCTCGTGGCTCGTCGGAGCCTGACCTCCATTGATTAAAGCCCTGCAGCGAGTGGCCAGCGGCAGCAATAACAACAACAGCACCAAGAGCTAAACCAAAAACTCAACAAGAGCCATAAAAAACCAGCGGCACCACGGAAAGTAAGCAAAAAACAAAATATAAAATAAGAAATAAAAAAGTCGGCAAAAATAAAAGGAGCCAAAATGATTATAAAAAATCGTCAAGAAAAACTACAACAGCAAACTAATGACATTGGCAGTACAACAACGACAAGCACAACAAAGTAACCACAGCCGAACTCTGGAGAAAGTGACGGAGAAGACAGAGAGCGAGCGAGAGAGAAAGAGAGAGAGGGAGGCACGTTGACCGCAGTGGCGGCGATGACAACAACAAGAACTGCAACTGCTGCTGCTGACCACGGGAATTAAAAACGAGCGAAGCGAGAGGAGGAGAAGCCGGAGGGGGAGAGGGAGAGAGGGAGAGAAAAAGGCAGAAGAAGGGAGGGCGAAGGAGGTGGGGAGAGCGTGAGAAGGTGGCGGGTGGCGGGGCCAGGGAGAAGGAGACAAAATGATTCCCAGCTATCCGACGGCCACGACAAGAGGATCCCATTAGTTTATCAGCTGTTGGCGTGCTGAAGTCAGACCCACACACCAACACACGCACACACACACGCAACTCGACGAGAAACAACAACAGCAGCAACAGCAACAGCAACAACAATGAAGAACACAATGATGAGAACAAGAATAAGGCAACAACACAACAGCACCAGACCACGACGGGAGACGAGCGGCAGGCAGGAGGGAGGGAGAGGGACAGCGGGGGAGGCGAGGGCGCGGGCGAGGGCGAGGGAGACAGGGAGCCAGAGGGAGGGGAGAGCGAGAAGTGAGATGGCGAGCGACTGGGATGGAGTGAAAAGTAGCAGAAGTTGAGGAGACCGCAGCGGAATAACGGAGCTATTAAGAGATAAGTGGACACATCCGAGCCGGCCCCGCCTCCCGCGGGCGAGGCAGAGCGGGAAGGAGAGGGAGCGTGCGTCGGAGGGAGGAGGAGGAGGGGGGGAGGGGCGAGTGCAGCGCCGGGGGAGGAACCTGAGCGGAACTAGTGGTTTATTATTCAGCGAGCGGATATGAGAAAAAGCAAGCCGGAAATATGAATTATTTTCCCCTGGGGAAAAGTGGGAGAGGGAAAGAAAGAACGAGGAAGGAGGAAGCAAAGCGGGCTCGGCGTAATTCCGAGAGATTGAGATTGAGTGGGAACTATTTTATGGAGTTCATTGGGACGGATTAAAAATAATTTCAAAAACAATACGGCATTGATTTTTCATTATAATTTTCAAACAAATAACTTCAAATTGTAAAAAATATTATACAATGAAGAATGAAATATGAAATATGAAAATGAAGAAAAATTAAACAATAATAACGTGATGGAGGGGAATAAACGAGAAAATAATTTTGAAGAAATGAAGAAATTTTCAAACAACACAGAAAAGTGATACCAAATACATAAGAAATCTATTTCCAAATATGAAAATAATTTATGAAGCGCAGAAATAACCGAGAAAAATGAAATTAAATATAATAAAAACTGCATCGTGTGCAAAAATAGTGCCCAGCCCCCGGTATTCTTTGCTGCCACGAGAAACTGACTTTAATCTGGAAAATTAAAATTCCAAAGTTGCGCGAAAATGCAGCCGAAATTTATTCCGAAACCACAGCGCCACGAAAGGATCTGGCAACACACGACAAGGCAGCGAGAACAGCAAAACCCGAGCAAAACAAACATGCGAGAGGGAAGGAGATAGGGAGGGTTAGGGCGAGGGACAGGGACAGTGGTTGAGGGGGGACAGAGATGGACTGTGTTGGAAGTGAAGGCATTGTGTGTTTCAAAGTTGAGTTGTTGTTATTTCTGTTGCTGAGGAAGAACTTAAAAGTTGAAGTTTGAAATAAATCATTTCTATTTAATTTGGCTTCTTATTTGAATCTTTTCAATTCAACTTCTTTTCAATTTAATTCGAATTTTTAAATTTCAATTTTTTTTTAAATTTCAACTTGTTTTTCAAATCTTTTTTCTTTTAATTCGGGTTTTTGCCTATGTCACTATTTCATCTTTTATTTTTCATTTTCCCAGCAGCCTCCTCTCTACTAAGAAGGCCATCACTTCCTCCTTTTATCTCTCTTTCCTTAATTTTATGAGCTTTTACCCTTCCTCTTGCCGCGCTTTTGTCGTCTTTCCGCCGCCTTTCTCGTCCCTTCACCCAAAGGGTTTCCCGCAGTGCACACATGTGGCAGCTCTCCCTCTCTCCCTCTCTCTCTCTCTCTCGCACACACACGCACGTGACGTTCTAATTAAATAAACGAGTCGTAAAAACTTCCCACACTGCCATTAGCCGTCTCCCTCTCTCCCACACGGTCGCGCTCTCGACGTTTCAACTCAATCCCCCCCTCTCTCACTCCCTACTCTCTCTTACTCTCCCCTGCCCTCGCTCCGGTCCGTGGCGAAGAGCGCGACTCGCTTCCACTCGACGAGCGCCGACAGGGACCTCCTTGCGTCGAGCTCCGGGGCTCGAGAAGGCACTCGCGGGCATTGGAACGCGTCCAAGGATGGGTGCCCGGGTGTGTGTGTGTGTGCGGGCGTGTCTGAGTGGCGAGCCCATTGTGCTCAGGGGCCACGCGTCCCACTGTCAGCCTCCGCCGGGCTCGAGCGGGCGTGAGGAGACGACGTAGGCGGAGAGGGAGGAATTCGGCGGAACTCCTTCAGCCGACAAGGACAGCGCTGTGAGAATCGCAAGAAAATGAGGAAAACCCCTTGGGGAGAGTCCGAAGTTGGGGAATTTGATAGTGAGTTAGGGAAGAAGAGTGGGGGAGAAAAATGACAAATAAAATGGGGCCAGATGTAGGGAGTTGAAATAAAATTTTACAGACAAAAGTTAAATGCTGCAATGGGAATAAAAAATTGTTCTTGGAATTCATTTAATTGCAAATGAAATATGAAATACAAATAAAAAAGAAATAAAATAAAATAAAATAATAGAAAAAAATATAATATAAAAATAATAAATAAAATTACGGAATAGAAATATAAAAAAATATACTATAAGAACATGAAATAAAAATATAAAATAAATATATGGAATACAAATTTGAAAATGTATAATAAATTGATATAATTAGGAATAGCAGGAATAGGAATAGCAAAGTACATGGCAGATAAAAATAGAAAAATAATTAGGAAAGTAAAGTAAGAAAAGAGAAATGAAAATAGTCCAAACTGGAGAATAAATAATGAACACAAATAGAAGGGAGGGCGGCGAACAAGGGGAAAATAAAATATTTTGTTTTTGTTCTTGCCGCAGGCAGGGCAGGGCGGAAATTGTGGAAACCGCAAAAAACACGCCAACTTCCTGTGCCACTGACACACATTCAACCAACTCACACACACACGCCCTTGCACCCATGCACTCACACGTCCGCATTGCGATTGCGTGCGTGCGTGGGTCACGTGGGAGGTCCTTGGGGCGGCGGTCGGGGGCTTCAAAGGGCTTTAAACACCTCAATTAAAGCCGAAGCAATGCCGAAGAGAAGAAACAAGAACAACAAGAACAATAAGAACAACAACAACTGCAATTAAAGTCGCAGGCAACGCGAGCCGAGCATCGTCCTTGCGTTCCTTTCAAAGGAAGGCGATTGAGTTCCCGGGCTGAGTTTCAAATTAACCCGAATTCATCGGCGAGCACACGCCGTGAACGCGATTGGCCTCTGATTAACTGGCAAATGCTCACCTGTGTGAGTGTGAGTGTTTGAGGGTGTGGGTGTGGGTGCCAACTGAGATTCTGAAGAAACAAAATAATGATGAAAAATGTCGCTCCTTTTATCGAATTTCACAATGATGGAAATGAAATAATTTTCATTATTTTATTGAATTTCGCGAATTTCTCGATTACAGTGAATTGCGTGAATTTCATGATGATGTCTCGAGTACGGGAGACATTTTCATTGGTTCGAGGTTTGATTTTAAAAAATGTTGCATTCCCCGCGTTCCTCAGAGTCGCAACTTCTGTCTCTCTCTTTCTCCCTCGTCGACATGAGACTCCCGGCGCTTGGAGTTGCTTCGAGAGCTCACGACAGAGATGGGGCGAGAGAGAGAGAGAGAGAGAGAGAGAGAGAGAGCTAAAGGCGCCTCCAGCGTGGATAAATTTCACAGCAGACGCCACAAAAACCACTGCAACTGCAACTGGAACATTGACAACCACAACAACAACCACAACAACAACATCGCCCGTCCGGAACCTCGTGAAATCTGCGCTGGAAATTGCTGCGGAACTAATTGCTAGCAACAACAGCAAGAAACGCGATAACAACGACAACAGCAGCAACAACCACACTGCAGCAATGACAACAACAACAACAACAACAACGACTGCTGCAACTGCGACTACAACTGCTCTTCATTTAATAACTGCAACAACAACAACAACCACAAGAAGGAATTTAACGATTACTGAAAACGTATGAAAAAAAACCCGAAGGATGGAAATGAAAATCCATTTCCACGAAAACCTTGTCGATGTTCTGTTGTTGTGGTGTTGTTGTTGTCATTGTTGTGTTTGTTGTTATCGCGATGCTAGTTGTTGTTGCTGCTTCTGTAATCGACAGAGTTCGATTTCGTTCTCATGAAATTGGTTTCCATTAAAAGGAGTATCAACAGAAGAGAGGGGGAAGCGAGGGAGTGAAGAGAGGGGGAGACAGTGAAGGGCAGAGGAAGAGGGAGCGAGGCGATGAGTGGCCTCCATTCAGTCGGAAGATCAGCTCATTAGCGCTGCAGATCTCTCGTCATTTCCCTTTAATCTCCCCTTTAATCACTCCCCTGTCCTCTCAATCAAACTCTATCTCTCTGGCTCACTCTCTCTCACTCCCTCTCTCTCTCTCTGCACCCGTCGCTCTTAATCCCATTATCTCGCTCTATGCTCGTGACACGAATGCTTTATCCAAATAGAAACCCGATTCGACACGACACCCGGCGCGACATGTGCATCGGATAACGGCGGATAAGCGAGCCGTGTTTATCCGGACGTGTGTTTTTCAACTCCAATGACATTAACGAATTAATTGCACACGTTGGGTCCTTCGATAATGACGGACAAAGGACGAGTAGACAACGTTGAACGCGAATGGAGGTTGCAAAAGTGTTTAAATGGCTTTTGGCCAATTAATACATTGTAATGGAGGGAATTTTGCAAAATATCCCCCTTAGACGAGTCGAGCGAGTGATGGGAGTTTATGCATTTATGCAAATTGGGCTCCCCACCGACTCGCTTGACCCTTGACCTTCGGGGTCTGCGTGGAAACCCCCGCTAATGAGTTGGAGGCAAGGCCGGAGCTTCGGTCGTTGCTCAGCAATCACCATCGGGGGATGTGGAGCCCATTTGTCTCTCTCTCTCTCCCTCACACCCGCTCCTTCTCCCTCCTCCTTCATCTGTCTGTTTTATGATAATTTTCACTTTAAGAATTCCCATTGAAATGTTCTTTTTTTGCTTTGTGAATTTATTTTCTTTTTTTTTACATTATTTTTCTCCCTTCATTTCGCAATATTTTTTGTTCACTGCTATTTTCCTCTTTTGTTCCACTTTTATCTCCATGCATTTTAATTAAATATCTACGCTTTCTGCTCCACTTTTTGCTCAACAAGTGACCAACTAATTTTTATCTACATGGAGGTTCCGCAATAAACACGACTGCACCGAAGCCGGGCTAGAAAAACCCGCCGGCAGCAGGACATAAATCATTTTCATAATTTCCTCTCGGCCCACCATCTGTGCTCTGTCTCCCTCCCCCTCCCTCTCCCTCTCCCGCTCTCTCTCTCTCGCCCTCTCGTAGGCAGAGACGCGGGCACCGCCGTCGAAATTTATTGTCACAGGTCCATTATTCGCAGTCGCGCGTTCCCTTTCTCTTTCCTGCCCGCTCGCTCTTTCTCTCCCGCTCGCTATTTCTGTCTCACTGGCATTCGCTATTTTTTCTCTGTTCAACTCACTCTCAACCCCATTCCAATCTGTTGCCCCGTAAACCATTCCTTCTCGCTCTAACCAGCTAAGTTAACCCCTGTCTCTCTCTCTCTCTCTCTCTCTCTCTCTTTGGCAGATATTCGACATCATGTGGAGCGATCCGCAGCACACCGAGGGCTGCGTCCCGAACAGCCTGCGCGGCGCCGGCACCTACTTCGGGCCCGACGTGACCACGAACTTCCTGACCAAGAACAAGCTGAAGTACTTGGTCCGCTCGCACGAGTGCAAGCCGGATGGACACGAGTTCACGCACAGCGACAAGGTGCGTTGCCAACCTCCAACCGCCATCGCCCATCCTCCATCCAGGCCTCGAGAGTCCCAACAACGCCCACCAAATCCTCCACTTGCCATTTTGCCCATGTTCCGGCATTTCGCGCCATGGTCTTTTCGCATTTTCGCCTTTTTCCGTTCCTCATTTTGCTGCATCTCCATCGCTAAAATGTTCCCCTCTCTCTCGCCAGGTCATCACGATCTTCTCGGCCTCGAACTACTACGCGATGGGCTCGAACAAGGGCGCCTACCTGAAGTTCAACCCCCAGCTGGACCCGCGCTTCGTCCAGTACACGTCGGCCGCCTCGAAGACCAGTCGCCTGACGTTCCGCCAGAAGGTCGGGCTCATCGAGAGCTCGGCCATTCGCGAGCTGGGCGCCCGGCTGCGCGTCCACCGCGAGGAGCTCGAGCGCGAGTTCCGCCAGCACGACCGCCAGGGCACGGGTAAGAGAGAGACAGCAACGTGGTTGTTATTGTTTATTCCCTATATCCCATAAACCAACAATATCTGAGAGCCATCGGCGCCCTCTACTCGTGGGCCTTGTCGCCATCTTTGCTGCCGAAGACCATCTTGCCGAAGAGTTTGATCAGCGCCAGCGGGTTCACGATGGACTTCTCGGTCGACTCCTTGTCCAACATGTCCTTCGACGGCGTGTCTTCGGCGGGCGAGTCGTGGCTGAGGCCTGGCGACACCGCGTCCTGCTCGGGGTCCGCCTCCTGGTCCGCATCCGCCTTCTGGTCAGGAGCCGTCACCAGGTCCGTGTTGGGGTCCGGGTTCGAGTCCTGGTTCGAGTCCGGGTTGGGGTTGGGGTCCGGGTTCGAGTCCTGGTTCGGGTCCGGGTTGGGGTCCGGGTTCGAGTCCTGGTTCGGGTCCGGGTTGGGGTCCGGGTTCGAGTCCTGGTCCGAGCCCGGATCGGGGCTTTCAGTTGTCTCGAGATCGATGTTGTCGGTCGCGACCGACTTCTCAGTGTCCGCCGCTACCGCGCTGGGGTTCGCGGCCTCCTCGTCCTCAGCCCTCGCCACCGAGGACCCCGAGTACAGGACAATCGCCACAGCGACCAGGAGTGCCGTCCAAGTGTTCTGGGAGGTGGGAAAATTGTTGTAATTCTTTTACTATTTTTAAATATAAATAATGTTGTTTGTTTACCATTTTTACCAATTGTTGTCGCTGCCGGGTCTCGAACTGCTGCAGCTTCCCCAGCGGGAGTTCCTTTTATTCATTCCTTTTCCGCATGCCGATCATTTCTCCGTGACGAATCGAGGAATCAAAGCAACTCAGTAGAAACTGAAACAAACAACCATTAGTCTCACATTTAATGCAACGCTCGGCGTGTCCAACGAGGTCGCCTCTGCGCCTCCCCCGACCTTTTCCCTCCCCTCCCCTGTGCTCTGGGCCTTCATTAGCCGACTCCATTTAACGATATTTACCTGTTCCGTCCTCTCGCAGGCATCATCAGCGTGTCCAAGTGGTGCGAGTCCATGGAGAACGCCACGAAGCTCGGCCTCCCCTGGCGTCTGCTGCGCGACAAATTGGCCCCCATGCCCGAGGACGCGCCCGCCACGGAGATCAATTACTTCGCCACCTTGGAGCTCCTGGACACCGATATAATTGTGCGTTTTTTTCCCCCTCCCTCACCCGCACCACCACCCTCTTTCTCCCTGCTTAATGGCCGTAATCAACACCAGACGCATCCTTTTCTTGCTCTCTTTTCATCCCCCCCATCGCTGGGTTCATCACCTTCGGCCCCGGCCCTTCTTCTGCCGCTTCTTCGCCGCGGCATGGCGTAGATTGCTGCCCAGGAGGCCGAGACGAGCGTCGCCGACTCGCTGTACAAGAACAAGAGCAGTCTGGAGGCCATTTTCCACATCCTCGACAAGGATAATTCTGGTTAGTACTTAGTCGCACGCGAAATCGCGTTCGTGTCGGTTCCGCTTTACAATCGCGTGAGATTCGCTTCAACCACATACACAAAATTCAGGAAGAAAATTGCGCGTTTTGAAGCCGGAGATCGTGTGAATACAAGAACAAGCACCAAACATCGCGTATACGTAAAAAAAAGCGTATTTGTCCAAAAATCGCCTTTAAATCCAGACATCGCGTTTGCGTAAAAATAGCGTGTATTCGTTCAAAAATCGCGTTTGGGTAAAATAATCGCGTTTGAGTCCGAAAATCGCGTTTTGCTTTTTGAAGCCCAAAATCGCGTTTGAGTCCACAAGTCGCTCTAGCGTCCAAAAATAGCGATTGTAACCAAAAATCTATCTTGCGTCTTAAATTCGCGTCTGAATCCAAAAATCGCGTTTGGATCAAAAAATCGCTTCGGAGGCGATTCTGTGCCAAAATATCACGTTTGGGCCAAAAATTCCCGTTGAAGTCCAAAAATCACGCTTGAATCTAAAAATCGCTCTTGCGTCTAAAAATCGCGTTTATGTCAAAAATTTACAACTGAGTTCCTAAAATTGCTCTTGAGTCGAAAAATCGCAATTATAATCAGTAATCGAACTTGCGTCTAAAAATCGCGTCTGATCCTGAAAATCGCGTCTGACCATAAAAATCGCGTCTGTGTCCAAAAATCGCGTTATGAACTCGCTTCGGAGGCGATTCTGTGCCGAAATCGCGGTAAGGTTGTTCAAGAATCAAATTGATTGATTGACCTCCCGCAGGCTACATCTCCCTGGAAGAGTTCGGCGAGGCGTGCGACCTGCTCGAGAAGCACCTGCCGGGGACGAGCACGCGCGAGCAGCTGCTCGAGATGTGCAAAATGATGGACATCAACAAGGACGGCGCGGTCGACCTGAACGAGTTCCTGGAGGCGTTTCGCCTGTGCGACCAGGTGCGGCGCGGCTTCGGGATCGTGACGCCGAATACGAGCGTCCACCGATCGCCCCAGGCGGACCAGTCGGCCAAGACCCCGACAAAGAAAAGTAAGTGCGGCGAGGGACGAGATGGAAGGGGATGATGATCGAGTTAATGATGTTTGTAGTGTTTGCAGGGCGCAACTCCGTGAACGTGACGGCGGTGGCGGCCTCGTTGGCCAAGCAGGAGTCGGAGGCCGAGCTCGACATCGATCCCACGGACCACGTGGCGAAAAGTTTTCACCGTTTAGGTTAAAAGGTTGAAACAAATACTTTCAATGACATTTGTTTACTAAAAATTAACAAGGCATTGAAAACCACTCACCATAACGTCGAAGCTCTCTTGACAGCTCAGAGGCGAAAAAAATACTCTTTCATAATAATAATAATAATTCTGAAATAAATAATTCTGAAAATTTCAGAAATAACAAGAAATACTAGAGAAAAAGAAATCTTAAACTAATTATAAAAATGTATTCTACCTTGGGTTTTCTGTCCGTCCACTTTTCCTATTTCTCTATACCTCAAATACTTCCTTTACTTTCGCGAATTTTTTTAAACCGCTTCTTCTCCGAATCCCGTAGATGTAAGAAAACATTCTAGTTAAAATAAAACAAATATTTGAAAAATAGATTAAAATGTTGGTTCCAAATATTCCAAAAACAAATGCTTGCCAAAGAAACAAAATATTGAAATTTATTAAATATTAGTGATAAAAGGAAGATTCCAAAATTTTTTGTTTTTTATGAAGCGAATGTTCACGAAATATTTAAATGAAATCGATTTCAATCGAAGTAAGAAAGATTTAGGAAAAGCAAAGTTTACAAGAAATATAGTAAAATTTATATTTAAGTGAAGTTGCATAGAAAGAATTGAAAACTTAAAGTGAAATTATAGCAAAATATAAAAACAAAAACCTTTTAAAATTGCAGGTTTTTCATCATGTCAACTTTTTCATGAGATTGAAAACAGAAACAAAAAACACAAGAATTCAGTGAATTTTGCAAGACTCAAAGCTTTAAAAATCAAGTTGGCAACACTGAAAGGAAAAAAATACAAAATCTCCAATTGCACATTGTTACAAAAATATTGAATCATTTATTTTTTTGCAATGAATTTTAAACATTTGTGTTTGTTTACAATTGAGCAATATTTAATAAAACTTTTAAACAAGAGAGACCTTCGAACATGATTAACTGGCAACGCCAACAGCACCCGAAATGCTTCGCTCGGCAAACATTTCGCATATTTTTATATGACATATATTTCTATAAATCAATCTATATATTTAATAAAAGTATATACCACATACCAAAAACTAAAGTAAAAATTATGGGAACAATTATGAAATATCAGAAAATCATTTTAGAGCAGCATCTCGGAAAACAAAACAAGACAAAAGAAAACAAAAAAGCATCAAAAGCCGGCAACGCCGTGTGTGAAGAGAAATAACAGAAATTTTATCAATCTTACGCTTATCTGCTGCCAGCCGGACTTTCCGGCGATGTGGCGACAACTGCGAAACTTCTAGGCTTTAAAGTTAGAACAGAATATCTTCATATATAGGGCTAGGTGTTTAGAGAACGAACCGAGTATTTATCGATGTCTAAATATTGCGAATCCACGAGATCAAGCAAACCAGTTACTTCAAAGTCTCACGAGGACATTTACCGGTGAAATGGATTGTTATTTTTAGAGAAAATATTCAATGGAATAGATCTATTTTAATAAATGTTGTTTGTATCAATATACATAAATATAGAGAAACTGTCGAACTCATGATCCCAATAATGATGCGAGAAGCAGCAACAATAATGCAAGGTTTCAACCGCGACCTTAACCTGAACCTCAAACCTCCAGAACAATAACTTCTTTCCGAACCAAATCATTACCTAAAATAATTGTTCAATAAATAATCGGTAGTCAAAACTCATGATCATGAGTTCGTTGTTCACTAGAAGAAAATTTCAAAATTAAATCATTCCTATATAAATGAGATATATTTATATAAAAACGAATATTTTCAAAACACAAGAAACAAGTAAATGAATAAAATTTTTAAAAATAAATATGTATTAATTAAAATGTTTAAAGTTGGTAGCACTGCTTTAACTTCCATTGAGTATTCTTCATGCCATTAACGTTTATTTAAAAACGAACCTAAGCTTAGTTTAGCCAATTACAATCTTAACTTACATTTATATTATACTAAATTAATTAAATGCAATTAAGAGAATTACATGCATTCCTTGAAAATATTTAAAATAATCTTAAACTAGCTAGCGTCTTTCTAATTACGAATTTTTTACTCATGGTATATTGTGTAGCCTACAACTAAAATTTTATCATAAACAAATTAAAACATTTTATTGTATTCAAATTAAGCAAAAAGTCTAAGTCAAAGAATTATTATAAATAATAAGATATATGAAAAACTACGTTAAAATTGCTGTTCCGTGTTGTTCAATTATTACTATTATTAGATATATCACTATAATCATTGTTAAACTATGGAGAATAATTGCTAAAATCTATATTTCAATGGCTGTTTTTTCATACTAACACATTTTAAAAAACTTGACAGATATTTAGAATTTTCATTGAGAAAACCAAAACCTAATAAAGTAAAGCAAATTCAATTCAAATAAAATTTCAACTAAACTAATATTGGTTTTATTTGAAGGAGTATTGAAGAATTAATTCTGGTGGCACCACAGTTCTGGAATAACGGTAATTAGCAACGAACCATTTTGGTTCTTGCGTGCGATTTCAAGAGCTTTTTAGCTGTTATGGTAAGCTGTAATCCATAAACGATATATTGGAAATAATTCAGAAAATGTTAAATTCTGTGAAATTCGAAGAAAGGTTGAATGTACTTTCCCGTTTGGGTCCAAAATTCATGCCAGAGTCTAAAATAGCGTTTTAGTCCACTTTTTATGACGCACAACAACAACACACCCCCATATTGGCGAACGCCGTCGACGGCTCAAAACACCAGGAGCCCAGAATCGGTAGAAACAAATCGATCATGTAATTCAGAGGAGCATAATACGAATGGGAGCGGGAGAGAGACGTGAGCTCTCTCTCACTGAAACCCTTCATCACTCCCATTGGTCGAGCTCTCGCTCTGGATCGTGTTCTGCATAACGGTAAAAGTTCTCCCAACAAAGCCAGGAACTGTTCTATTCGAATATCGAAGGCTATGATTGGCTGAGCGCGGTAACCCGGGCAGGGATCCTTCTCGCTTTGTTCGCTACGAGTGCGAGGGAGACGAAGGGAGTCGTTATTCCCATTGGCCGACAGGCGACTCTGTCTAGTGATCTGTATGTAAGTGAGAGCAGCTCTCACCAAACCAAAGAATTTAGAGAGAATCAACGCACTGAACCCTCTCCTCCTTCAGAATTCTGAATGCCTGGTTGTGCAAACGACAAATTCCAGAGCGAAACTACAGGTGGCAACGCTGTTTTCTTAGAACAAAGCTCAATGGTAACTTAGCAAAGGCTCCAACCCTTTATCTTGGACAACAACCCAGTATTCGCGCCCCCGCTATTATACCAATAATAAAAACAAAATAAAAAAAAATAATAAAAACGGCTTTGAACTATTCATAAAAAGGTTCTTTATTAATAAATCCTCAAATATGTACAATTAATTTCTAATACATATATATATTTTAAATACATCTATAAATATTTTTATAAATAGGTATACGCTACTTTTAATAAAATGAACAGTTTGTTTCGATTTTTTTTGAGTCCAAAGTCTATTGAAAACATTTATATTTAATGCAAGGCTTCGAAAATTGTATAAGGGCTACATAGAAAATTACGGAAAAATATCAAAA
This sequence comes from Coelopa pilipes, assembly GCA_947389925.1. Lineage (NCBI taxonomy): Eukaryota > Metazoa > Arthropoda > Insecta > Diptera > Coelopidae > Coelopa > Coelopa pilipes. The sequence goes on from OX376699.1 coordinate 2,391,024, forward strand.
AATTATAAATGATAAAAATTTGTAATAATTAAAAATTACAGAAAAATCCATAATTGAGGTGTAAAAAATGTGCAACATTCGAAGCCCTGTCACATTTTCACTTGATATATACGTCGCTCTGATTATGTGTACACATATAGATTCCTATATAATTTTTGCGAATTATTTAAATTTTCTCAAACGAATTTCTACAGCGCAATACAAGGTGGATCATATATCGTATATAGTATTTTTATGGCAACTTCCAATATGTTTGGTGTATGTTTGCGGGGGAATTTGGTGGGAACTTAGGAGATAAATTGACTAGAAAGATCACAAGGCCGCATAAAATTCCGAAAGAACATAATTTCGACTAACAAGCTTTTTGGGCTACATTTTTCCAATAAAAATAAATAGTAAAAGAAAAATAAAAAATCATTCTGTAAAAAGATATAAGCGTCATTTTGTCAGATAATCGAATACAACGAACTAAACTAGAGAGGTTTTCTTCTTATTTTAGATTATGTTTTTTTGCTGAAAATCGGAGAAGGTACGAGGTTGCTTACAAAGACTATAGAGAAGATATATCGAGTTCCTAAGTGGATTTTCCATATTATATATTCGTGATTTCGAGATGAAACTCTTCGAATGTTCAAAAGTTCTCCGTCATTTCGGAGATATCCTACACATATATTGCCATTGATTCCCCAGTCCTCGCTCGACTACCGACTACTTTCAGTAAATACTCGAACCAAACTATTTACACGGCGCCTCCCGAGTCCCCTCTGTCCTGGGCTGGCAGGAGGGAGGGGCAGCGAGCGAGAAGGCCTTCACACCTCCACCTCGTACGGCCCCCGCAGCACCGACCGCGCGGTCTTCTGCTTCCCCGTCGCCTGGCGGGCCTGCGACTGTGGCTGGTTCTGCGACTGCTTCAGCTTCTGTCGCTCCCGCTCCCGCTCCCGCCCGACCCCAGCCGTCACCGCGTCGTGGTCGCTCTCGCTCTCGTCGGCGAACTGGATGTCGTCGAGGGCGAGGAAGTTCTGCAGGTCGCTCGGCGACTTCACCACCGACGTCTCCTTCTCCACGTACGAGTCCGACATCTCGTCGCGGCCCCCCTCCGGCGAGGGCGAGGGCGTGGCCGCGGGCGTGGGCGTCGTCGCCGTCCGACCCGTGGCGATGCTGCGCGCCGACTTCGTCCCGCACAGCTCGTGCAGGGCGATCGACTCGGGTCCGTGGCCCAGGGCGGGCGACGACATCGACTGCTTCTTGGCCGCCTTCCGCTGGCGCCGGTTCATGAACGGCGTCGACGGCTTCGACCCGTTCGGCGTCAGGTTGTTGTTGGGGGCCTTGTTGTTGTTGCTGCCGGACAGGACCCTCTGGATGAGGCAGTTCTTGAGGTTGGTCTCGCTCGGCGAGTTCGCCTTCGACTGGCCCTGGCTGCTCAGCGGCGACAGCTCGTCCTCGCCGGTCGAGAAGGACGACGAGGCGGTCTCGGTGTTGCTGCCCGGGCTCAGGTAGTGGCCGTAGCGGGGCATCTTGATCTCCTCGTACAGCGGCTCGCCGCAGTCGTAGCCCGGCTCGGGCGTCTTGTCGGCCGCATCCAAGTCGGCGGCGACGTCCCCGGCATCGTCGTCGTCGTCGTCGAAGGGCGGTATCCAGATGAGGTGGGCCGGGTCCATGCCGAGGTAGGAGCCCGGGGCGGCGCCCGCGTTGATCACGTTGTAGTCGTAGTAGTCGAGCTCCAGGTCCTCGGGGTTGCCCAGCGAGAACTCGGAGCCGGGCCGGGCGAGGAGCTTCTTGCGGTTCTGCTTCTCCTTCGACTCCTTGGGGTTCGAGGCGGAGGTGGAGCCGCCGGACGTGGTGCGGATCGTGGCCGTGCTGATCACGCTGGCGGCCGGCGAGTAGCAGCCCTGGAAGAGGAAGAGAACGGGAAGGTCAGAACCATAACGAAGGCCGAAGGACGAAGGAAGCACTCGGCCGACTCACGTTGGTCAGCGAGGCGCTGGCGCTCCTGGGCCCTCGCGCCTCCCCTCCGTCCATCTGGCTGAGCCGCTCGTAGTCGCGCAGGCCGCCCGACGACGAGCGATCGCCAGGCGCCGCGTCCGGCCCCGGCGACTCGAACATGCGCAGCGAGTTGCGAATCTTGAGGGTGGCCGCGTCGTAGCGGTCCGAGTAGCGGCTCAGGCGCCGTCCGTCCATCGGCGGGCTCTGGCAGATCGAGCTCATGCCGGACGAGACGATCGAGTCCGTGTCGCGGCCGCTGTCCTTGCGCGTCAGCGTCCCGGACCGCGAGCCCAGGGTCGCCGTCGTCGGCGCCGTGGTCGGCGTCAACGTCGAGGTCCGCCGCATCGTGGCCGTGGTGGCCGAGCGACCGCCGCCGTCGGCCTCGCCCGACAGCGAGCCCCCATCGTCCGGCGAGGCCGACCGCGAGTCGCAGTTGCGCAGCGTCACGATCGAGTTCGCGCTGCCCAGCTCCTCGACGCTAGGGAGGGAACGAAAGAAACCTGGATTGAATCGGTTCATTAAATGGTAGAAAGGCTCCTGCTTACCACTGGGTGAGGCGCGCCACGTCGCCGATGCTGCCGCCTCCGTCGCCGCCGAACTCGGTCTCCCTCGCCAGGGCCTCGGCGTCGATGCTCTCGCGGAGGATCGAGTGGCGGAGCTGGTGCTTCGGCCGCATCTTGACCATGTAGATGACCTCCGAGATCAGGGTCGTCGTGGAGACGGCCCGCGAGGGCGGCTGGTGCAGGGAGCCCAGCGAGGCGCGCGGCGTGTGCAGGCGGGAGCCCTGGTCGCGGCGCCGCGCTATGGCCAGGTGGTACTTGCGGTAGCGGACCACGTACTGGGCACCTTAGAGGGAGGGAATTTGAAAAGAAGAAACAGATTTACAGACGGAGATGGGAGGACGAGTAAGTGGCGAGATTAAGACACGTAGCACACAAAGGAGCGCTTTCAAAGACCGTAGACCGCGGTGGCAGAAGGGTATAGAGGCAGAAAGGGTCCACAGTTGATGATATTAATTTATCTGGATTGAATTTCCAGTTGTTCCCTCCATGAGTGAATCCCTGGCCTCCCACACTCTGCCACTTTCTGGTCGCTCCCTTCCCTCCTACTGGCTCTTTCTGGCCCTCTCTTGTCCTTCCATCTCGCCCCCTGTCTAGCCTACTGTACTCACCTAACAGGGCGCTTATCAGGATGATGATGCTGGCGAAGACCACGGCGCTGAGGTGGACCAGGGTGAAGCCGGCGCGGAGTCGGGGCTTCTGGTGCAGCACCGCGCGGCTGCGGACCGAGAGCCGGGTGGCCGCCACGACGGTGGAGCCGGTGGAGGATGAGGAGTTCCGTCGACCTGCGAGGGGAAGCCATGGATGAGCGATGATTGATTATGGTAATGACGGCCAGATGACGATGTTGATGATGACGATGATAACATTAATAGATGGTATTATGGCGTTGATGATGATGAAGGGTGGGATGAGGAAGAGTGATGATGATGATGTTGGTGGAGGTGAAGGTGATGAGTAGACATAGCAACAAGAACAAGCACAAGTACTCACCGATTTGCTCGACATTGGCCAAAAAGCCGCCGGTGCAGCTGGCGGCGGTCGCGGCAGCTGCGGCGCTCGAGCTGCTGGCCGTGGCTCGTGGCCGGCCCTCGGCCTCCTCCTGATCAGCATCCGCCTGGTCGCCGTCGGCTCCGTCGCCGGCGTAGAACTCGACCAGGAGCTGGGCGCCCGCGGACTCGAGCGGCTCGGGCAAATTATTCAAATTACTTCCACCTTTCAGCTCGACGAGCAGGTTCGAGGAGAGCGAGGCGCCGTCGCGCACCCGGATGTACTGGGCGGGGCAGGGCAGGCGGAGGAAGTTCAGCGCCAGCCGGATCGTTTCGCCGTCGTCAACCTGCCGGAGCGACAGAGAGAGAGAGAGAGACGGTGAGAAGGCTGCGGTTGCAAATGAGGTGAGCGCGCGTTCAACAGAAAAGGTCCTGAGAGTTAGAGTAAGTTAGGCGAACATGAAGATGGAGGGAGAGAGCAGAAGGAAAGGGTGGAAAAGAGGGGGGGGCGAGTGTAGGAAACGATGAAAAGGAAAGGGTTAAAAGGAAAGATTGTAAAGCAAAGGGTGAGAAGAAAGGACTGAAGTAGCGGAAAAACGCGGCCAGACCGAGATGTGGAGAAAAAATATCAGTTAATTTATGTTCCTTGTTTGGCAACATTTGTCCACCGCGACGACGGCGACGACGACGAAGCGACATCGACGAAGGCGGCGGAAGTTGGGAGGAAAAGAGACAGGAGAAGGAGCCGAACTAATGGAGTGAGTGGGAAAAGCGGGAGAAAAACTTTCCGCAAAATGGAAATTTATGCCCAAGCGGAAGCGCGCGGGTTCCACAACCACCTGTCTGTCTATCCGTCGCCCTCTCCTGCTCTCGTTTTTCCTGATCCTCGCCGACTTTTTCTTCGTCCTCTCCCTCGTTCGCTCTTTCACTCCTTCATCCCATCCCTGCCTTCACAAGTTGTCTGGAAAGTTTTTTCCTGCCGAGTTTTCAGCGGAAGGAAGTCGGAGGTTGTTCGAGAGCCGCTGCTTCGGGGGCGGCTCGAACCAGAGGGCACCGGATCTGTAATTCGAATGGGATTGGAAAATAATGTCCGTTGGACGATGGCCGTTTGACTCCCAGACTCCGGAGGCCACGTGTGAAAGACATCGTCGTCGTTGCATCCGCTCAATTAGTTTTCGCAACGGCAGCCGAATGAATAATGGATGATTTGCAGCCAACTCCGTCCGGCACCGCCGCCCGCCCTCGGACCAGCCGCGCTGACGTCACCACCCTCTCCTGCCCTCGACCACTCGCCCTCAGTCGGCCACGTCCTGCCCGCTACCGCCCTGTGCGCTACGACGGTGCTGCGAGCCATCGATGTTGATGGAATTAAAATCGTCATCATCATCTCGTACGACGACGACCCCTGGCCGGGGGTGGTGGCGACGTTGGCGACGGTGGCAAGGGCGACGACGACATTCGGCGTATCGATGAAGTTGTTTGCAGAGTAGTGCAAAGCGGGCGCAGGGGCGGAGTCAGAGGAGGTCAGAGGCTGCCGACGAAGACTCGACCTTGCGATCTGGAGCTTGGGGCACGTTCTTAGGACACAAACTCGTCCCTTTGTCTCACCCAATGCTCGGCCTCTACTGGAGCATCGTTCGATGGGTGAGAGAAACGGGGAAGGGGCGTGAGAAGGAGAGGGAGGGATGAGAGGTTGGTCGTTGCACGGCGAATTCGATGACGATAGCAACACGATTTAATGGCCACCTTTTCGGTAGAACACGGCGAAGAAGATTAAGGAGGGCAGAACCCGAGTTGAAAGGGTCGAAAGAGGTGGAACCAAGAGACGACTAGTAAGGAAGGAGTGAGCTAAGGAAGAAGAAGAAATCAGACAATGGAAGAAAACAAGCTTACTGCTACAAGAGACAAGCAGAAGAACGAAAGAACAAGCAGAAGGAAACAAAGCGAAGGAACAGAGCGAAGAAAACAGCAGAATAACGAACAAAACCCGTAAAAGATCAAGAAAAACAAGCACCAGACAAAAAAAATCAACTAGAAAAAGAGAGAACACGAAGAGTCCCGAACCGGAAGTGGATGAACATCGAAATAAAAATTCGATTTAATGCCCGAACACGGTCGGACCCGGCGGTCGATGGGGAGTGGGCGGGGGGTCCAGGGGGAGCTGCACTTAACCAACCAGGGCCCAATTCAATTGTGGATGGCGATGGGCGAGTGTGTGGACCGCGTGTGTGTGTGTGTGTGTGGGTTGATGTCATCCGACGGCGCGATGCCTGCTCGGGTCGATTGCTTGGGTCCACTTGTAGATGGGGTTGATGGGAGAGTGAGCGGGAGAGTGAGTGGGGGAGAGAAGGAGAGAGAGAGAGAGGGGTGGAGAGAGAGAGGGTGCAGAAAGAGAGGGTGGTCGAGGGTGGCTTGTGATGGAGCGTAGAAAATAAATATTGCGCATTTATTATGCATGATTATATTGGGGACACCGATATCAACCACAGAAAAAACAACAACAACGACAACAACAATAGCAAGAGCAACAACATTAACCCCACAATAACCGTACACCATGACAACAACAACAACAACAACAACAACAGCTCACAATGACAAACCCACTAACCAAACAACAACTTTCTCACATCACAAAAACAACATCAACATCATCATCATCATCATCGTCCTGTCGAGCTCGATAGAAACTACTACAACAATAAGAAGAACAACGAAAAATTACAACAACTACAACAAACACTCCCGCATATATTACCGAAAGCCCAGACGAAACAATGTGAAAACAACAACAATTTACTCAGCACTTTTTCAACACCCATCAAAGGCGAGCTCCAGAAAGTGCGAGAGGGCGAGAGAGGGAAGTAGAAAAGGGAGAGGCGATAAAAGCTGGACGGAGTGGAGACGGGAGGCGTAAAGAGAGAGGCAGAACGAAAGAGAGGAACGGAGGGACTCGATCTAAGAGGAGGACATTTTTTATTTTGATTACATTCCCAACGGCTTCGTTAAGAAGATTCCTCTGGATGCCGTGGCCAAAGAGCCAACGAGCCAACAGGCCAACCAAAGCACACAGCAACCACAACAACAGCAAGAAATATTACAAAATTAACAACAACAACAATCACAATTACAACAACATCAACCTCGAAGGCCCCCACAAAAGTCCCTTTGCGCAATTTCATATTGTGGCCGTTCTTCAGAAATTGTTGTTTAGTAGTAGTAGTAGTTGTTGTTGTTGTTGTTATTGTCGTTATTTTTTGGTCACTTTGATGCTTGCGATATTGGTTTATGTGTTGTTGTTGTTATTATGGGTGTTGTTGTTGTTATGGTGCTCCTTGTTGCTGTTGCTGTATTTATTGTTTGTTGCTTTTGAGTGCTTTGCATATTTAAGAACTTGAAGCCACCTCCCACTGAACTCGGCCACAGGAGGCCCACCGCAGGCTCCCTCCTCGTCTTTTCGTTGGCCGACTTCCTGGACGCCCTCTGCTCTTGACCTCACCAATCGCGCCCACCCCTGCTGTCACTCGTCGCCCCTTGAACGATGTCAGCTGTGAAATTTTATGAATTTCCAGATATGACGACGACGACTCATTTGTTGTTTCCTGCTCGGACGCCCGTCCGCCACCCCCTCGGAGGGCGACCATCGTTGCAAAATTGACCCTCCAGGAGTCCCGGCGAGGAAGGGCGGCGCTCAATCGGAGGAAAAGCGAGCCCAGGGGAGCCGAGCGATGGGCGGGAGGGCGAAGATGGAGTCTATTAAGACGGAAGGTCACGTGTCCGAAGGATGCGAGGAATGTCGCAGGACGTCTGGAGATTTTAATGAAGACGGAAAACGAGTTCTGCCCTCTTCTTTTCGGGCCCCTGGGGCCTTTACGGTCGACTCAAGGAGACCCAGGCAGGAGCGGGCAGTGGTGGGAGGAGTCGCAGGGGGCGCGGGTAGTGGCGAAAATGGACGATGGAACGAGCATAGAGGGGAGGACTCACCTGCAGCAGCCAGAAGGAGCGGCCCGGGCAGCTCTGGGTGGCTCCGGCGATGATGCGCTTCGGCTTCGAGGAGCCCAGGTGGACGATGCAGCCGCAGCGGCAGCCGGGCCCGATCTCCTGGCTGACCTCGGTGCGGTTCACGCCGGCCGCGAGGCTGCCGCTGGTCTCGTAGATGCAGTCCCACGTGTCCGCGACGGACTTGCCGCACTTTTCCGTCTCCACCCGGGGGCCCTGCAAGAGGAAGAAGGAGAAATGTGTAATTCAAAAAATTAAAAAATTTTAAAAATCTATACTTTGTTTTTTTGTTTGTTTCCATTAAATATAAATCATAAAAAAAGTTATATATTTTCCATTACCATTTTTATTAATGACTTTTTCAAAATCAGACATTTTCTTGTATTCTTCATGTGGTTTTTTTCTATATAATATATATTCTTTAATTTTATTTTTATGATTTATACAAATCAACCTATTTTTGAATATTTAAAACTTTTTTAATTTTGATGCAATAATTTATTTGTGAATATTATAAATTATCATACACTTGTGGTTGATTGAAAGCCAATTTTTTGTAATAAAGTTTCATTTTATTTTTAAAATATTTTTTCTTCTTTTCAATGATTTTCTCATTCTCTCTTGTGCTTGAAATTTTGTCCCTTCTGAATTACGTAAATTTTTCAGTCCCTCACAGGCCTCGAGGCCGAGCTGGGCTCAGTAGAAGAGGTTGATGGAGTTCTCGTCCTCGTCCTCCTCGCCGTAGCCGTCGCCCGGGCCCTCGCCGCCGTCCAGGGTGCGCTGCGAGCGGCGCGAGGTCAGCGAGTCCTTGGGGCTCATGATCGTGGACGCCGGGCCGTCGCCGACGGACTCCGCGCCCGGCCCCGCGCCGGCCCTACCGGCTCCCGGCGCCGCGGGCGTGTCGGCGGACGAGGAGCGATAATCGCTGCTCGACTCCTCCTCGCCCTCGAGCGGCTCCTCCTCCTGCATCTGGACGACGTCGAGGTCCTCGTGCGACGACGACACGTACAGGGTGGAGCCCAGCTCGACGTCGATCAGGGAGTCGCCGTCGACGCTGCGGGCCTTGGGGATGATTTTGCTGTCCTGCTGCTTCAGCTGGTACTCGGGCGAGATCAGCTCGGCGGAGGCGACCTTGCGGGCCTCGCGCTTGAAGATGTCCAGCAGGGAGGAGGCGGTGCGCGGCAGGAAGCCCATCTTGCCGGGCCGGTAGAGGGACGAGGCCGAGCGCGAGATCGAGCGCACCGAGGGCGTGTCGGGCAGCCGGTCCGAGTGGCTGCTCACGATCTCGAGCAGCTCCGTCAGCAGGTCCTGCCGCTTCAGCTTGCGCAGCGCCTGCACCGACTCGCTCGGCTCCGGCTTCGGCTCCGGCTCCGTCTGTGGCCCCAGCGAGGTCGTCGCGGCTCCGGGCTCCGGTACCGGTATCGAGACTGGGGCCGCCTCGTCGCCCATGGAGTCGATGGCGACCTGGACGGTGGACTTGATCTGCTGGATGATGGCGCGCAGGCGTACGATCTCGGACTCGTGCTGCTGGTGCATCGCGATCAGGCGGCCCTTCTCGAGCTTGAGGCACTCGATGCGCTGCCCGAGGATGCGCAGCTTCTTGGACATGTCGTTGTAGGTGAATCGCTCGCAGATGTCGCGCTTCATCGAGGTCTCGTACAGGTTGCGGTACTTCAGGACCTCGACGTACTTGGCCTTGAGGCGCTCGTAGTTCGTGGTCAGCTTCTCGATGATGTGGATCTTGTTCTGGGAGGACTGGATCAGTTGCTTCTTCATCTGCTCCATCGAGACGTACTGCTCGGCCATCTGCTTGTGGCGCTCGCGCTGCTCGTCGTGCTGCTGCTGCATCCGGATCTGGGAGAGGACCAGCGTGTCGATCTCCTTCTGCAGGGCGATGTTCTCGCGGATCAGGCGGCGCGTGTAGCCGGCGTTGCGGATCTCGCTCGAGCGCGTGAAGTCCTCGGACACCTGCAGCAGCTTCGTCTCGACCTCCTTCTTGAGCGCGTCCTTCTCGACGACCGCCTTCTGCTCCATGTTGAACAGGGCCTCCTTGTGCGACCGGTCCTTCTCCTTCAGGTCGCTCTCCTGGTCGTCGAACTTGGCCAGCAGGATGTCGCGCTGCACGCGGAACTCGTCGAGCGAGTTCAGCTTGCCGTTCAGCAGCTTGATCTCGGACGTCAGCTGGTCGTGCATCGCCCGATACTTCGCCTCCAGCTCCTTGATCTTCTCGGCGGCCTCGTTGCTCTCGGCCTCGCGCACCTTCGTCAGCTCGAGCAGCCGCTCCTCCAGCTCCCGTATCGTGTCCTGCCGCTCGTCCAGCGTCCGCTCCAGGTGGGCCGCCACATCCGTCCGATCCTCCTCCAGCTCGCGCAGCTTCTCCGTCAGACCCACGTTGGTCTCGTCGAGCGTGGCCAGGTGCGTGCGCAGCCGCGCCAGCTTCTGGTTCAGGTCGGTGATGGTCAGCTCGCAGAAGGTGCGGTCGACATTGGTCAGTTTGTTCGGGTCGACCTTCTTCTCCTTCTTGCCCTTCTTCCCGCCCTTCTTGCCCTTCGGAGGCATCTTGCGGATCTTGGTTCGCTTCGCTGTTCCTCCCTCTGTTGTTGCCTTTCTTCTGTTGTTGGCCTGGCTCTTGTTATCGAGATTTTGTTCGTTGTTCTTATTTCTTTAATTATATCCAATTTAATCCCAACTGTTCCGAACTTTCGATTGACTTACGGAGAAATTCTCCTTCACTTCTCTGTCTCTCCGTCTGTCTGCCCCGCTGTGTGTCTCACTGTGTGCCAGTTCTGTGTCTTCCCGTCCCTGTCTTGCTGCCTGACTGTCTATCCTGCTATCTATCTGTCGCTCCGACTGGCTGGCTGTCACTGCTCCGACTGAGTGAAGGCATTTTCGACAACTTTATCGAACCCTCAGGCGATGGAGACCTCGTCGCCGGGGCAAAGTTTGTTTTTGTTTATAGCAACCATGTCCCTCTCTCTCTCTCGCACACTGTGTGCGTGTGTGTGGGCGAGTGTTGAAGCGTCGGGTTAAGTGTCGGCGTGTGAGTTTGTGTCGCTGGGTGTGTTTGCAAGAAGTTGCATTTTCCGGAAATTTGCATAACTTCAAAGTTCGAACCTGATGAAGCCATTCATCGAACCTCGAGTGCCTCCGCCACCAACGGGTCGCCGACGTTGCTCCGGCTCCTCCGGCCTTCCCGCTTCTCCTCCTCCTTCAGCGTCCTCCTTGTGTCGCCTCCTCCGGTCCCTCCGCCTCGACCTCCATCTCCAATGAGCCGGAGGCTGTCAAAGCCCTTGGCATGTTTCCATTTCCATTTCTCTGCGGTTCCGCAGGATTTGCGTCCTGGCGGTGACATTCGCCAGATGAAAGGATGAAAGCCCGGGAGGTGCCGATGGGTGGCGGTGGGTGGCCGCAGGCAACAGTTTCCGAAATCCCTATCAAAACATGAACCTCAAGGAGCTCCGCGCGAAAACTACTTTGCTCCAGGCAAGCTTCTCTTTAAGAGCTCCTCTTAAACTGCTCTTTGTGGCCTTCTCCGTGTGCACTTTCCTCTACCAGCTTCTCGGTGGGAAAATCCTTTGGGAGTGCTCTTGAAGAATCCCATCACGGAACCTTTTCCTTTATAGATTTTTCAGTTTTTTTCCGTTTATGTAATTTTTCTCTTCTCCCTGGGAATACTTATTGCTTAGAAGACGGAAGTAGTTTCGAAAAATCAAATAAAATTTCTCAAATGGAAATTTTCAGATTTTTTCATGCAATGAAATTAGAAGGGGAATTCTTAAATAGAAATCTTCAAGTGGGAATTTTATATAGAAATTTTTACATTGAAAATAGAAATTTTTAAAAGGAAATTTTCTAATTTAATTTGTAAATAGAAATGTTCAAAATGAAATATTTTAAACCAATCCTTGAACGGTTTTTTGGATTATCTCTTTGAAGAAAATATGATCTTGAATTTAATTTTTTTATTAAATTCCCCCATGAGTGCATCTTCAGCAGCTGCTGAGTTTTTCCCCAGGCTCTTCTCTACTTCAGAGGATGATTTTCCTTCCTTCCCGTTTCACCTACTTGGAAACTTCTTGTTGGAAGTCTCGCTCCCAATTATATCGATGTCATCCACTGGTTTCCGTCCCTCCCAAAAAACGCCAGTCGAAGACGCCACCATTGTGCAGCCCACATCACATCCTCGGACCAAGGACCACGGACCATGGAGCATCGAGTCCAGCAACATCGAGCAGCAGAGCCCAAAGAAGAAGCAGAGCGAAAAGAAGGGTCGCAAAAAGCCGCAAAGCGAAAAAGTTTTCATGTTGGTAACGAAAGTTGTGAAATCTCTAATTTCGACGCTGCATAAAGAGCGAGGACGAGAGAGAACGGCGAGGAGCGAGGGGAAGGATCGAGTGAGATGAAAAGCAGGGCGAGAGGAGGCGGAGTTGGTGGGGGCCAGAGTTTTTCGCTCCACTTGGAAGAGCCGTAAACAAGTTGCAGCCACTGCTGACCCCATCGAGTGCTCCTGTTCTGCCTTTGCAACCCTTCTCTTTCACTCCTTCCCTCTGGCGCTCTTTCATTCCTTTCCTTTGCTCTCTTCTTGTGCTTCTCCTTCATTCCACATCTCCTTCTGCTGCTCCCCGCCTCCTACTGCTTCCTCCATCTGCCCGCTGTCGCCCACACAGAGCGAGACATCTTCGAAATTAGAATCCGCCATTTTTCTTCCGTGTTTTTGCCTTCTGTCCCTTCTTCCTCCTATCTCTCTCTCTCTCTCTGTCAATCTCTTTCATTCCTCTCCTCTCCTCTCCTCTCCCTCCTCCCCCTCTAGCCGTGACAAAATGCATGTCAAACGCTTCCGCTCGAGACGCCACGAACGCCTCCATAGTTCGAGGCATGCATGACGGGAGCCACGCCCATGCCAACGCCCACTTCATCCACCCCCTCGCGATCGCTCTCGGCGCCTCTGCGATTGTGGCGATGTTTTGCGTTTTAATCACTGCTCCTTACGCAAGCGATTACCACAGGAAGCACTCAAAGGGGGAAGAAACAAATACAAAAACAACAGTGAAAAGCAAAAATTAACAACAAAGACCATGAGCAAGAACAAGAGCCCAAGCAACAGAAATCTTGAACAACAACAAGAGCGAAATTCGTAAACAAAAACAAGAGCTCGAATAAAGAACACTAAAAAAATCCGAGACAGAGAACGAGCGAACGAACACGATTGGAATCCACGACGCAGCTCGGGAGAGCGGGCAAGGGGGTAGGGGAGAGGACTGAGGGGGGGGGGGGGGAATATGGTGTCAGGAGCGCGATGAAAACGCGGCTGAGGGCGGGGCGAGGCCAGAGCCTGAAGTAAGTGGTTTGAGAAACACAAAAACTTCTGTAACACTTTCTCGCATAGGCGTAGGAGATGAAATTTTCGGAGGGAGTATGAGAGGAGTGAGGTGGCTATGAGGAAGGAGAAGACCTTGTCGGTGAACGGTGGAGAGGTAGCGGAGGAGCTGTGGGGAAAAGTTGGGGAAGTCGTAAGGGCGACTAGGGGAAGCGGAACTGAGCAGGGGTGGCGCTGGCGACGACCTCGAGCCGATGCCTACAAACAACAGCCTCCCGAACAAGGACCCACGACGACTATAAGAAGAAGGGGGGAGGAGGAGGAGAAAAGAGGATGATGAAGGCGATGAAGGGGAGAGGAGCAGCAGGAGGGGGCTGATGTATAGAGATGGAGATGGGGCAGGGGAACAGGGAGTAGCGAAGCTTGGAGGAAGACTAGCAAAGTCGAGGAGTAGATAGAGAAGATGAAGGAGCGAGGGTATGATGGAGGGTAGAGAAGGAGGAAGATGACGTGGGATGAAGAATGGTACAGCTGGTAGCAGGAAGTGTAGGGAAGGAGGCGGAGTCGTAGGCATAGGATAAGGCAGAAGAAGAGTAAGGACGGAGGTTGGAAAAGAGGCCGCCGTGGCGTGGCGTGGCGTGGCGGGGATTAAAGCAGCAACAACAACAACAACCGCAATAACGCTAGCGATTTAGTAGTAACAGTAAATTCCGGCCATAATCTAGATCAAGTGTCGCATGCGTCGTTTCGCCCACTTCACCCCGTTCTTCGGGGCCCTCAAACGAGGCCTCCAACAACTGCTGGTTGCCACTGGCTTCCCTCCTTCCTCACTCTGCTGTCCTTCCCTCCATCCTTCCCCAACCTTACCACCACTGTTTTCATCACCTCCCAGAGAAACCCCAAGGCTACATAAACTATAAAAGCTTTGAGCTGCAACGAAACAACACTTTCAGCAACAAGAGTAGCAGCAAAAAATAACAACACAAAAACAATAGTACGACGGAAAACAACAACACTAGGCGGTAACAACAACATTAGTAGCAATCGCAACAATCGTTTCAACAGCCACAAAAACAATACCGGAAAGATACCAAACATACTGAAAATTCGTTGTAACCACGATTTTGTAGTCGCTTCCCTCTTGTTGCTCGTGTTGTTCTTTCTATCTTTTATTTTCCCCTTTATTTGCCTCTCACTTATTGCAGCAGTGTTGGAAGTTCGGTTTTCCCTGTTGTATTATTGTTGTATCCTGTTATCGTTGCTATTTTCGCGCGTCCGTTTTTTTCGTTTCCTCGTCGACCCCTCTTCTTCTCCCCCTCCTCGAGGCGTCTGAAATTTCCCATAGTGGAAGAGGGGGAAGGAGGAGGGTAAAGAGCAAGAGGCGGTGAGAGCTTGGGGACTCGTAGCTTTGTAGTGATTAAAACTAGAGGGAGGCGCCTACCGGAAAAGGCAGACCGTCTCGCTTGCACTTGTAGCAAATACTACTACCACGGTACCACTACTAATACAGTAGCACATGGGATGGTGTAAATGGGACAGGAGCAAAAATACCGTTACTTACCTCGCAGAACTTGGCTCCGTAGCGGGGCGGGGGCGAGTCACAAAATCGATAGCGATTACGCGTTCCGCCCAAACAGTTGGTGGAGCAGGGCGTCCACTCGCTCCAGGGACCCCAGCCGCCGGTGTCGGACTCTGTCAGTGGGGAATAAAAAGTGAGATTATGAGAAAGGCGGGCACGGATGCAAGAGACAGGGGAAAAGACAAAAAAAGATGAACAATTAATGCGGGATGTGGAAAGTAGTGCGAAAGTTCATTATTCAAAAGAGCAAAGGATTAAAAATAAAGTTAATAGTGGTTCGATAGAGGAATTAGAATAGAAGACCAAATGAAGAATCCATCAATTAAGAAAAACTACAGGGAAAAAAATGAATAAGAAATAATTAATTAACAAATAATGGAGAAGGATATACAAATAAAAATGATAAAGAGTTAAAGCAGACTAAATCGATATAAATAGGAACAAAAACAAAAAACAAAAAACAAACTCATAAATTGACTCAGGGGGAAATTGGTATGGAAAGAGTGCCGAGAATGACAAAATGAAACAACGAGAAAATGGAGTAAAGGGCAAAAACCTACACAGGATCGAAGGCAAGGGCCGACGGGAGGTGGAAATAGCAGGAAGCTATCAATGAAAAAACGGCGTCAAGTGGACGACAGACAGCGACAATGCGAGGGATAGAGAGAGAGAGAGAGAGAAGGTAAACAATCAAGTCGAGAGACAGCCTGAAAAACAACAGGGCGGATCAGAAACACACAGAGAGAAAGAGAGGGGCAATGAAGAGGGTCGAGGCGAAACCTGGGGATTTTAGCAATGCATTTGTCGCTGGTCTCTGTGTGTTTGGGTGGGTGTCCGAGTGTGTTCGTGTAGGAGTCGCTGTGTGTGGGATGGAAATATGGATTGATTTCCAGTTACAATTTGGAAGGGAAAGGAAAAGGGCCGATGGATGTAGGGGCGTGGCAGGAATTGCAAATCCTAATATTGCAAGAAGAGTAGAAGCAGAAGAGTAGTAATGGTAGTAGGGAGTGGAGAAAGAGGGGAACAGATGGTGAGAGGAGGGAAGAGCAGGAATCGGATCAAGAGTGGGGAAAAGAGCGGGGAAGGAGGCGCTGCAAGTGAATGGTTCGACTTGGTTTATGACATCACATCAGCTGCACTCACACGGAGACAAAGACAAACACAAACACCAACACCAACTCCCCACATGCACAAGCACATACCCACACGCCCTTGTAATGCTGCTGGCCTGTTACGACAGCAGCGATTGCAACAACAACAAGAGACAAGAGCAATAACGCCGTTGACGACTGTTTGCCATTCCGTTGACCCAAATCTGCAAATATTTAATCACATTTTGATTGATGCCAAGATTTTGACAACCGAAGTTTTGCCAGCAATTGCGATGTTTCATTGGAATGCGACTGGGCCATTCAATTGGTAGCAGGAGTAGAAATACAGATATGCAAATGGGAATGGGAGTAGAATGCATGGGTTTGTTTAGAAATCGGGTCGTAGTATGGAAATTGAAGTAGTAGTAGCAGAAATCGGAGCAGAAATATGAACGGAAATTTAAGTAAAAGTTCGAAGATAGAAATAAATTTAGAGTGGACATGGGAGGGAGCAGAGGTGGTAGCAGAAGTGGAAGTAAAGAAGAGTAAAAATAGCAGTAGAAAAACGGCTGGCAAGATCCTTCCGAAAGGGCTGGAACATAGGCTAAATATGGATCAGGCACTCACCTCGCACTGGCAACGTGGGCACGCAGTCCATGCGGACGTCGGCGACGGCGCCCGAGATCGCCTGGCTGACATAGACGAAGCAGTACTCGACGTACTTCTCCGAGAAGAGGTCGCAGCTGAAGTAGAGCGAGTACTGCGACTTCACGACCCGCTGCTCGGCGACGTAGTGCAGCGTCGTGGGCGGCTTCAGCGAGGCAACGTCGGCGCGCAGCTTCGCATAGACGCGCACGCGGTCGCCCTGCTCCAGGATGCACCCGGGGTACTCGTACAGGACGCCGATGCCGGTGTGCGGATCGCACGGGAAGATGCTGCGGGCGTAGACGTTGAACACGAACTTGTCGCTCCAGTCGACGGACAGGAAGCGCCTCACCGTGGGCATCGCCTGCTGCCGCCGCCCGCCGCCGCTGGTCATCGGGCGCAGTTGGACGGCGTAGTTGCCGGCGAGGCCGAAGAGTTCGCAGCCCAGCTGGAGGAGTTTCTCCTTGGGGAAGCCGCGGATCTGCTCCGCGTACAGGATGCTAGCGTTGCGCGACGCCCGCAGCGGATCGTCGTCGGCCTCGGCGTGGCCGTCCTCTGCCTGGCCGCCGCACCGCCGGTCCTTGCCGCAGTAGATCAGCTCGAGCCAGAACTCGGGCAGGGCGTGGTGCAGCCAGGCCCGGTCGCAGTTGACCTCGGGGAAGCGCAGCGTCACCGCGACCGGGTGCTCGGGGTAGGTGAGCAATCGCGTCGGCTCGACGAGGATCTCGGCCGTGGGCCATCGGACGTCGAGCGTCTGCCGTAGTCGTTCGTCGGTAGCCGGCATCAGGGTCGTCGTCGTAGTCGTGGTAGTTGTGGTCGGTGACCCGTTCCTGTATCTGGTACCACCTCTTTCTGGCCTCTTTCCCTTGCTAGCTCCTTTATCGATGTTGTTCCTGCCTTTGCCAGCTGCCTTCTCACCACTTCTGTTATCTTTGTTGGAAACTTCATTGCTTCTGCTGCTACTGCTGTTCTCGACCTCAGCCATTGTCGTTGTGGTTGTCGTCTTCAGGTTCGTCACCACCTGCATCTCGTACAGGCCGCCCTCGATGAACGTCTGGCAGGGCACCGCGATCTGCGTGACGTTGTTGCGTGGATCGGGATACAGTGGAATATTCTGGATGATCTCCTTGCGGCGGCGAAGCAGGACTTGGCCAGTATTGCCAGAAGGCGACAATGATGGTGCTGATGGTGATGCTGAGGACGGTGGCGACTCTCTTGATGACTCTTCCAAAAACGAATCTCTGCCTAGATCGGTTCCTGTTCCTGTGCCTTGGCCCAGCTTGGCTTCTTCTGCTCCTCCCGCTCCTCCTCCTTCTGCGGCTGGTGGCGGTGGGAGACCCGTGTTGTTGCTGTTGCTACTCCACGACCGCCCCGCCTCGCCCAACAACGAGGGCGACAACGGGGCCAAGGAGGACGGGGACGGCAGCAATTCATCGACGAATTTGCTAATTACCAACGTTGTTGTTATTGTGCTCTCGACGTTGCTGCTGACTGGTATTGATGTTGTTGTTCTTGTTGTAGTTGTAGATGCATTTTCATGACTCATCGGTCGTGTCCTTTCCGCACTCGTCGTTCTCGTGGTTGTCGTGGAGAAGGACGAAGATTGCGTTGTTTCGCCTGTTGTTCTTGAGGTTGAAGTTGTGGATGATGATGTGGTTGTTGTTGTTGTTCCTGTTGTTCCTGTTGTTGTTGCGGTGGATGATGTTGCTCCCCTTGATGTTGTTGCTTCTGGGCCTCCGCCCATCGATGACGCCTCGAAGCCCACTTCGTCGGCGCTGAACTGGATCTGAACATGGAGATCCCCACTGAGGGCGGTGAAGGAGCTCGGCGACATGAGGCGGCCCTTTCGAATGGCGAGCACGTGACCTTTTCGCACAAATGAAAAATGCACGTTGTTGTTGGAGGTGTTGTTGTTATTGTTGTTGGTGTTATTTTCATATACAATTCACACAACAAAGAGATGCGGGTTTGCGTGAAACGCATTGAAATGCAAGGAGAAAAGAAGAGAGAGCAAAAAATATGAAATCAGTATCGTTATAAATTTGTTTTATTGTTTGAATGACAGCTATTTTTTGTGCCTTTTCTGACTCCATCCCCCTCTAACTAGGGACTTCTGCAGCTAGCTCTTTCTGCATCCTGCTCTTTCCTGGATCCTGTCCTCTCTGGCATCCTGCTCTTTCCTACTCAGCCTCTTGGAATAATCCCCATTGTGTCGAGTAATTTCTCCCCACGTGGCCCCTGGAGGCCATCGCTAGCGGGCGGTACAGGGTGAGACCGACGGACAAAATCCACCCCTTCACATTATTTCCAACTGCCCTCGATGGAGCCCCCTGTTTCCACATCAAGTGCGTTCCCCAGACTCCAGTGCTTCTCCTCTTAGTCTCTCTCTCTCGGCCTCCCTCGCCCCAATACTCAACTTTGTTTGCTCACAATGGACGCCCGGTGCGTGTAATTTATAAAGCTTCACTCATTCGCTCCTCCTTCATTTATCAATCTTCCTTCCTTTTACATCTTCTTCAGCACTCTCTTATTTATTAATTTCTTTCCACTTTTCACATTTTCTCCTTTTCCCCTCCCCTCTCCCTCACCAACCACCACCTGCCACCCTCCTCCTCCTCGGTTCCCACCATTGTTTGGCTTCGTTTTTGACATTTGTTTCGCTCTCTTAATTTTTCAATTTCAAATCGGAATGTTTTCTCTCCGTCCGTTGAGAATTCTCCACTTCTCCTCCATCCTGCGGACTCCCTCTCTCCTACCATTCTTCCTCTTTCCCACTGTCTACCTCACTCTCCTACTGTCTCCCTCTCTTTAGCAATTTTGTAATGATTTTCCCTCCTCGCCTTAAACATTTCTTCAGCCATTTTCCGCATAAAAGAGCGATTCTTTCGTGAGCTCTCGTTCTAATTGAAGGGTCTTCATTTTGAAATAATTAGCTCTGTTAGTTTTTACTACTACTATTTTCGTTGAAGTGAAAATTCATTTACACATCATTTAATTTTGTTCTAATAGCTAAATTATTTATGTTTTATATGCATATTTATTTTGAATTCCTTCCTTATTCGTGGAAGGAATTTGTAAATATTGCTATAAAAAATTTGTTTTTTGTAATATTCCACATTTCTTGTACCCAATCTGATACTCAGATTTTATCACTAATTCCTTCCTAATTGTTTTTCTTCATCACCACCTCTTCATTTCTCTCTTTCCCCATAATTTGCTCACTCACTCCCGACAATAGATTTCCTCCATACAATTTCCTCTACACTCCCTTTGGCCGTCTATCTCCAATCTCTTTTACTCACCCAGGCGACATATCAGCAGAATTATCGATGAAATTATAATTTTCCACTTGAGTCCTGATTTGTGTCCTGTCCATGAGGATTTTTTCGTCTTCGTCCGCGGCTTCCACTCTGTTGACGAAGTCGTTGTTCGTGTTGTTGATGTTGTTGGTATTGATGATGAAGACGTGGTTGTTGTTGGTATTGATGATGAAGATGTTGTTGTTGTTGGCGCGGGTGGTGATGCTGATGATGTCCTTGGTGTTGTTGTTGCCGTCGCCGCTGCCGCCGACGCCGACGCGGCTTCGGCTCCTGTTGACGATTTTCGACGCTTCTGTTTGTAATCCTCGGTCTGGCCGTCTGTGCACATTATTTGTGCGTCTCGCTCTCGGCCCACGTCCCCTCTCACTCCGGAGCCCTTGTGTTTGTTCTCGCTGTCGTCCCGAAGCGTGGGGGTGGCGTTCGATGTTGTTCTGGCTGTTGTTATTGCTGTATTCCTTTGACGGTATTGCATTTGTTCTCACAAGTATTCCATTTGATTCGAGTCCATTGTCTGAGCGATTTTGCTTCCTCTTCTTCTTCTTCTTCTTCTCCGCCTCCGTCTCCGTCCACTTTGATTTTTGATTCTGATTTTCTTCTGCTCGTCTCGCCTCCTCCCAGTTCGGCGCGCAAGTCTGAAGAAGCTCAAGAAGCTCTGCGAGAAGGAAACAAAGAGAGAGGGAGAAATCGGATTAAGGCGATTATTACAGGGTCCTCAAGAGGTCACGCGGACAGTGGATGTGGGTGGGTGGATGTGTGAGTGTGTGTGTTTGACTGAGTGCATGTGTGAGGGTGATTTTTTTTCTTTTTTTCGTATTCAGGCCGTTGGGAATTCACAATTCGATTTCTCTTCGAAAAAACAAATTTAATTGAATTTCAATCGCAATCGATTCTTCTTTTTCATTTATATGCACTTCTTTTACTCCCCGTGGAGCGAAAAGGAAAAATATTCCTTAATAGATTTTTGGAAATAGCTTCTCGTATTAACAGAACTCGATCTCTGCTACTGTACCCTGACGAATGCCCGACTTAAAGGACGAATTTTCCTAATGGAGACGACGCCGAAATTACGATAACAAAATAATTCAATTGAAAAAAAAAAAACATAAGAATAAAAACAACGCCCATAAAAATCCAAAAATTCTTCGATTTTCGTTCGTTCGTTTCGTTTTTCGTTTTAATTTCCGTCTCGCTGGACTGCGAAACATCGCATAATTTAATGCCAATAGAAAGTGTCTGTCGTGACACTGATAAACATTTGTGTGCGTGTGTGCGTCCTTCCACCCTCCCTCCATGACGCCGGGTTCAAAGTCCTGCGAAGGACCCTCGGCTGCCGGCCGGCTGGCAGGATGCCAGCGTTGTCTCGTGGCTCGCAATAAAAGTGAAACGAAAACGAAAACTTTTATCTCCGCTCAGACAGTGGGTTTCTTGGCAGATTGAAACATTAAAATTTTCACCCTGTGAATCATGGAGGCGATTGTTGTTGCTGTTGTTGTTCTGAATCATGTCCTTGGAGTGCAGTGTATTGGGGATTTTGGCGCCAAAACGACCGGCGCTCGAGAGGGCGACGATGCAATTAAAAAGGATTCAAATTCATTTAAAATCACCCCGAGGCCGCGGGGTCTCCTCATTTTCCCTGGCCTGGCATCCTTCTCTTTCTTGGCTGTTCTCATTCTCCTCTCCTTTTCTCTTCGTCTTCCTACCTCCCCATCGTCCGCTACCCTCGCTTGGCCCCATGGAAGGCTCCAGGCCACGTCACATGCTGTGTATGGACCGACGATTTATGGCCTTTCGAAGGACGACGACGGCGGTGGAGAAGAAGAAGAAGCAGAGCACAATACCTTCGTACCGCCCCGCCACGCCCCCTCGCCGGCCCCTCCCACCGCTGGTATTGACCACAAGTCAACATCAGACGGTTTTCGGTGAAAAATTATTGGTCGGAGTTGGAGTAGGGCAGTTACTGTTGTTGTAATTATTGTTGTTGTTTTCTCCTTGTTTCGTCTATTCTTGTTGTTCCTATGTTTTGTGTTGTTGTTGCAATAGGGTCCTGTTTTTGTTGCTGTATAATTGATGGTGTTTTGGCCTTTGAGTTGTTCGTTGTTGGCTCTTTTTGGTCTGGATGGTGTTGCTATAATTTCTTCTCATTATTATTGGTATTATTTCTCCTCATTGTTGTTGTTATTTATTCTTTTTTTGTTGTAAATATTTCTCCTTATTGGTGCGGTTACTTCTCCCTTTTGTGTATTGTGGTTTCCCTCGTTGATCCCAAACTCAAATACCACAGACTAAACTCGAAAAAGACCAGTAAAACCCAGACATTCTATGGAAAACCCAATGGGGCCAAAAAAGCCTTCGACTGACGTGACCACGAAAGGTGGACGACGGCGAGATATTCTGTGGACATATATGTATTTATGTGTACTTCAATATACACATGTAGTAAGCGGACTTGAATTACGAAGGTTGTAAACATGGTCAAAAGACAATTAAGCCTGGTTTTACTCCGTACATTTAATGGGGGAATGAATTAAAGAGACGGGGGAGGAAGAGAGAGAGAGAGAAAATACACAGTGAAGGGAGGAATATAAATCGAAAGGCGAGAGGGAAAGAGGAAACGATTTTAAAGTAATCAAATTAAATGCAAAGGGAAGGTAGGGAGATCGAAAGAGAGAAACTGAGAGAGAGATAGAGAGATAAACAGAAAGAAAAACAGATTGAGAGAGAGAGGACTTGAAGCGATTGAGCGAGAAAGAAATAAATCGAAGGAACTAATGAAATGCGAGAGAAACGGAAGGGAAAAGCGAATAAAGAGAACAAAATTCGAATAAAGGAGAAGATCCCGAATGAAAGAGAGAACTACGAGTGAACGAGAAAATTGAGAGAGAAAAAACCCGAACGAGCGGATGAAATGTGAATGAAATAAATGGAAAATAATGAAATCCGAGCACATAATGGGACAAAAGGAAGGTGGGTTGGGGCGGACCCGAGACAGCGGGAGTGGGTGGTGAGAAAAACTCGGAATCGTAAATCGCTTAAAATAATAGGGTTGCCGCACAATACAGGTTCATAAATTGCCGACACACGTTTCGTTTCGCAAGGCACGACAATCGCACCGACAGACAGAGACGGCCAGAAGGACAGACAGAGCCGGAGCGACAGACAAAGGCAGAGAGGCGAACGAAGACAGAGCCGGAAAGACAGACGGACGCAGTCAGATGGACAGACAGACAAACAGACTGAGCAATAAACAGGCAACGAGAAAAACCCACAGCCAGAGAGAGAAATACACAGACAGTCAGAGCTCGCCCGGGAGATGGACAGGGAGACAAAGGGAAGGAGAGTCAGAAAAAGTGGTAGACAGAGAGGATGAGAGACAGACAGGCCGCTCGGCCTACCGACATAATCACGAGCCACACGAGCCTCGCACACACGCAAGCCAAAAAATCTATTGCTCCTCCTCCTCCTCCCTCGATCTCTCCTGCCTGCTCTCCTGTCTTGCGGCGAGTTTTGTTGTTCTTCCTTTATTTGCCTTGCTGTTCTCGTCCGTCGCCCCCGTCGCCGTCGCTGTAATTGCTCCTGTCGGCGAAAGGTGGCCATAAAAGCGAGAACCGAGCCCAGGAAGAGCCCTCAATTAAACCGCACAAAGGCGACGAGTGACTTTTCCAACTTGCTCCGACTGCGCTCCTGCCTCGTCACCCCTCCTAATGCACAAATGCAACCCCCGCCCCTCGCCTACACTCGCGCACTCCCGCACACCCTCGCCCTCGTCCCGTTGACGGGAAACTTTGGCGCCGCCAAATGATAATAAATAAAGGAGAACCATCTGGTAATCCATCAGGCCCCAGCAACAACAACAACAACAACAACAACCGAAGTGACAAGAACAACACGACAACAACAAAACAATTTAAACAAACCCCAAAAGAACAACAAAAACCACCCCGCCACTGAAGTTGCTGCTGGCTCTGTCTTCTAGGGTTTCGCATGAGTCTCACATTTAAATTGAATAATCTCGAAAAGCCGAGGATCCTCCCTGCGTGAGAGGTGGTGGTGTGGGTGTGGGTGTGGGTGTGTGTGAGGGTCCTGGTCGGGTCCTTTTGCTCCTCGTGCGTGAGCGTGAGTATTTGTGGATTTTGTAAAGTCATTAACGTGTCATTAAAGCTGGAGCGGACGATCCGAACCATATGTCTTCATCATGTTTCTCGCTCGCACGCTCCGATTCTCCCAGCCTGATTGTTCGCTACCGTCCGTCTCTCCCTCAACTCCCTCTCTCTCCCCGCCTTCATATGTGTGTCTGTCCACAACAACAACAACAACAACGGCGTTGATAGCGATCCACAAATGAGTTAATTTCCATTTATTTATTTACGGCCGGTCGTTGCTGTTGTCCTTGTTGCTGATGGATCTTTTCACGGCTGGAGCCTAATTAATTTATGACCCGATTTGCTCATGAGTTCCCATTTTAAATTTCCCCCACCGGCTCATTTGAATTCTTGATTGAGATATATTTTTTTCGCTATGCTATGAGAAAGTGGTTTTCGTCGACGCCGGGCGGTTT
The DNA here is from genome assembly GCA_947389925.1 of Coelopa pilipes. Lineage (NCBI taxonomy): Eukaryota > Metazoa > Arthropoda > Insecta > Diptera > Coelopidae > Coelopa > Coelopa pilipes. Next base: position 2,415,062 of record OX376699.1, read on the forward strand.
CATCGGCTCCTTCCAGGCCGAGGGACCTCTTCGGGAATACAAAAGTGGACTCCAGTTAATTCCCGGAAGTCCTGGTCCCTCAACTCCCAGCAGGAAGGCTTGAACATGGGGTTGCCCTACCTTGGTTTCCCATAATAAAAAGCAACTAAATAGGCTAATTAAATGCTAACTAAATTCTAATTGAACTGTAAATAAATTCCAATGAAATTTTAATCCAATCCCCTCCAGCACGAGTTTGCTTTTCCAATAGTTTGGCTTCAAAAATCGCATCCTTCACCTGCTCGAGCACCGATTACGGATGAATTCACCGACGCTGGCTCCACTAAATTCCTCAATATCCTCTCGCTGGAAATTTCAATTACAAAATCCCCGAAATTTTTCGCCCCCGCACAAAGTGCGGCCGAAACCGCGAAACCGCGCGGCAGGGCGTTCGGAGGCAGCGGGTGGCGGCGCCGGGAACGGCCTCGGCATGGCGACATGGACAGAATGACGGAATGACGAACACGTCGGGCGAACGCTTTCAAAGGCGACGTCGCCGCGTGTCAGGAGCAAATGTTTGCGGCGGGCGGTGGCGGTGGCGGTGTCGGAACCGGAAACGACGCCATCGTGGGGCGCTCGGAAAATGTGCAATCGACAGATTGGCATAGAAAGTTGTTTAAAAATGCATAAATTCGATGAGGGGAAAAAGTCACAAATTGGATAAAAATAAAAACTCAAATAAACAAAAAAACCTTGCGGGAAAATCAAATCAAACAAAAAATATATGAAAATAATGGAATCGACAGAGAGTCCACCAAAAGGAACAGAATATAAACAAATCGACGGAATTCAAAAAGACCAACGCAATTAACGAAATATGAATATGGGGCAAAAAATTGCTGAAAACCAAATAAAGCGATAGATAAACACGGCGGAAAAACTTGAACGAATTTTCCATTCATGTGGTTTCAATTAAATTTTCCACTTAATTGGTTCGCCTGTAAAGAGCACGGAAGAAAAGCAATAAAACATTTTGGAGAGATTCGATTTGGACAATTGGAAATATTTTGCGGTGAAGAGCGAAAAAAGAGAGAGGGAGAAAAAGAGCGCATGTTGAAATGGCAATAAAAATTTGCGGTTGTCTAATTACTGGGATTGGAATAAAAAAGCATCCAATTAAATGCGGGCAAAGCGAACAGAACTCGACGAACGCGACTCGCGCTCAGATTTGGAGAGTTCGCGGCTGGAAAAACGCGCTTGAAAAACGCAAATAAGTCATTAAGGAGGGTCGGCCGGCCGCAGGACGACAAGCGGCCAGACAGACGGCCGCAGGCACCCAGGCCTTCGAGTCTCCCGAACTGCATGAGGCATGTGTGTGTGTGTGCGGGCTCTGAATCTGCTCGCTGCATTTGCGATCTGGTTTCGTTGCCGCTCGCCCGAAATGAAACCCCAAAACCACCCCCGAATGCAACGGCGATGACGACGTCGACCTTCCTGCGGCTCTTCCGCTTGGCTGCGGGGGTTGAAGGACCAGCGGGACACCAGAAGCGGGCCATTGACACGGCCCCGGCTCTGTCTCTTACATGTGCGTCCTCCCTCTCTCTCTCTCCCGTGTCTCTCGTCTTGCCTTGGCCTCGTCCTGTCCCGTCTCGCCCTCGTTCGCTCGTCGTCCCACAAACAGCATCGCAAGCCTTCGCATTAACCGTTAGCCTGGCACACATATCGAGATCGGGATCGAGGGCTCGTTGCCGTCCTGGCTCAGATTCCGAATTGGCTCCGGCTCCGGGTTCGGGTTCGTCTGGTCGTGAGGGTCGTTCGAGAGTCGTCGTCGGTCGTGGTCGGTCGTTGTCGTTAATGGGCAAAAGGGATCTCGACCGGACGAAGCCGACCTGGGATACCTGGAAACGCTCTTATGGCATGTTGTTGTTGATGCGTTGGGAATTGTCTCTTTGTTGTTGGGATGAAATTGTCCCATTGACACTATGCTTTTGTCGTTGTCCCCCTTGACACTGTCCCTTGTTGTTGCAATCGAAATTGCCATTGTCTCTGTTGTTCCTGTTCAAATTGCCTCGTTGTTGTACAGACATTTTCCCCGCTGCATCTAATGGCTTTCCAATATACAGGGTGTCGGGGCGCGCGTTGAACCACGACGAGGCAGGGCGGAGGAAGGGGAGGGTGCGGTGTTGCCATATTTGCCTAATGGTGCGTGGCGCGGTGTCGAAATCATGACTGTTGAAAACTTTTACGGCCCATCATCAGGACGAGACGCCCTCGGATCGGATCGGGGCGGGGCGGGGCGGTGCTGGTTTCGGTTTCCACGAAATTCACCTTTATTTACAAGAATTAAGACCGACCCAATAGTGAGGGGTTGGTGGGGCAAATCGGTGGAAACAATTGCTTCAATAGCTAGAGGAGTTTTCCAAAATTTTACGAAAGCTTTCCATTACCTTTCGTGTGCCTAACATTGTTATTCTAAAATATCCCAGAGCATAATTTCAAAGGCATTTTAATTCATTTGAAATTCTAATTTTGTGAGACGTTCAAGTCGACGTCTGGTTTTCTGAAATATTCCCATGGCATGCGCAACGATTACACGTCGTTAAAAAATCGTCGTGTACGTCGTTAAAATGAAAATGAAAATGGAAACTAATATTCAATTTTCGCAAATTAATTACGGAGCATGAAGTGTTCTCGTGCCCTCTCGCTCGCACAGCGAACACGCGGGTCGCTCGTGAGCGAATGCGAGCTTAACGGTAATTTTCCTAAGGACACGAAATTGCTCGGCGTGTGTGTGGCAACGTTTCGATGCATCCAGGTGGGGAGAGAGAGGCAGGAGGGATCGGGTAAAAAGAGAAGCCATTAAAACTTAAACTAGTCGAGGAGACGAGACGAGGGCCGCACGTAACAGGAACAACAACAACAACAACAAAAGCAACATCAACAACAGCGACAAGAACAACACAACATGCAACAATGAGAGTAACGAGAGCACAACCAGCAACAACAACACTTACAACAACACCGTACGAAATCATTGATGGCAACAGCGACAACAGCAACAACAACAACCAGAACAACAACAACAATATGGTAATGCATAGCATTAACTTCAGGGTTGCATGCATCAAGGTAAATGCAAACGCCAAAATGGCGACCAAATGCCAAAGTCAGCCACGGCTTCAGCTCAGGCTTCCCGTAGACCGATGACATTTTAGCATGCGACCGAGGGGTCACAAACACACACACCTACGGGAACACTCGGAGCACACTCTGGAAGCTAGCACATTGACAGTAGCAACTTCACACACACACACAGACACAACGGCATCCGCATCCACTCACGGACTCGCTCCGGGCTCGCGACAACACCTACAGGTAGATTAGGCGAGACGTGCCCGAGGGTCGGAGTCAGTGACGTCGACATGTCTCTCCCACACGGGCGGGACAGACAGAGGGAGAAAGAGAGGGAGAGAGAGAGGGAGAGAGAGAGACGGACAAGGGACAGACGGTTGTCGGTGGCGGCAGCGACGCAGACAAAGCAACACAAGTAACACTTAATAATTTAGCAGGCCAGCTCGACTCCCCCTCTCCTCGAGCACTCTTAATCAACGTCTGCCTCCGTCTCTGTCACACTCGGTTCCTCTTACCCGCTTTCACTCCCTCAGTCTGTCCCTGTCTCCGTCTCTCGTTCCCTTTGTCTGCCTCTTTCCCCCCCTAGTTTATTGTAGTTCCTCTTCATTTCACTTTATTTCAGCCTTCGCTGCTCGACTTCTTGGGCAACAACTACTCTGGCGACAACGAGTACTACAACAACAAGTACTACAACAACAAGTACTACAACAACAGGCACTGCAACAGCAAGCACTAAAACAACAATTACTACAACAACAATTCCGAAGACTGCATAAAGTTTGCGGCGCTGTCACGTGAGCCCCACGTCCTCGTCCTCGTCCCCACCATCGACCCGACCATCGACTCGTCTCAAACCACCTGAGTGGCTGCGCCGTCGTGTGGCAGCGGCCGCGACTGTGGCGTTGCCAGACTGGCGATAAATAACTACTCGAATGGCGCACATCCGGATCCGCATCCTCGAATGCCACGGCCGTCGCCGCCGAACCCGGGTCTCGAGTGAATGGACTCGGGAGTCGGGAGTTATTAGACAGAATGCAGAAAATGAAGTGCATCGAGGACAATAACGAGGAGGCCACGGAGACTAGCAGAGGCGGAAAGAAGAAACTTAGGGAAAACCGGAGGGCGAGGAGAAATTAAGAATCACCTAAGAAGCGTAGGTGAAGAATCTAAGAAGGCGAAGAAACTCCGTGACTAAAAGTGCAGAGAGTCTGAGGACAAAATACTAGTAGTGAGAAGGCCTACATGTCCAAGTGTAAGAAATAAAGGAAGAGGAACTAAGGATAAGAGACTTAGGACAAGAGACAAGTGGCAAGAAACTAAGGGCAAGAGTGTATGAGTAGCAGGCTAGGACTGAGGAGGTTGGACATTGGCTTTAGAAGGAATGGGATCATGGATTGACGAGGATATCAAAAATATTTGATACCAAAATGAAGATCGGATTCATGATTATCTAAAGAAAAGGTGATCCAGAAGAAATGAAACGATTTTGATGCCAAAGGAAGAGTTTGTGGCGAAGGAGTTCGTAGAAATGAGTTCGTAATGACCGAGAAGGAGATTCTCGAGATGTATATAGTGGTAGATATTGAAGACCGTATTCATATTTATCAACATGGGAAGTCAAAATTATCAAAAGGGAGTCCATAATGATAAAGAAATGGTTTATAAGGATTAAGAAGAAATTCGGAATGATAAAGAAAGCACTAATAATGATAAAGAAAGCACTCATAATGATAGAGATGGAATTCCTAATGATAAGGCGGAAAATCTTAATGATACAGTAGGGGTTCATAATGGCAGAGATGAGGTCCATAAAGATAAGGAAATGTTTCCGACTATGAGAATTATTTTTTCACATTTCGACGAAGGAAACTGATAAGGATGGAGAAAGATTTCATTATGACGAAGCGTAAAAAAACTGATAAAATCGCAGGAAGTTGACACGAAGCGGGCGAAGTTTATTATGAAGAATCATAAAAGCGGATGAGGAAGAACGGAGTTGATGACGACAAAAAACAAAGTCGACGGTAATGAATGGAGTTGATGAAGGCGAAAATGATGGGGGGAAAAAGAAGAAGAGGAAGCGGTATAATGTTGCTGTTGCATGACAGCGCGGGCTTTTACTACCAGGTTTCTTATGGCGAGTTCGCATTTGCTGATTAAAAGTTTTGCATTGTCCGCACCTCGTTCAAGGACCTCGCGGCACGTACCCGCCATGTCCGTGTCCTGGTGCTCCCTGGACTCCACCCCCAATCCTCCTGGAGTGTTTTCGATTTAAGAAACTACTCGAAATTTTACACTTTGCTCGAGTTTTCCTCGAATCTCGTGTACAGAGTGAGTTGGGGTGAGTTTGAAGGAAGAGAAAGGGAAGTGAAGAGCAAGTTCTTGTTGTTTTTGTTGCTGGCGAGCCATCCCAGGACTCGCTGTCGAATGCCGGCTTGTAATTAATTTGGCGTTAGTTACAGGAACATGAAAATCTATCAGGGGAAAGGCAGAAGCAAAACCGCCGACGAGATGGGAATATTTCGTGTTTAAGTCGAGAGAGAGAGGGGGAGAGAGAGTGAAGTGAAGCAAGGTGGGAGCGAGAAGCAAGTAGAGTGCTGGAAACAGGAAAAGGACATAGAAAAAATTTGATTTATTATCTTTTACTTTCACTCAGTCGAAGGCGATGACAAGTTGGGTTTTCATCGGGATCTCGGCGCACTGCAAATTGGGGAGAAGAGGGAGATAGGGAGAGAGGGTGGACGAATGGGAGGAAGAGAGAGATAGCAACGGAGTGAGATCGAGTTGTTTTCGCAACCTCTGCCACCGTCTTGACCTCAGAAGTTCACGCGCAGTTGTTGTTGCTTCTGCTCGTCTTCCATTCGTCTGGCTTAATTAATGGCAAATTGAGCGGGAAGCAGAAGACAAGCATAAGAAGGAGATGAAGGAGACGAAGAAGCAGAAGAAGGGCGAGTACAACAACAAGAGTAAGAACAAGAACAGAACTCCGTCAAATTTATCATCATCTGTCAGAGCGAGATACGGGAGATGTCATTAATCTTGACGGCAGGAATTCCCGCCAAAAATCCCAATCCACCCCCTCCACTCCCTCCTCCCTCCCCATCTTCATCACCCCCTTGTCTTGTGTCTCGCTCGCTCGCTCGCTCTCGAGGCCCAAGGGCAGCGGCAAAAGGTAGAAGGCAAAACTCATAAATTTCCCATCTTGAGGAAATTAATAAAACACAAACTCAGATTAAAATCATAAATTTGCATTTTATCAACATTTCGTCTCAGTCGGGAGGTGGCGAGGAAGAGAGAGAGACAGAGATAGAGGGCTCGAGTGGGTGTGAGTGAATGAGGGAAAGAGCGAAATATTTGCTTTTGCAGAATTTTCATTTGAATGAGGAGAATTTATTCGGAAATAATTTAATGGGAATTTGCTCGGAAAATTTCATAAACGCCGACGAGGGGCGGGAAAAGGACCGAAAGAGAGAGCGAGAGAGTGGGAGCAGGACGACTGTTATTAACATAATTATAATCATAATAATAACATTAACAAGAACTGTGAGTTCTCGCATTTGCATGTGTGTAGGGTCACAAAAAACACACACTCACACTCGCGCACAAATTGTTGATTCAAAATGGCGAATGGCTTGTCCGACACCAAAGCAAACGTTTATCGTTGTCCCCTCTCCCTCCCTCTCTCTCTCTCTCTCGCTCTCCCGCAGATGGCCATAGCAGTCTGAATACCCGAGCAGTGTTGCCAGTTTGAGATTTTTCCTCTTCACTTTGGAGAATTTCTTCGAGAGCGAAAAATAATTCATTTCTCTAATTTGCCCTAGACAGAATTATTCGTTTCAGTGTAGAGCGTGTGTGTTTGTTTGTGCTTGTGTATTTGCTTTCGCGGCGCCTAAAAGTCTGCAACGAGACGTAGTTTGCAAACGCGACGGCGAGTGAACGAACGACTGAGAGACGCAGTGACTGAGTGAGTGAGGGAAGGGGAACGAAGGATGGAAGGAAGGAAGGAATTCCAGCTGTTTTATTCGCATTGCCCGATGAGATAAAGTCTTCCCCCCGCCACCCTGACATCGCCGGAATATCTCTCGGCGGCATTCACACACCCAGACATCCTCATGGAGACATCGGCCATGGAGACTGGGGAAAAAAACCACGCCAACACACATTTGGGGGACATAATGTTATGCAAATATTTGTTCTCGAGTTCTCGGTTATCTGACATTTCTCACCCGTCACCGTCCTCTTCACCCTCTTCACCCTCCCTCCCTCTCTCTCTCTCTCTCTGCCCCTCCTTTGACTACCGCTCTCTTCCCCTCTGTCTCTCCCTGAGTTTCCGCATGCATGATTGAACGCTCACACATCCTGTTCCCATTCCCTCAATCGCCGTTTCTTCGGTTTCATTTTCCGGCACTTCTCTTCTCCCTCCCCAGCCTGCGCTCATCCCTCGATTTCGTCTCCCCTCGTCCTTGCGTTGAATTGGCATCACTGCCGTCGCCGCGTTGATTCTCGAGACGCCTCCAACGACCGCCGAACGGCCGGCGAGGTCCTTCAACATGTTACAAATTGAAAATGGAAATGATCCCACGATTTATGCGGCATCCGGCTTAAGACTTTCTCTCCCACTCTCCCTCTCTATATCACCCGCCACCCCCCCCCCCCCTCTCTCTCTCTCTCACCCAGCCTGCTCCGCCTTGGACGGCGTCGTTGGGTTTCTGCGGGTCGTAATCAATGCGCGTGAGGAAATTCGTCCCCCTTCCCTCCGCCTGTTGACATTTGCTGTGGCCGTGTTTGTCTGGAGGACTCCACATGCTGGCTAATAAGTCGCCATTCCCTTGTTGTTGCTTTTATGCCGCCAATTACGAGACGAGAGCCGAGAGGACGAATACGAGAATTCCGGAAGAAATGTTGTTAGGCAAATTAGTAGAGCTTTTGCAAATACTACGAATAATGAGAAAATTGAAATTTTTTTTCACTTTTTAATTTTTATATTTATTTTATATTATAATTTTATATTTTAAAACGACTTTTAGTTGCACCAAATTCTCCAGAAATACGATTTTTCTTGAAATACATTTTTCAACTTCAAATCTATTAAAATTGATTTTTAATGATTTTAATTGATTTTGATACAAATTCATTTTTTTTCTTTGGCTCTTAAAAATCACTTGTCAATGAAAATCTTCAATTTAATTTTTTTTTTCCAATTCAGTAAAGCCCATTTTAAAAAACTATTTCGTATTTATTCATCTCGTTGCCGTCATCAATCACCGAAGCATTATTTTACACTTATCGCGCTTGGCGCCGGCATGTGGCAACACTGGTTTAAGAGTTCCCCAAAAGAGAGTACGGACATGTTAATCAACTGTTATTTATGTGCTCGTCTCGTGCGTGGGCCATAAAAACGGAAATTGATGATTTTCTTGGAGAGCGACGGCAAATATTCGAATAAAATTCCGGCGTTTGCATGCGGAGTCGCCGAGTCGTGGCCGAGGCCCGCACACAAGCGCACCTAAGCCCGGAAGTGAGCACACCTATGCACACAGACACACACACACTCACTCACTCACTCACTCACTCACTCACACCCCACGCAACCATGTGAAAGGCAAAGCAACAAGAAGGCAACCAAAAAAGGAGAGACCGAAAAAAGGAAGCCAAGGAAAAATTAAATTTTCTACAGGGATGCAACATGCCACATAAATTACACCGGCCAACCCCTCGCCCCGGACCTGCGCCCTCCCGCCACCTCCCTCCCCCCCCCCTCGGCCTGCCTATAAACCATTTACAGCCAACCCCCATCCGCGCGTGGTTTACGAACTCACCTTCCTTGAACCCCACCGACGACGACGACGACCCTTGGCCCGGCCCCACCTCCACCTCCACCTCCGCACCGGTGCCGGGAAGCGAGCGAGTGCGAGTACGCGCTCTACGTGCTTCCACCTTCCCCTCCTCCCTGAGGCCTCCTCGGTCGGCGCCCTTTGGCCCACCTAGCTTTAGCTAGGGCTTAGCTGAAGTTCGCTGCACGCAACTGGAAGGCACAGGGGCAACAACAACAACAACATGGGAATATCACCAATCACACCAACACGAACTCCGGCGATAAGAGAAGAAATAGAAGAAAAAATAAAAAAGAGCAACACCAACAACGGAAAGAGTGAAAAATAAAGAACAAGCGCAACAGCAGCAGCAACAGCAACAGTTTCAATGAAAAAGGAACAATGACAAGAACCAAAACAACGCTAGCTTCCGCTCAATGAATTTTTTAAAATTACGCGGAAGGAATTCGTTGTTACGAGATGGCGACGACGACGAGGCGGGCGACAGGACGAAGGGACGAAGCCAGCGGAACGGGTGACAACGACCGATAGGAGATAAAGAGAGATCGATAGATAGAGAGAGAGAGAGAGAGAGATAGAAGGATAGATGACGATGGAAAGAAGGACGGTGAAAAATTGATGGATGTCGAATGTTCGTCGAAGAACGCGGGCGACAGGGCACGAGGACGGCGAGAGGTTGACATGGAAATGACAAACTGCCGACGGGAGGACGGCGTGTAATCGTCGAATAATTGAGATTCCGCCACCGGTGCTGCCATATTTTCCGACAGTAATTAAATGTTTCACTGTTCGCTGTTCATTCGGTCGCGACACACGAAAATCTCCCAAAATAAGCCCGGTGGAAATTCCGACTAGTCCAAAGGGGACAATTTTACTGCACTCGAATCCTTAACGCAGTTATTCATTGGCTATTTTCAATTCAGCGCGATGAAAAGCTATTCAGCGCGTTGTGAGGTGCGCTGAATTAATTTGGAATTCAATGGTTTGTCCGAAAACGACCAGTGCACAGCTATTCAGTGGTGGAAAAGCCTAGTCAGTCTAGTAAAACTCCTATTCAGCAATGCAAACCCCCAATTCAGCAGGGTGCAAATTACATTATTTCAAAAATTTCTTATTCTACAGGTTGCATTAGCTTCAACATATTCCATTTGTTGCGAAATCCATCAAAAGGGATTAATTACGATATGTATTAAAATATAGAAGACGCCACGAAGGGAAAAATTGCGATTCAGCGGATGAAGAGCAAGAAGAAGAGCCAATATTTTCCTAAAATATCTTCCCTCTGTACACGTAATTCTCCCCTGGCGCGAGATAATTCGATGGGAACACAGCGCTGGCTGCAATTATTCAAACAAATGAGATTTTGCGAGAGATTTGAAACTCATTACAGGAAAATCCACAAATTACGAAACAGCTGACGTGGGGCTCGCCCACTACCCCCCAACTGGCGCGCTCCAGAACCCACCCCCGACGCCCCTGCCACCACTTTTCCGCCGTCTCCCCCGTGTCCCCCTCCTCCTTCGGTTCCTCCATCTCCTTCGCCGCTCCTCGTTAGCAGACTGCGCGAGAGCGTATTAAAATATGAATGTGTAGTAATAAGCAACAGTCGCTCACTATCGCCACGCCCACCGCCCAAGCCCCCCGCTGGCCATGAATGACGCCATTTCAGCGCCATTCAGAGCCATTTCGTAAACTCGAAATTCAACAATGCGCATTTTTGGCCAAATTTCTCCTTGTGTACCTCTCGAGAGCAAGGACTGTGGACTGTGTGTGTGTGTGGGTGTGTGTGTGTGTGTGGGTGTTCTCTCAAGGAGGGCGGCGAGAAAATGGCTTCCAGGAGGCGAAGGTAAACAAAGTTAATTAAGAAGATAAACAAGCCATTGCAAGTGCCCGGAATAACAATGAGTTATCAAATTTATGATTTTACATATTTTACATATTCTTTCGATTTTTGCACGAGGAAAACGGGAATACAAAAAATTTGTGTTTTAAAGAGGAATAAAAATGAAAATAAATCGCTTACAAAGTATCCGATTCCGGTTCACTGATCATCGCCGTTCGATTTTATAAGTTTTCTCTTGCTCCTTTTGCCTGTGTTTATTTCAGTGAAAGACGATACATTTTTGAAGTTTTTTTTTTATAGTTTTCAACCACCGAAAAAAACACACGAAAAACTGGGAACGTGAGAAATTCTCGGGCTTCACTGGATTCGGAATGGAATTCGACTTGTGTGTAAGCACTAGAAATATGTTCGCCTTTTGTTTTTGCGGAGGAACACGTGGCAGCCCTGCGAGCTCCACTCATTCCCATATCAATGGCATCTGATCGACCACAATGGCATTTTCCTAATTCCTCGAGATTCGGTCCAGCTCACTTCGGGCTACCGATTCCTTGCAATGTCTTTAATAAATTCAGACATGAAAATGTTTTCCTAAGAAATTGCAATCAGTTTTAAAACCACAAAAAGACACTCGAGAGGAGAGGGCGGGAAAGGGAGAGGAAGAGGGAAGGGGAGAAGAAGAATTACTTAGGCTCCTTGTTGTTTTCGCATTTCAAGTCAATCACTTTTGTATGGTTTCTTCATCTCTGGAGCTTTGTTCTTATTTCGTTCTCAAAATGACTTGAAGTTATTTGGAAGTGATTATTGTTTTCTCATAAAAATGTTACGTTTTAGTTATTATGCTCTTATATTTATCTTATATATATTTTTTATTGATTTATTTTTTCCTATTTCCGTACTTATTTTATAAATATTTCATTATATATTTACATTTCGACATTAGTATTTATATTCCAAACATATCTCATTTGTATATATTAATGTTTCATTATTTTTGATTTTTACCTCGTTTTTCTTTCAAAATTGATTGTTCATATTCCGTAATTAATTATAATCATCATGTATTATTCCATATTATTTGTAAACTACTATTTTAAATTCCATTACTAACTATTTATATTTCTTTATTATTAATTCATACTCAGTTCCAGGTTTGCCTCCACAATTTTCCATAAATTATTTATTATTTTCCTTGATTACTTCACGCGATTTCCCTTCGGCTCGTCTCGTTCGGATTCGTTTGGATTAAAACACGTCCGCGCCGTGGCAGTTGAGAACTTGTTTAAAGCCGTCCTTGGGCCGTGCTTAGCCAACCGCTCGACTTCAGACGCTGCCGTTTCCATCAACGTCAGCGAGACCTCGCGCTGGAGGCGACCCCAACCCCCGGGCCCAGGTCGAGTTAACTTGGCAAAGAGTTTCACTTACGCCGCCCTGCCGAGGCACCGTGGGCCGTTTAGTCGAAACAATTTTGCCAAGCCGGGCTCGTCCCCTGTTTCGGCGGCTTTTGTTCGCCGCCCAACGGTGCAACCCGATATCCTGAAGAGTCTCGGGAATGCAGTTATTGCAATTGCGTTTACCTTACGTTTACGTTGTCGTTTCGTTTCGTTTGGTTTGGTTTCGTTTAAGTTCGTTCCGTTTGGTTTGTGAAGCCCTTTTGTGGCCAAACAAATGCTGGTTAATCTCCTTGTATTTGCCTAAAGAGTTGTAAAGTCTGTTTAGCAAAGGACCCGGGGGACGGGGCTGAATACAGGGCTTGCAAGCAAATAGTTGGATTACATGTTGTAGAAAGTGCACGGGTGCATGGGTAAATGTTGGAGCTGAATAGCTGCAGTCTTTTCTTGTCAGCCCACATAGAGTTGATCTTCTTGTCTACGTTAGTTGATGGGACTCTACAATTCGGCTCTTTAAATACCTATTCGACTCTTTAAATAACTATTTGACCCTTCAAAGTCGAATTCAGTTCGGTAAATGCAAATACTGCTCCTTACATTCGAATTCAGCCTATCAAATTCGTATTCAGCAGACGGCTTGAAAATATTTTCTTCAAATTAGGTGCTAAGGGGAGCCAGATTCATAAATATTTGTTCAGAATTTCCACCAAATGCCAATTCAGCGCTTTCAATACTCGCTATTAATAATTGAAAAATATATATTTCGATATTTTTCAGTTGAATAACAGCACATATCACTCAAAACCAAAAACTTTATCAAAATAAAGTGAAATTAACCTCGATTCAGCTCTCTGATTACCTATTCAGCGCACTGAAAACCTATTCAGCGGGTGTTTTAATTGTATTTATGTGCTGAATAGCCGAAGTTAGTTCGAGCCATACACCAAATACCCATATATAATCGTTTAGCGCTAATTTCAGACAAGCCATAATAGATATTCGAGTTGGAACATAAATTTCCAGTCATTAAGTTTGCTTTCGAAAACTTTCGCTAGCTAAGGAAATATTGTAATTTAATGCCTTGGCGACATTTGACTTCTCAAATAAAACTCGCATACACGGAGACACTCACGAACACATTCAAACACACACACACACACACACACACGCTTACGCAGTTGGATTTAATGCGATGTCGCAAATTGCGCATCGGATAAACAGAGAAACTGCTTTATCGGCATTCACATGGTTGCCGACGCGCGCGCTCCGACGACATTTGAACGGCGACGACGAGGACGACGAGGACGGCGAAACGAGAAGTCGCCGTATGCAAACGCAAATCCTTCCGTTTATCCTCGCAATTATCCTTTGTTGCGCACGCGATGGGCAAAACTTTCAACTGCCGTCACAAGGATGTCTGAGAGCTCAGCTCGCTCCAGCCTCCGGAGGCTGCTCCCGCTCTCCCGCACTGCTTCTCCACCGCCTTCTTCTTCTTCTTCTATCCAACTCCCACCCACTCCTTCCCGGACAATGATGGGAATAGTTCTATCAGTGGGTGAGTGGGAAAAATCACCAAAAAATTCGTAAAAAGGGAAAGTGTTGCAGCGATGCGTGGCACGCACAGTGGAACAAAATTTATTATAAAACATAGTCTTTAAACGTAAATGTTTCTATTATTATTTTATTTTTAATTTCTGAATTATTTCCTTTTTTCATCAATATTTCAATTTCCTTGTGAATTCTTATGAGATTTTTTTAATATGAATTTTTGTGAATTTAAAAATCTTTTAATTTATATTCATGAATTATAAATTCGTGGTTATGTATTATTATTTAATATTTACGAATACTATTTTTGTGAACTTTTATATTTTGTGTGTTTATAATTTTTGTTTTTCCTATATGCCTATAAATTATTACATTTCTCTTTCAGATCTCTAGAATTGAACTCGTAGTAGAAATCGACAATTTAAATACAAAATTAACCACCGTCACTGAGTTCCCTTGAATCAAATGCAATGCGATGAATTAAAATTGCACTTTTTTCTCAGTGTACTCCGTGGTGTCGGACGGATATGTAAAGAAGCTGCTATCGAAAGAGGGACAGAAATTGGATTTTTCTGCTTATGCTCGGTTGGTTTTTGTGCTCAGTTGGATACACGAAATGACAGAGACAGCCGATCATTCGCCTTGTCTCGTGCGAGATGCCACCGGACACAAGCCACAGCCCCCGTTCCCACTCCCGCTCACTCTTTCTCTCTCGCTTCTCCTTTCCCACGTTGTCCACCTTTTCTCCTTTTCCCTCGATCTCCTCCCTCTGTCTCCTTCCTTGGCTCCTCTGTCTCCCACGCTTTGTCCACTCGTCTCTTTCTCTTCGATTCCCTGGGTCTTTTTCTTTGCGGCTTTTTTGATATCCCCCTCTCTTTCTCTGAGATCTCTCTCTCTCTCTCTCTCTCTTGCAACTTATTTATTTTCCTCTTTTTATTTAAATGGTTCTTGTGTAAAGTTCAAGCCGTTAAATTACTTTCTCTATCTCTTTCTCCCTCCTGGCTCGCTCGCTCGCTGTCTTTGTAGATTTGAAAAGAAATCTCATTCAGGACATGTCAAGGAAGAGAGGGAGGATAGGGAAAGAGAGGAAGAAGGACAGATAGAGAGCGAGAGATTTACGGTGAGGATGAATGTGGCTTTTATGAAGGTTTAAATGACAAAATGGAGCCTAAAACTATTTGCATTGACAAGTTGTTGCGTCGCCGGAAGCGGAAACGGGCAGCAGCGACTCCGAGGAGGGTCGAAGGACCTTCGACGGACCGATGGAAGGCCGGACGGACCGAGGTTTTCGGGGTCGTCCGAGAGGGTCGGAAGCCGAGAGCCAGAAGCCACTTTGTGACGGTTGTTAATTTAGCTTACATGGGGCTTTGCTGAATGACTTCCTCGCAACTTTGTCTACAGCGGCTGCAGGCACGATTGCCGCCCATTCAACCGTGCATACATAGACCGACAGACCGAGAGACCGACAGACGGACAGCGGACAGCGGACAGAGATGGATAGATGGATGGTACACAGTTAAATGGATGGCCTGAGGTTGGGTTTTAGAATAATTTTTGTATGGGGCGGGGGGCGAGGTGGGAGGCGCTTTGTTATTGTATTTTCGTCATGTCGGAGACACCGCCAAATAACGGTGATTTTTTTCAAATATATACAGTTTTTCTGTTTTTGATTTTGTGATTCCTTACGACACGTTGACACGTTGTTTCTCAAAATATAATCCGATTTACTGTTCTATCGTCGGCAATGTATTTTGATTTTCAATCTATTTATTTGTTTTCTTTTCAGCCCATGAAATGTGACAATTTTTCGTGGCAACGCAGCGCGAGTCACGTGACGTCGGATTAGAACAGACACGCACGCACACACACGCACACACTCACGCGAAATTCGAATCAAGTGCTTACCGTTTTCCCATCATGGCTGCTCTAGTGCTATCCTCTTTTCGCACGGTTTTTTATCTGGCAGGCTTTCGATTATTTATTTTTTTGCATTTATTTCAATTTGGTTTTCGTTTTCCTCAATTTCGCCCTCACAACTGAGTAAATTTATTTTCACTATTGACATTTATTATCCGGCTCTTCAGGGGCTCCGCGGCGCAGAAGGTGCAACGATTACCTTGTTGTGAATTGAAAAACAAAAATTCACTTTCGCCCCAAAGACGCACACACGCACGCACACACACACATAAATTCGTTCACAAGCCGACTGGGAATGGACAGATAAACAAGCACCGAGCTCGCAAAACGATAATCGGAAATTCAACGCGCGTTCGTTCGAGGGCCTTCCGCACGAGCCATCCACGAGGACCTTCACCCACGAGCAAGCAACCGAAACGTACTGAATGCACGCGCCAGCCGACGGCAAGGGACAACCGACCGACAGCGATAGCGACAGCGATGCCGACAACGACCCCGAGTCCGTCGGCGCCTTCGTCGACCCCTTCGGGCGGCGCGCACGAAATCTGTTTCCACGTCCTCTGCCGAACGTGATGAAAACATTGCACGCCGGTTGCTCGTCGGCGGGACGCGTGTCGCTCGGGTCGTAGGGCGGTCGGGCGAGGGTTGCCATGGGGGTGTCTATTTCGCGCTGTGACTGTGTGTGTGTTTGTTTGTGGTGGTTGCTGCTGCTGCAGATTGTTGCCGGCAAACAGCTAGCGTGCAGACAAGCGTCTGTCTTCCTTCCGTCGCACGCGATATGCGAACAAAAGCACAAAAACAACAGCGCAGCGTTGAAGAGTTCGAAATCGAAAACAACAACAACTCCATGAAAATCATATGTTTCTTACTCTTCTTATTGTTGTTGTTGTTGTCGTTGCAGTAGTTGATGATGTTCATTGCCTCACGGGGTGGCGGCGTTGTTGTTGCCTGGTGGTGACTCTGACAGACCTCCTAGAGCGAGCAGAACGAGAGAGAGAAAGCGAGCGAGTACGTCGTTTGTTGTTTGTGAGCGCGGAGTGTGGGGGAGAACAGTTGAGCGAAAGGGATGTGCGAATCAAGCTCTCGCGTGGCATGGACAAAATTAAACGAGTAACTGCGGCTACTCGTCCTTATCACTACTACAAGCATACGAATTTCATTTCATTTAATGGTCATTTGTATTACGTATTCTAATAAGGTATAAATTCCAATAACTTCATACAATTTATGGTGTACATTCTACTCGTTTTTATTTATTACATGGCTTTTACTCCATTGTTTAATGCAATCGACATCCTAAATTCGATTGATTACTTCGATTCGATTGATTACTTTAGTCCAAACGATTACTTCGATTGGATCGACTACTGCAGTTCGCTTGCTTGCTTTGACTCGATCGATTACTTGAGTTAATTCGGACTGCTCACTCGTACGGAAGCGATTACCCACACCCCAACGTCTCCAACCGACTCTGGGTACCTGTCTGCATGCAATGTCTAGTCGTAGTTATCGGCATCGGCGCCACCACCACCACCGTCACTTCCACCACCCACTGTAGCAGGCGCCATCGATGCCGCCACAAACAACGCCAAATCGACCAGCACGGGCCGCCACGACTGTCCGACCACCCCACGCCTCCACTGCTGGCCTTCAAAGCAACTGCCGACCGAGGGGTGTATGTGTGCGTGTATGTGTGAGTGGTTTGCGTGCTCGAGAGCTGTTTTCGAAATAATTATGTTTAGCTCCTTCATAATTACAACCATGCGTCCCCTTCGGCCACCCCTCGAAGGGGTGGAACAAGTGAAGGGGAGATAGAGATGGAGAGAATTTCATGAACGCTTGCGCAGTAATCGAAGGATGCGAATTCACCGTTACTGTCTAGTAAAGTCATAGCATTTGCTCCACTGTGCCCACTGCACGAGAATTGTGAATGAATGAAAATACTTATACATTGATAAATACATTTATACGCATATGAAGTTGTGTTGTTGTTTTTTTTTTTTTTAGTTTCCTACGCTCTGTTCGTTATCGAAACGCGTATGTTTACACTTCAATTTCCACACTGGGACCGCCGAGCCCAATTGGGAGTTCTGGTGGCGGCTGGAGTTGTCGAAGTATGCAACCGTATCATTTATTTATAATATGTATGGGAGTGTGTATGATTGTGAGCAATGGAAAGTGTTTTATTTTCTCTTCTCTTGGAACATTTATGCTGCATTGGTACCCAGAAGCTAGTTTAGCTTACCAACAACCGCACAAATTAAAACACACGGCTTGATAAATCCGCCCAAAGGATGTATCGGACCATGAAGTCGTCTTTCAAGTCCCATAATAACAGGCCGGTGGCATGGTTGTTCATCAACCAAACGAGTTAGTATTAATCTAAGAATTTCGCTGTTCCTTGGAGGCCACCTTATGAAGGATTTGGCACAAGCATTATTAATATTAACCTTCCGGAACCGGTCTCCGTCGTTTCCTTCTTCTCAAGTGGTTAAGGGGGTTTCTTCATATGTACTGCAAAAAGGTTCCGCACTAGTAATACCGATAATTTATATATGATATCTTAAACAATATCTGTTTGTATTTAAATCTTCAATATATTCATACATTTATTTACAGTAACGGTCAGCTTTCATTTTACTACGTCGATCCAAGAGAGCTTCGTGCAGAATGCCCTCGTTCTTGGCCACCTCCAGCTCTTTAATGTCGCTCTTATTGATGCGCAACTTCTTGTCTTGGAACTTTTGGAATTTCTTCCTGAAAATAAAAGAATATAAAAGAAAGTTTTAAAAGAAAATAAGAACATTTTTGATCTGTGAACATACACATAGTTCTTCTCCACTTCAGTCAAATCGCCCTTTTCTTCCTTGGGTCCATCGTCTTTGACCAGCTCGCGTGGAGCGCTGCAACGCACCTTACAAAGTTCATGTTCGCCGACTTTCTTTCGCAGAGCAACGCAGGCATCGTCCTCCGGATCGATGGACATAAAGAAACCAGTCTCGGAGAGCAACGCCATTTCACCATCCTGTCGATTAATTTGAAAATGGAAAATGGAAATGGAAATTTGGGAACATTTTACCTGGAACACTGGCTCCCACTGTTCCATGCTGCCGACAGCCTCCGACCGTCCTGTGACCATTCCGTCTTTTTCGATTTTCAAATACTTCCCATAGCCCGATTTGAAGGAGACTTTCGTATCGTTGATTGGAAATGCTGTAAAAATCTCTTCCGGATCGGGACCAGTGCCCTCGTTGTGGGGAGGTCCCAGCGTGAAGAGACCATTGTCCAGAGCCTTCAGATAGCTGCGCTCACCGAATTGTATGGCCACCGCTCCCGTGATGTCGGTGACCACTTTGGCAGACCACCATCCTCCGTGCTTGAGCGCATCCTCGTCCACAACCACCTTGCTTTTTTTGCTCTTCTTCGATTCGTCCTTTTCCTTGTGCTCCTTATCCTTCTTCCGTTTCTTACTTTTCCTATTCGTTCAAAGGGAAATATTTTCTTGTTTGTTTCGTTTTTCTTAAATATTTGTCCTCACTTATGTTTTTCTCCCTTTAGCACTAGTTTTCCTACGCGTACGTGATCGTAATCAGACATACTAATTCAGTGATAATTCAATAAATTAGAAATCACATACAAATAATAAACAAACCAAATATTTTCATCCGCTTTGAAGAAAAACAACAAATGTCATCTGATGGATGTGTTCAATGACCCATGCTCACGGAAAGCAACGACTGATAATCGTACACCACCACTACACGTTCTGAACACAGCTCTGTGTAATTTTCTGAATATCGCATGTCGTTGAACGCGGCCTTCGTTAAGTTGGTGCTGCTTGTGTCCTCTCTCGTCACACAAAATAAATTAAAATTTCTTGTTGCCATTGTCGTTATTTATTATTGCAATTTCATGGGTAAAAACTATTTCGTTCGAATTAAAATATAATTCAATTGACTTAGCGTAGGTATAGGTAGTAAATGCAAGTGAATTAAAAGATCGTTTTTGGTATTGTGGGGTACAATTCAAAAAGAATTCATATGCAGCTGACAAACAAAAAAAAGGAAGAGACATCGCGAAAGAAGCAGTGTGTAAAAACGAAGAACGCAGAGTAGGAAGAAGAAGAAGAAAGTCGCTGTCTGTCACTTGGGCAACAGCGGAATTGCTGCGAGTAAAGTGATGCGAGAAGATCCACGAACCGGCAGCGCCAGACACAGCAGAACAAAATAGAGTATCGGAAAAAAAAATTGCAATAACTACGACGAGAACGGGAGAAAAAGCCAAATTGCATTTTATTCGCGCATGCATTGCTGGGAGCAGCTGAGATAGCACGATGCATGGAGAGGCAAACGCAAGGAATTACGCGAACATCCTTCGCTTCCAGAAAATTGTAGGCAGGAGTCACGCACCACACACGCAGCAACACTAAAGAGAAAGAAAACCAATTTCCCATTGGAATAGTCGTGAAAGCAAGAAAAAAAAAAAAAACTGAACTTAATTTCAATTAATTTTTATTACTTTCCACCCTAGAGTTGTGTTTCTAAATTTGTTCTTTTTGTATTTTCCAGTTACATGCTCAGGAAAATATTAAACATTATTATCCTCACTGAGAATTTGCATGCTTGAACATTACAGAAAGGAAAAAAGGTAAGCAAGCACCGGCCGGTCCAGCTTATTTCGTATATTTCTGAAATACTCTTATCTGTTAAGTTTACACCTTAGTGGTTCTATTATAATGCGTATAGTTAACATTTGTTTCTTTGTTGCATTTTTTTTTTTTTTTTTTTTTGTTTTGTTTTTTGTATATAGATCGTTTATCCCAATTGTTCCCAAAAATAACATCTAGGATCTCTCACATCATCACATTAGAAAAATAAGTGCAGCTTTAATTTGTTAAGAACAATAAAAACACTTCACAACATAACTTGCTGGCCATGCCCCGCGGTAAACGACGAGCCAACCACGATATGGGCGAAGAGGAGCGTCAATCATCAAAGAGACAAAGAAATAATTATTCAACACAAACCGGCAGCAGGTACTTTACAATTTTATATTATGATTAAAAATCCGTACAGTTTTTCAATCGATTGTTATATGCATAGTAGTCTAACCAAGCATTAAGTAAACAGCAAGAAGATTTTACTCATCCACTGACAATTTTATCATTATTGTCAATTTCCTTTTGCTTTGTGTTTGTTTTTCAACATTTGGCAGTCAAATTGAGTTTTGTACCAATGCTATTTTTAGAAGCACACAAATAAAAGAACTTTTTTTATCATATAGAATAGGAAAAGAAAACTCAACTCAACCAATTTGTGATTTCTTAACAAATTTGTTGAAAATAATTTCGAAGAGTTATATTTTCTAAATTTATTTGTATCTTGAGTTATGGATAAGTAAATATTATTACTTTTAATATTTAGGAAATTGAGATATAATTGTAATTGCCTCGAAAAATAATGTTATGTTTTTCTGTAGACGCCACATCAAAGCCGAGGATACTTTTAGTCAAAAACGTTGCGTCGCTTGGTTTCGAGAATATACAAATCCCGATGAACCTGATACCTTAGGTAAGTATTGAATTAGTGAAATACATGCTTTATGCTAACAATAACATTATTCGACAAAGGTCCCGATGGTATGGAAAAATTTTGTGAGGATATTGGCGTGGAGCCGGAAAACGTTGTAATGCTGGTACTCGCTTACAAAATGGGCGCCACACAAATGGGCTTCTTCAGTCAATATGAATGGGTTAAAGGTCTCACCGAACTTGAATGTGATTCTGCAGTAAAAATGCAATCAAAATTAGAATATCTTAAGAGTATATTAAATGATCCAAATGTCTTCAAGAGCATATACCGATATGCATATGATTTTGCAAAGGTATGGAAGGAATGAAATAATTAATACTACCAGTGTAAATCTATTTTTTCTTATTTACCAGGACTCCGATCAAAGAAGTATGGATATAGTTACAGCGAAAGCAATGTTGCAGCTATTACTTGGTAAACACTGGCCCCTCTTTCCGCAATTCGCACAATTTTTAGATCAGTCAAAGTACAAAGTGATTAATAAAGATCAATGGTGTAACATATTGGAGTTTTCTCGCACGATCAATAATGACTTAACAAACTACGATATAGACGGAGCATGTACGTTTTATATTATTAAATGTTTTCTAAAAGATATTCTATTATTTATTACTGTTAATCGTTATCTAGGGCCTGTAATGTTGGATGAGTTCGTGGAGTGGCTTCGACAGCATCGCACATGTACGAGTACTACAACATCAAGCTGAAATGTTCAAAATTTCTAATTTATTAAAATACAAATTATAGAAATTAATAAAACAAAAAAACCAATACGAAAAGTACCAACATAGAGACATACACACACTACTATTATTACTAAATAATATTAATTATGATAATTATAAAATTAATAATAAATTAAAAACAAAACAAGGAATCGAAAAGAGAAAGAAAACTATAAATACAAATAAAATATGTTAATGAATTGGAAAATATATGTTAAATATATTTGTGGAAGTCAAACAAATTTGGAAAAGGTTAATTTAATCTAAAATGACGATTTACAAACATTTTTATAATGACTATATAAATAAACTAAATGCTAGGTTCTAGAAGCTAGGAGCGTATTCATGCTATTTGTATAAAAAAAAGTCATTTTATTACTTCGCGCCCCATCAGAAAAACGTTCCAACTGAATCTGACATTCAATATTGTTTCCACTATAATTGCTTCCACCATAGTTTGGCATTTGAAATGTAACAGTGTGTACTTCCTGGATCATTTCATTTTCAACTTTAATCTCTTTTTTCCAGATTGTGCTATCGTCCTCATTGTCTTCACTTATCAACTCAGAAATCAATATTTTATCGCTGGGTTTAACCTCTGTGACCACCAAGGTCATATCGGATCTTCCATTCCTCGAATGGTTCTTATTGCAAACTCTCTTGATATAAGGACAAAGACCATTGGCAATACTCTCGGAAAATACAGGTCCGGCAACGTGATTGAACGTTGCATCATCGTTCTGTTGAAAGGCATCAAATCGTAAACGAACCTATATATATGTTAAATGATTGAACCAAGTTACGAAAATATTTCATTATACGTATGAGAATTCCTTGCCTTATAGTGGGATTTCTTCGAATATTGATGGACTTTGGATTCTATCCGAAACTTTTGTCTCTCACTCAATTCATCAGGGCTGGAAAGCTGTTGGTCCTGACAAAGCTGCTCCTTCAATTTATATTCCATCATATTATTCCAATTCCTTCTAGCTGTACTAAATATGATAAAATTTTCCAAAGTAAATTCATAGATGTTTTCTGATTTTTTATGGCATAAAAACATTTCAGTCTCATTAGTGAATACATTCCCCAAGCGGCATTGAAGACGATGAGGTGAAATGTAGTCGAGATCGTCAGGAGTTGATTCTTCCTGATACAATGTACAGCGAATGTAATATTTCTTATCTTGATACTCTGCAATGCTGGGATCGTCCACACATAATTGAACTGTAGGACAGGTTCTTGTCTTGCCCTTTGTCTTGGTTCGGCCATGTAGATATATATTTGCTTGCGACTGGAAACGAAATTTGTACACCGACTGCGGGTGTTCTGTTATCGTAAGATATAACTTCTTTCTTTTTGGAGACTCCACGAATAGTCGGTCCAATTCCAAACTCCGCTCATTTTCGTTTATATCGGTATCCAATTCTGGGAAACATATTACCGGAAAAATTAGATCATCTGTGTGTGCACCTTCCGGCTGACTCATTCTTTAAAAATATATAAAGACGCGTTTCTTCGAAATTATTACTCATGAATGAACACACAACGCGTTGGATGAGGTCAAGATTACTAATTTCATTTGAATTAAACTAATTCTTCAAGAAGACAATACAAAGGCGGTAATCAGTTGGAACATATTTACACTGGAAAGGTACGTTGGTTAACTTTGGCGACTTTTGGCGATTTGAATCCTATATTCATTGTAGTACCTTCTTTAACAGCTAAAAAATATTTTGTTTTTGTAAACTCCCCCAACAAGATATAAAAACCAGCAACAAGTCCGTTTCTACCAGAAATAGACTACAGGGTGTTAAGAAATTAAAAAAATCTATAATGCTTTCTTACAATTTGGGAAACATTTAACTAAATTAATGCATTATACAATTAGTTTCGAACAATTATATCTTAAAAAAAAAATAGAAGAATCTGCACATTCTTAAATATTTCTGTTATTCTCCATCTAAGAAAAAATCTATAAAAAATGTTTACAAATAATTTGTATCTCGTTGATTTGCAGCATTTCTGATACTTCTCTGTTCTCGTCAATAGGTTACTCGTTGTTTTATTCGTGGCAGCGCCATTATTTACAGTAGTTTTCTATGTTCACAATAGCTGTTCGAAAATTTTAAATGAAATAGCAATATTGTGGGCTTGACAAATAACAATAAGTGCGAGTGGAATGAATACATAGTAGTCTGGGGACAATTCGTGAAGACTTCGAAATTCATTTTGAAAATTTGTACAAACGGTTTTCGTACTTTGTTGTCGGCAGAATTGTCCGCAAGGTTCCTCGGCGATCGTTTTTCCTTCTTCGCCCGCCGTTTGTTGCATTGCAATCTCATCATCGTCCTCAATTGTAGAGTGTTGAAAAGCAAACGAAATTTGTGAATATTTCGTTAGTTTTTTTTTTTATTGTTCGTGTATATGCTGTGAAAAACTTATATTTGTTATTTTTCCAATAAATTTTGCAACTGGCGAAGGAGACTATAAAATTCTAAACAACTTGTAGTTTATCGATAGTATAGTTACTCGAAAACTACTTGCTTTTGTCCTTTTATTTCGCGAAGGAGTTTTTTTTCTTTGGTACACTTAAACACTTTCGATTGGAAACAGCGTGAGTTCTAAAGACAGTACCAGTACCAGTCGCTAAAATGGCTACGAGACCGGACGACAAGACCACTGATATCCCGGAGCGACTCTACGACTCCAACACTGGAACCACCTATAAGCGAATGCGCTTCTTTGGAAAGGTAAGATTCGTCTTTATAATTAGCCAGCGACATGTCTTCCTGTAGATATATCGTGGATTCATTTCATATGCTGGAGCGAATGCAGCGCATGTGTAGACTGCTTTCGTAATTGGCGCGTCCTTTTCATACATAATGCATTGTTGTTGTTCTGTTGCCGTACAATTTCCATAGTGTCGGCTGCAGATGATAGACGGTTGAATTTCAAGGGAAATTTTTGTTGCAAACCATATTAGAAACTCCTCGTTCTTGTGTTACCAATATTCCTCTTATACCTAATCCCATTATAACTAACAATAAACAATTTGTACTAATTCCAAATATCTTGAATCTATTTACAGGGGGGCTTTGCAAAATGCTACGAAATTATCGATGTTGCAACAAACGACGTGTATGCTGGCAAAATCGTTTCAAAAAAACTAATGCTGAAGCACAATCAAAAGGAGAAAATGACTCAAGAGATAAGCATTCACAAAAGTCTCAGTCATCCCAACATTGTTAAGTTTCATGGTTTCTTTGATGACAGTTACAATATTTATATCGTCTTGGAATTGTGTAAAAAGCGCGTAAGTGGTCTAATCGATGTCTTTCGTTCTACCTCGTCGGATAATTATTTAAACTTGTTTGATTTTGTTTTATTTTGATTTATTACGAAGTCTATGATGGAGTTGCACAAAAGACGAAAAACAATCACCGAGTACGAGTGTCGCTACTACATATATCAGATCATACAGGGTGTCAAGTATTTGCACGATAATCGCATCATACATCGTGATCTCAAATTGGGTAATCTATTTCTGAATGACCAGCTTCACGTGAAGATCGGTGACTTCGGTTTGGCCACGCGTATCGAATACGACGGTGAACGTAAGAAGACCCTCTGTGGTACCCCGAACTACATAGCCCCTGAGATATTGACTAAGAAAGGTCATTCATTCGAGGTTGACATATGGTCTATCGGTTGCGTTATGTACACATTGTTGGTGGGACAACCGCCTTTCGAGACAAAGACTCTGAAAGATACATATTCGAAAATAAGGAAATGTGAATACAAGTGAGTTATATTGTGCTATTTAAATTTGTTTAAATGCGAATCTTTTCAATGTGTTTGTTATACTACAGAGTTCCCAGTTACTTACGTAAATCAGCAGCAGAGATGGTCATTGCAATGCTTCAATCTAATCCAGAAAAGCGTCCTACAATCGGTGATTTGTTACGCTTTGATTTTATCAGTGGTTCGGCCGTGCCTATGTTCTTGCCCAGTTCATGCCTCACCATGGCTCCGCGAATCGGCATCGATGAGACTATTGATCCGGAGGTAACACATCGCAAACCATTGATGGAAGCAAATGGCATCAAGGATGACACACGTCTTGAATCCACGTTCTTAAAAAATAACTTACATGATGCAATCACAGCGTCGGCGCAGGTTTGTCGACACAATGAGGATTATAGAGGTGATATTGAAAATCTACACCAGCAAATTACTAATCTTCTTGATGCTAAGGTAAGTATGGCGTTATGTTATGCATTATCATGTTATAACTTGCTATGAATTTGCAGCCAAAACTTTTACACGGAAATCTTGGAGATGAAAACACTGATCCCGCTGCGCAGCCACTTTTCTGGATATCAAAGTGGGTAGATTATAGCGATAAATATGGATTTGGATACCAATTGTGTGATGAGGGAATGGGTGTCATGTTTAATGACACAACGAAACTAATAATGCTTCCTAATGGACAGTAAGTAAATGAAACTTAAAATTATGGATTAATACATAATGTTTTTCTACTTAACAGTAACGTCCATTTCATTGATAAGGATGGCAAGGAAACATACATGACCACATCCGACTATTCGAAATCACTAGACAAGAAAATGAAGCTTTTATCATACTTTAAACGCTATATGACTGAGCATTTGGTTAAGGCCGGCGCCAATAACGTAAACTTTGAAAGTGATCAAATATCTCGATTGCCACATTTGCACTCATGGTTCAGAACAACGTGTGCCGTTGTAATGCATCTCACTAATGGATCAGTACAGGTAAGCAAAAGATCTCTAGAAAACTTATCAACTCCTAAAATATCAAATTATTCAACAGTTAAACTTCTCTGATCATATGAAAATTATTATTTGTCCAAAAATGAGCGCGGTGACTTACTTGGACAGCGATAAGAATTTCCGCACATATCGCTTTTCAACAATTATACAGCACGGTTGTTCAAAGGATTTGTATCAGAAGATTCGTTATGCACATGAGAAACTAAGTAAGATGCTAGAAAAAATGTACTGATTGATCAATGCGGCATTAAAAACATCGATCAGGAGTAAATGTAATTTAAGGGAACTAAAGATCGATAGAATATAAAATTAACATAGCATAAGAACGAATCAATCAAAACAAATATCGAGCAAAAACAGAACTGTAAAATTCCCTTGCCTTCTTCATGCTGCATCATTTGCATTACTTTATGCGAGTTAGTTCATCATCTTGTGTTGCTTTTATCCTTATTATTATTAATATTATTTTATAAAATACTTTATTTATAAACTAATGATTTTTATTTTGTACTATCATTAAATGTTACGTTAATTATTACGTTGAAACATATCTCAAGAAACTCTGTTCACAAAACCGCTTTAAAATTCATATGTATGTATTTAATCATAGATGCTTTTATAACACAAGAGTCCAGTGTCAGTAAAGCGAAAATTTATAAATTTGGAAGAATGTAAAATTAATGTTTAGTGTTTAGAAGATTCATAACATTTTCATCATCAAATTCATAACATTTAGAGTTCAGTTGTATTTATATAAATAATAAAATTTACAGAGATTTATTTCACCTTGGGATATTTTTATTAACAAGAATTTAGTTGTATTCAACTATGTAGTTTTGAATTCCGAAGGCGTTACAATATTTTTGAGTGAATAATTCACTACTACTAGCCATTCGCAATAGACAGTGGAAGTAGAGAATTTCAGTTAGTTCCAAATTTCGATAATGGCGTTAATTTAATATCCCTCGAATTATTTTACTAGGTTCATTTTTATAGGGCATTTCTGAAATTGAGAATATTATGTTTAAGAGGCGATGAAGAATATAATAAAATTGAAAAATATCAAAGTATGGCAGCTGCTTGAAGAGTGTAATATATAGCCATCTCTTTTTCACCTATTACAAAGTGGGTTATTGAAGTCAGCTGTCAACAAAATTTCTGCGCTTCACTTGTCAACAGAAAAAAGTCAAATTCTTGTGTGTTTGCCTTTGCGACGATAGTCAACGAGCAAACTACATATGATAAATCCAAAAAAGAGTAAGAAGGAAAAGAAAAAGTGTAGAAGAGGAGGTGCAAGAAAATAGAAGAAAAAAGAAGAAATTATTTTTAGGAAGAAATTTTGTTCAAACCAGAAACGTCGAATCGAATCACAAAATCGTTGCTGCAATTCGACGGGCGAACAATTAATTTAATTTAATTAAGTTATTGAATATAAACGCAGCAAAAATAATAGAGCAACATTAATATTTTACAGCAATGGTAAGTGATGGACAGAGCGATGAGCGGACAACGATTAGAAAGAAGCAGTGAACTCGAATAACTTGCAAATTAATATTTATTTATTTACATGTGTATTAGGAGTTTGCAATGGATTTTCATAATTATTGCATCGATTAGGTTCTAGTCTTGTATTAATTGCTTAATATTCATGGTATATTATTGAGTTTGTTTGCCTTGCCAATCTAAAAGGAATAAATTATGGATTTCCAAATGAATTGTATGCGATGGCAAATTTCTTGTGGTGCCTTTCGTGTGAATGGTGAAAACGATATAGTGAATAAAAATAACAAATTACAAAAACAAAAAAAGAAGAACAAAGTTCTAAATTATTGGTTTGTACGATTTTCGAAAATTTCATCCTTGTGTAGGGTTTTCGGGAATCGTATTTAGGTTTGGCATCGCAATGTTGTTTGCATAACTCGGTTGCACCTCCCCTCAGAATTTGTTGTCGCGAATGTTTTCACATGAATACAGCGAATATTATTTATTGTTAACGCAAGTTTTTCTTATTACTCGTGCAGTTTTTTTTCTTGTTTTTTGTTTTTCACTTTGACACATCTACACAACTTCAATTAAATAACTATTTTTTTAACTCTCTTTTTTATCGCAGAATAAACTGAAATTATCACAAAAGGACAAGATTAAAAAATTTATATCGCTCACACAGACGGGCGAGCAAACAGCTATCTATTGCTTGCAGCAGAACGATTGGAATCTCGAGTTGGCCAGCGATAATTACTTTCAGAGTCCCGAATACTATTATCGTGAGTTGGATCGCAAACGTATCGACCAGCTCTTCCATCGTTACCGCGACCCCAGTGATCCTCAGAAGATCAACTCCGAGGGAGTCATTCGATTTCTCGATGATCTGGAGCTGAGTCCTGACTCGAAACTAGTATTGATAATCGCATGGAAATTCCGAGCCGAAACACAATGCGAATTCACACGCGATGAGTTCTGCAATGGCATGACCGATCTAGGTGTGGACAGTATAGACAAGTTGAAAGTGAAGCTAACAATGCTCGAGACAGAGCTGAATGATTTGAGTAAATTTAAGGATTTCTATCAATTTACATTCAACTATGCGAAAGATCCAGGCCAAAAGGGTATTGATTTGGAAATGGCAATTGCCTATTGGGGTATTGTACTGAAGGGACGTTTCAAATTCTTGGATATATGGTGCAAATTTTTAACGGTTAGTCATTTGAATTATAATTCGATATATATTAAATAATTTTTTTGTTTTTATATTACAGGAAAAACACAAACGGTCTATACCGAAGGATACGTGGAATTTGTTGTTGGACTTTGCCACGCATATTGATGATCATATGACAAACTATGATTCGGAAGGTGCTTGGCCGGTACTTATTGATGATTTCGTCGAGTGGTGTCATGAGAATAATTATAACAAGCAAAGCACTCAGCAACAAATGCTACAACAGCAACATTTGCAACTACAGCAGCAGCAACAACAGCAGAAAAACATATCCAGTAGTTTTCAAACATCTCACAGTACAAATATGAATTATGGCTAACGAATAATTAATATTTTCATTATTTTATTACTGCTAAAATATTTGCTTTTATTCATATTATTATAATAATTATAGAACAAACTACAAATATTGCAACCGGCAACATTGAAAAGTTTGCTCTCTCTCAGCCTAAAAGGTGAACCCGAAATTAATGAATATAAGCAAGTAAATCTTTATAAAATGTAGAAGTAATTAAATTTTTATTGCAAATTAAATTGAAACAATAATATTATTTCACTCATACTAATTGGTTTTTTTTCCTGTTTAGGATTTTGAAGCATTAAATTTTTGAAAGTAAAACTATCAACTTATTGAAAATTAATTTAATTCAAAATGTGCAAGCTAAAAAATTAGAATAAATAAACAGTTCTAAAACAACACCAATAAAAGCTAAACAATGTAGCGCTAAAAGTAATCTAAAAAAATATATAAATATAGACTTGAATTTCCCATGTAAATCTTAAATAAAACTAATTAAAAATTAAATAAAAGTAAAACTTCCAAAAACATGGTAATTAAAAGGTGTTTAAGAAATATTGAACGTTGAAAGCGGGTTTCAAATATAAACGCTGAATGACCCAACTGCCTTCAGATCAATTTCGTTTTCCTCTAAAAAATAGATTGTAAAAAATTTGAAATAAATGCCAAATTTTTGTTGTGTGTTAGAAAAATTGAAAGAAATTAAGAAAAAATTGTATAAGATAAAAAATTTAATGGGCGAAACCTATCAAAATCTAAGGGCACAAGGTAAGCACACAGGCCATCGAAGACACAACATGCCAAATAATTCGAATTCAAAATAATTGCAGGAAAAAGTGTTGTAATCGAGCGACAAGAAAACCTCGTCATTGAGCGTAGTGAAAATAACTTTGTGAAGAGGAAACAAACAATAATAAGAGAAAAATTCGAAAAGGATGCAATATCGCCAAATCCGCATAAGCAATACAGCGAGAGAAACAATAAGAAAGCCCACAAAAGCAGCAACCACAACCAGAAACTCCATAACAAAAGAGATCGGAACCCAGAGTCACAGACACCCAGAAGAGATCCGGAGGGAACGAAACGGTTCTCAGTACCCGAATTTGCTGCGCTAAAGAAGAAGATCGACAATGAAATTGCCACACTGAAGAAGCGCCGACACACACTGCTCCACCAGTCGGATAACAGGCTAGATGTCATCGCCGACGCCGTTGGCGATGGTGTGAGGCACGAGAAGACCAAGAGGAACGCTGCCATACAGAACGACATGACCTGGGATCAGAACTTCAATGCGAACAATCCTAATATTCACTACACATTCGAGAGATACTCGAGCCAGCAAAAGCTCCTGACGGCCAGGACCACGAAGGGCGACCGTGACCACGACCGCGACGAACGGACGATCACAGCCAGCGGCAACACGTGCCGGCCACGGATGCGAACCATCGGCCTGCAAAAGAATACCGGACGCACGGCCAGGGCCAAGGAGTTCTGTGGACTCAACAATCTGAGACGCGTCCACTCGACCATCGACCAGTCGACACCGACGGCATTCGCTTGCTTCGATTACGGGCCGAGCTGCGCCCACATCGGCGACCATTGCCATCACGGCAGCAGCAGCAACAACAACAACAGCAGCTGCCAGAGGTACAGCCAGCGCTACAACATGACCGGGAACTACAAGGGCGTGATGTGCAACCAGAACACCTACGTGGAGAGGGGCTTCACGCCCTGCTCCGAGTACAACTACTGCTGCGACGAGTACTACTACGACTACTCGCAAATGCCAGCGGTAGCGGGAGCCAGTGGCCACCTCGCCCCCTGCTGCTGTCGCCAGCCGCGCGAGAGTTGCTGCAACCGCGAGCCCAGTGGACATCGCCACCGGCACGCCTCGGTGGCCAAGAGGCATCATCATCGCCGCGGCAGCGACCTCAACACCGAGGAGTTCTACGAACGGCGCCATCGTTCGGCTGGCGACAACGGCCGCAAGCGAGCCATGTCCAAGTCGCCGCAGCGCTCGGAGAAGCTCGCGGCGAGGAAGCTCATTCGGGCCTTGGCCGAGCAGCAGTGCGCCTTGGAGCTCGAAAAACTAGCCAAGGATGGTCAGGCGCAGACGGCGGAGGCGGCGACGGCGCACAAGTCACGCAGGTCGCGTCGGAAGTCGAGGGGCTCCGAAGGCGAGTCCAGGTGGGAGCGCGATCTACGGGAGCAACTACGCGAGGAGAGCGCGGCGAAGATCGCCGCGGCGCTGACCCAGGGCCGACAGGGCAAACTCTTCCACTGCAGCGAGACCGAGACCACGATGACGACGACGACGACAGATGATCAAAACGGTCTGGAGGAGGAGGAGGAGAAGCTGTTGGCTGTGCTGACGAGGGAGGCTAAGAAATTCTACTGTCCCGGCGAGGACGACGGCGCACCATCGAGTCTCGATGAGATGAACTTCGACCCGGAGACCCTGGCGACGCTGAAGACGATGCGCATAAGCGAGTACAAGCCAGGAAGGGGGGGCGAGGCCGCGCCAGGGAAAAGGGCAGGAAAGAAGAGCAAGCAATACGAGAAGTACATCAAGCAATACAAGCACGATCCAGACGGCGGCGGGTCGCCGGTGCAGCAGGAGGAGACGAGCGACGACAAGAAGCCGTTCCAGGAGGAGATCCGAGTGGCCGCCTTAGATGTGGATCCGGGTCCGCGAACAGCCTATGATGGGGTGAAAGAAGAACCGACCGACTCCTCCCACGTGGTCGGCCTGGACACGAGCAAGACCTATTCGAAGTTGGTAAAGGAGGAGCGCCGGCAGGATTCTGCGCTGGAGCAGTTGCCGAATATGGTCGATTACAATGTCCAAGCGCCGATACTGCCTCCGGCGGTCAAGCTGGAACACAGCGCAACCATGGAGTGGCCGCCGACTGAAGCGCAGATCGCCCAAATCGCTTCCCGTCTGAACAGCGTGGAAATGGCGAAGCATTCGTGGAAAGTGGGCGACGACCACGGAGGCCATGAGGTCGGCAAAGGCAAGGGGTTGGGAATCCCTGAGGTGGAGGGTCAGGAAACGCGCTGCCAAGACGGGGGAAGTCCAGAGCACAGAGCAGTCCGACGAACAGAAGTTGGAGGCGATCCACACGAGGGAGCTGCAGAAGACTCGAATGTCCCGCTACCCGCGGTACACGACGGCTT
Organism: Coelopa pilipes; assembly: GCA_947389925.1. Lineage (NCBI taxonomy): Eukaryota > Metazoa > Arthropoda > Insecta > Diptera > Coelopidae > Coelopa > Coelopa pilipes. The sequence continues at coordinate 2,448,030 of OX376699.1, forward strand.
CCAGCGCGATGGCTTCCAACCCGATCCATATGTTGACACGCAATCCAGCGGCTCTCCACCAACTGGGACTGGACTCGATTCGGGCTTCCGGCGCGAGGCCGACCCAGTGCGGGGCGGAAGACACGACCATTGCGACCAGGAAGAAGTTCCGAGACTGCCTCACAATCGACGAGAATTCCAGCAGGCGGAACACCACTACGACAGTGGAGAGTTGGTCGACGGAACGTTCAGGCCCGATGAGCCCGGTCGCTTCTCGTGCGACTCAGTGGCCTTGGCCAGAGACGAACCGCATTCGGCCGGCGATTGGGTCCACATGGATCGCTCCCGACACCGATCTCGGCCACGCACTCCGATCTCGTCGCGCGATCTGACTCCTAGAGGCGACGTGGCGTCAGGCGGGCAATATATGAGGATCCCAAATGCCCGACTCTCATGTCCAGATCGTACGCAGCGAGAAGAGTTCGAGGAGTTCGCCGATCGCAACCTGTCGGAGCCGGACTCGATGGGTTCCTACGACGAGCGACCGCCTCGACCCAACGCCTACCAGACCCCGCCGCGTCGTCTCCTGGTCGGGAAGGAAGAGGACCCGCAGCCGCCGACTCAATGGCAACGACAAGCGCCGAGACCGTGGCCAGAAACGGCCGAGGCCCTGGGCAGGCAGCCCGGGCAAGCAAGGACCGGACTTGGGCCCTACACGTATCCCTATCCCTGCAGTACGCCGCGCTCCAGTCTGGAGTACGACTCGGGCTACCCTCGAAGCAGTCGCGACTTCGCAGCAGCACAAACCGCCCTCCATACGAATTCCACCTCGAACCGACCGGGTTTGGCGTTGACTGAGCAGGCCTCCGGCAGACCGAGGTACATACCCGGTCCAAGGCCACGCCTGGATCAGTATTGCGAGGAGCTGCGTGAAGAGGGCATGGTCTATCGCCAGGGCAACGCCTTCAAGTTCGGCCTGCGGCGCTCGAGCGATCAGCACTATCGGGACGGGGAGTGCGAGTACACGAAGGAGACCAAGGAGGAACTCCAGGGGTCGCTTCCCAACGAGAGCAACAACGACGATCAATATCGGGCCGCGCCAAGTTCGTCACACCAAGTGGACGAACCACAAATTGGTAAGTTGCAAAATTGCCGCGTGCCGCGAAATGGAGACCTAATCGAGGGATTTTTTCTGCTCTGGTGCAGGTTCCTGCAGATGTCTCTCGCCCTCGGCCGAAAGTAATATGGCAGCGAGTGCTCGGCGAAGCGACGTCCTGGAGGCGGCCCAGCAAATACCGGAGTTCACCGGCTGCCCGTGCATGTTGGAGACCTACCTCGACTTGGTGTCCTTGGTGTGCGATGGCAAGCGTCGGTCGAGCGACATGTGCAACAACAGGAGGAGCAGATCCTAGTGCCCAACATTTGGAAATTCCCATTTATTTTTGGTTCTTTTCAAGGCGTATTTGAGTTTTAAATTTTCTTTAGTATATATTTAAGTTTATTTTGTTATTAGAAATTGTATGTATTTCACAAGCCTCGATGTTTCCAACTCAAACCAAAGCTGGGGCTTTGGACGTTGTTGGGGTCGTCGCTGCTGCAGTGGCCTGAGTGGTGGATGTGGGTGTGGACATGGGTGCAGGTGCAGGTGCAGGTGCAGTTGGCGATTCTGCCATGGACAAGTACGTGTTGGCAACGGGGAAGCGCGGACTCTGCTCGCGAGTGCGGGCCTGGCGGAAGCGATCGTCGGTGATGTTGTGGCGCAGCTCCTGGTTCTGCACCTGGTACTCGTGGACCAGCGACTCGTGCTGCCGGCGCTTCTCCCGCTCGGTCGCGAGGTCTTTCTGCAAGGCAATGAGGCAAAAGAGAGAGCAGAGTTTTAGGCACCGATTGCAGTTGGGCTTGGCGGGTATGCCCTATACCATTAGCTGGTCGTGTTGTTGGCGCAGCCGCACCAGCTCCTGCGTCAACTTGCTGTCGACCTGGAGCTGCTCCTCGAGGTCCCGGCGGGTCTTGCTGAGGAGCTCCTCCAGCGTGTCAGCGGAGACCTTGGTGCCCATTGTGTTCTTGTCCATCTCGTTGCGAAGCCTTTCGTTGTCCAGTTCGAGCTGTGGAAATTTTGTATTCGATCAAATTCAATTGCAATCGCTATCGGCGCATTGCTTTCCAGGTGGAAAATATTTTTTTACTGAGGCAATTTTAGTCCGCTCTACGTGGAAAACTCAATTTACCTTTCTACGAATCTCGTTCAGTTCACTGAGCTCCGCGTTGAGTTTGTCCTTCTGTATGTCCAGCTTGTCGCAGAGCTCCTTGCGGGCGGTGAGGTCGACCTTGAGCAGCCGCTGGGCGTCCAGGGCCTCCTCCAGTTGCCGCTCGAGACAGCTGTTGGTCGAGGTGAGGGCAGAAATCTAAAAATTATTTTGAATTTGATTGTTGATAAATTCAGCCACAGCTCGTTTCTTAAGTCTTTTGTATTCGGAGATTTATGAGCGGTTTTTTGTCTCTTCTCTTCCCCTCACCTTGTCCTCCAGTTGCTCGATCAGCCCATTGCGGCAGCACAGCTCCTTCTTCAGACCCTCTATTTCCGTCTCCAACTCGCACACCTGTCGTCTGTTCGCGGGCGAGCGATGTTCGATTTCCCCCGAATCAAACCAAATTATAATCGAAAAACAAAACAAAAGAAAAAGCAAACAAAACGAAAAACAATTGAAATTATAGGCAAACTTTCGCACAGTGGCAATGGCAGTGGCTGCGTGGCGAGGAGGGGGGAGGAAAACAGAGCATTGATTGAGGCAATCGGAGAATGAGGGCTAAGAACAAATCGGTAACAAACGCACTTGTATTCGGCGGCCTCCACCTCGAGGCTCTGGTTGTTGCCCTCCAGCATGACGGCGTCGTGCGATAGGCTCCGGTAGTGCTCGAGCATCTCGTCGCGCTCCTTCTCCTGCCGAAAAACGCGAGGAAATGCACGCATTACGCATGTAGTGTAATTTTGGAAAACCCGCGCTGCCCAGACATTTACCTTGAACATCAGCAAGTCTTCGGCCTTCTTCACCTCCTGCACGTACTGTCGCAATTGCTGCTTCAAGCGATCGATTTCCAACTCGGAGTCTTTCAGTCTCTTCTTCAGCCTCAAAATCTCCGCCTGGCTCTCGGCCAAGTCGTTCGTGAGGCGCCTGAGTCAGGTTGACATTGAAATGGCATCGAAACAGCCAGAGTGTCGAAGGAAATTAAGATAAAGAGAGAGAGAGAGAGAGAGAGACGGGAAAAAAGGTAATGACTTTAATGTTAAAATTAGTTCATTTGCCCGCATCGAGCCGAACAGAAATCCCGATTTCTCGGTTTTTTCGGTTTTTTCTGTTTTTATGCGCCCTCCGGTTGGAATTCAATGCCAAGCACTTATGCAATTCAGCATCATTCGCTCATTCAGTCATTCACTCGCTCAGTAGTCCCACCATCCAACCAACGATCAGCCATTCATTCACTCATTCATTAGGCGGTTAATTGCTTTTTAATAAAAAGGCCTGTGCATGCCCAAGGTGCGTCGATGACGAGCATCCGCACTTTGCCTACCCATTCTCGGCGATGGCCTGGTCGCGGCTGGACTTGAGGGCCGCGATTTGCTGGCGCAGACTCTTGCTTTCGGCCGAGGTCTCGTGGAGGGCTGCGTCGCGATCGCGAGTTCTGGTCTGGAGCTTCCTGTAAATGTGTAAGCATTAAGAAAATTATAGTTCGTTTCTTAAGTCTTTTGTTCAAAATCCAACATCCATAACTTACAAGAAATTTTATAATTTCAAAATAGCAATACAATTTAATAATTAACAATAATTTGAAATACTAAAAAAATCTTTAAAAACCTCATCTTTGTCATCAAAAGCAATGATCATGAAGTCGACACAACGAGAGTTCGTTTCCCAACTCTTTCGATTTCAAATACCCCAAAAAACTTTGGCTTGACCCAATCTGGTCCCACTCCAAACAAACGCCTTCCGCTGAGGCCAACCAACATTTCTCATAATTTCACTTTCCTTTGGCTTACTTGTCTTCCGATCGATGTCAATAGCTGAAAGCCTTTCCCGTCTTTCCCAACATATCTGTCGCATTAAGAATGATGTCGTCGGCGGCAGTAGCAACAACTTTGGGATTTGTTCGAAAAGCGAAAGTGCTCGAAATCGAAAAGCCGTTACCAGATCTCCAATTCGAATGCATTGCGTAAATTTTGAAACTTTCTTAGCGCAGCCATTGTAGCATTATAACATTACAAAATGTGATTGAACTCTTCAGCCACCTCCACGACAACAGCTTCATGTCCAAACGCGTCCAACCGCCCTCGCTCGATCGGTTCAATATCAAGGTGGCCAAAGAAACAATTTCGTGTTTCTTAATTACCAATTGCAATGGAACCAAAAGCCGACAAACTGACTGAACCTCGCCAACGCCAAAATCGAAGACCTCCGACATCCATCAGACTTGAGCATTTACCAAGCGTCAATAAACCTGACGACTGACAAAATAATCAACAATAAATTAGCATTTTTAATTGAGCTACGGACGAGCTCACCGCACACAATACAATGTAGCCATAAATAAATATATGAGTAGCAAGTAGTACCCAGTGTAGTTTTTATTCCGTGCATATTAATAGTTATCGATTGGGTCGGCGAGTGCCTCGAATGTGGGCCTTGACTTGTGCCAAAGACCTCGATGACTACTTTTGGTTTCGTTGACTTCTGATTGTCGGGGTTTGTTTTGATTTCGGCGCAGAATATTTAGACGAAATTGAAATCAAACGGACTCTTTATTCTGTTTTTTTTTTTATTTTTTCAAAAATGAGTTTCGTTACTATTTCGCAAATGCTCACAACTGAAATCCTTTGAATTAATTTCCAAAATTATTTACATATAAAAATAGTTTTCCAAGGACAAAGCAACGGGTTTGCAAATGTTTATTGACAAATTTATTTTCATCGGAAACCAGTTGTGGAACATCGAAAATGAAAATAAACGCAATGAAACAACACAACAATCAATGAACGAAGAAGAAACTGCCGAAAGCAATCAGGCAAACAGGGTGTTGAAAATACAGACTGCATCGGGTCAATCGGCCCTTCTCGACTCCCCGTATAATCCCACAAATTATATGTGGGGTCCGTTGTATCAGTAAAATCAGATCAACGTGAATAGAGGGATTTGACAGCATTTGAAAGGTATATTGGCGGGGCAATGACCCTAAAAGGTGTAAAAAAAAAAAACAGATACGGTTGCTACCGGAAGCAGACAACGTAAGAGCCATATGAGTCAGAATTGATTCTAGGGGGAAATTATTATGCGAAACGTGTTCCCGTCTTCCCGTAGCATAGTCGTTGAAATACTGAAATAAATACTCAAATAAAAGATTCCTCCAACATCGGGTTCATTGTAATTCTGGGAGGAATAACTCGCTGCCGCAGTTGCGAAAATCTGATCTTTAAGCAAATTTATTCCTTAATAGCAGAGGACGACGGCAAATGGAGAGAAGCAACACGATGTCTTATGCAATAAAGTCAATTTTTTATAGCCCACTGAAGAACCGGGGCTCGCCAGTTTCCCATCGATTCCGCGAGGCTGATACAACATTTCAATAACAATTAATTCAAATGTCAAAAGAAGCAGCAGCGTCTCGAAAACTAAAACGAAAATGTCAAAGGCCTACTGAACTTGTTGGGAAATTCAATTATTGTCTCTGTCTTTTCTATTGTTGTTCAATATTGTTTTTCCGTCTTCATTGTTCAGAAAACGATACGGCATGAATTGATCAAAATTTCAGGTTGAAGCCGAAGGTACTTGAGAAAACCACGCTCAAGGGTACGAAGGTGTTGACTAATTTAAGCCCTCGTCTCTCCCATTGGTTACATTCATGCATTTTTGTCATGCTGATTCGGTGCAACCGCAACCACAACCACGCCAGAGGACAATCGTCGCGGCCATTGTGTGACGGGGTGAATTCGTCGAAGGTACTTCGGAAAAGGTGAGGAGTGTGGACAGATAAACAACGATGCTCTTGTGAATGGGTTTCGAAATATCCAAGGTCGGTTATAGAAAACTCTTGATATATATATCGTTATTACACAATCCACTCGGTTTAATTTGGGTGACTTTTCGGCATTGAACCATTTCAAGTGTTCAAACATTTTATAATCATTTCCCTTATCGCATTTCCCTTCGTGTTGTTCCAGACAATGAATCGTTGAAACCGCTCTCGGGAGAAGTTGTGAAAAAGGAGGATCTCCCAGTCAGCAGCAGGGATTTCAAGGAATGGTGAATTCACCGGAAAGTACACTTTCAATGTGAGAGACTCGGCGTCGAGAGTTAAGGTCGTAAGAATAAATAACGTCTGGGTCTCGGAATGACTCAAAGGCAGAGTTTGCCCAGAAAAGACTGAGTTCGTCTTTCTTCCAAGCGATTTGTTGTGTTTGGTCTTCCTCTATTTCTGTCCGTTTTGGCCACCCTGGGACTCTCCTTCGCTCCCGCATTCGCCTTTTCTCACTCTCCCTCTCACTGACTGCGTCTTTCTCTCTGCGTATCGGTTGTTTGTTGTTGCGAGACAACCCGTTTCTCGTTCGCTCGAGTTTGCTCCGCTCTGTAGAAGTCGGCTCGGCCCGCTGGGTACCTGCGTCCGCACAGGCAACTCAGATGACGGTTCGCGTCGCTAGCGTGCGGTGGTTGCTTCTCGTGGACACCTCGATCCGCCCTCCGATCCGATCAGAGGCCGTGTTAATGGTGAGCTGAGTGAGTGCGACTGCCTTTTTAGTCAGTGCATGGGGAAAAACTTCAATTATCGATATTCAAACGACGGTCGGCGGTCGTTTCAAGTGCTTCGGTTTATAATTAAGATAGTATGTTTCAGCCGAGGCGAAGGAAACAAAGCCGAGCTCTTGCTTAGTGCCGGATGCAACCTTGAGAAAACGAGATACGAACGTACGAGCGAAGAGCGATGAAAATGGAATAAAAGTTGTGAAAATAATCGGTGATTATGTTCGCGAGATATTCTTATAATTAACCTGAGCGCTCAAAATTTCTATCGAAAAGTGAACACAAAACAATAATTACCAAAAGAAACAAAAAAAAAAAAAATAACAACAAACACCTCTCCCTAAAAGTCAAGGCCAAAATTTACCAACCGTGGTGTTGTTGTTGCTGCTGCTGCTGCTTCTGTTGACTCACAGTGAAAACAATAACAACAGCAGCAGATGATTTGTTGACTTTTAAGTTGAACAACCCGTAATTCTTATTAGTGTGGCGATTTTTGTTGTAATTATTTCCAGCACTGTTGTTTCCTATTTGTTCTGCTCATTTATAATGTTTATTTTGTAGTCTTAGAAACCAAACAAAGCGCAGGAGGAGCGAGTGAAAAATCCATTCGGCAATTTACTAAATTACTAGCCAAGAGAGAACAAGTGAAATGCTCAGATTCAAATAAAAATTTAAAATAAAATTTTGTTGATTTAAAATAAAAATCGCATCCTGTAGACTAAATACCATTCAATCAAATTAATTAGGTGAGTATTGAACAACCACAAAATAGTAATAAAAAAATGTAATCGGAGTTTTTTTAACCAATCTTCATGGTTGGTCATTTGGCCAACTGGTTGATGGCACTTTTATTGAAAAGTCGGTCGTCGAGATCGTGATACGAGATTTATTGGACTTGATAATATAGTTAAGCGAGCGGAGGAGTTAACTTAATTCGCGTAACGATTGCAGCCGAAAATTAGTGCAATTTGCATTTTCTCTTATTCTTCGGCGAATAAAAATGTCGCATTTAATAGTTTGTTACTGCAATGCGTTGCCTCTAGTAGTTGTTAGTTTTTTCATGTTTTTTTTTTTTTCGTTTTTTATTTAGTTATTTTTAAACGAAACGAGTTGTTGTTATGAAATCCTATATTTTGATTTTGAACACGCTTCTCGCTTCTCGCTCCTCCACTCGCACTCGCACGCACGCGCCGAGCGGAGCCGCGGCGTTTCGTTCGTTTCGGAAACTCGTCTGGGGAAATGTTGGTTGTGCGAATTTTGTACCCTACCCTTATTGGTGTTGTTGTTGTTGTTGATATTACTATTATTTCTTTTGGCTTGACATTGACTTCTTTGCACAATCTTTTCACAATCCCCATTCAGCATTCGGCAAAAAAGAACTGGAGCAGCACCGGTTGCCACATCAATCGCAAGAAACTGTGGAAATCGAGTTTGGTTTTTCTTCTATATATTTATGAAATACAAGAGAAAAACAAGGTTGCTTAATGGATGGATCGGTCTGTCTTTTGTCTGTCCGTCCGTCGGTGTGGAAAACAGAGGGGAAACCTTAATGTATGCATAGAAATTACACATAATCAACCACTGTCCGTCTGTCCACCTGTCTGTCTATCTGTTTGATCGGTAAATGTATTTCTATTCTATCGCTTCCGTTGCCATGGCTTCCGGTGTTGATTTCCATAGATTTCCCCGACTTTCCCTCACAGGGAGTCCCAGAGTCAGGACAAATATTGAATTCAGAAAAGAAGACGGGAAATGAACAAAAGTTACCAAATCGAATGAATATATTTTAATAAATAATTGATAAATGGAGTTTCTAAAAAATATGGTGCCCTCTTACAAAATCAATTCAGACATTTTGCTGACAATTGATAGAAGTCACAGGCAACAAATTATCAACTTTTAATGATTTAGCAGGAAGAGAATTTGTAATTTACACCAGACGATGACGACAACAGACAAGCCGCGGTCTCGCGGGAGAAGAGTCTTCAAAATCTGGGACTATGGGTGAATTATATAACTCGAGACAACAACAAAATGCAAGCAATGACTTTTTCAAGTTGCCGCAAAATCCTGTTGCTGACACGACTCACGCCGTCACCTACAAACAACACGGTAGGCGGCGAGGGGGCGACCGGAGAGGGGCGAAAACTTGGGGCATTTAAAACTTGTCAAGGAAAAGCCAAGAAAAGTGTGGCTTAAATATCAGCTGCTTTTGTTATTATGGCCATTGTTGTTGTTGTTGTTGTTGCTGGTGTACTTGCTTTTGCTGTTGCACACTTCTATTAACTCGTTTTCAACAGCAACAGCTGTTGTTTATACTGCAGTAGCAGCAGTAGTTGTTGTTATTATTGTTGCAGTTGTATTTGTTGTTGTGATTGCGGTTTGGCGGCTGCAACAAATGGCATAATTCATTGATTTTTCTCGCTGTTGTTGTAGTAACCACCGGTAAAGACTAGTCGCGATCGTGTTGAAAAGCGAGAGTGAGACTGGGTGAGAAAGAAAGGGGCGAGAGAGAGAGAGAGGGAAGTGGTTGCGTTTTGGCGGGAATATTTAGTGCGTTGGTGTAATATTGTGGTTGTTGTTTTTGTAATTACCACTATAATGGATTTATGTTGTTGCCTATTAAGGGTGTTACGGTGTCATAGAATTATAATAGGCTATGGACGACGGATTATTTTTTTACCAGAAATATATTCAAACAAGTTAAATTAAAAAAATAAACCTGTTTTTCAATTGTTAGCGAAAATTCTTTGTAAACTCCAGCTAAACGATTTTAATTATTTAAAAAGATTCAAAGTCCGGCGGTTCAGTGTTGAACAACGGAAATGAGAAACAATAGATAATTACCAGGGATGGACAATGGTCACCTTGGTATTGCATAAACACACTTTCGAACAAAAAAATAAAAAACAAAAAAAAAATAATAACAACATCAACATAAATTTCAACAATGGTTAATAAATTTAATATAACTGATGTGAAGTAGATTTTGAGGATCGTCACTTTGTTGTATTAGCAAAGGCAACAACAACAATAAAAACAATAGCGACAGCAATAGCAACAACTACAACAGTAATAACAATTAGAGAAGAGTAAAAAAAAAAAATAACAATAACCACACTAACAATAGAAAATATATAATGACGACCAACAACAACGACAAATTGGCTTAAAGGAAATCTTCCCCGTCGAGAGCCGCTCCAAAAGTGAACCAATTTTTGTTATTTTTTTTTCTGTTTGTTTTCGTTTTCAAAATAGAGTATCATTAATTTTCGCTTTAGCAGGGGGAGATGCAGAGATAGATAGAGAGAGCGAGAGAGAGCGTGAGAGTGATAAAGGCAAATGATACGAAAATTACGCAATTAAGCTGCTGGAATTCACGCGTTCCAAACAGCATCGCGAACAATTGTGAAAATATCGGGTTGATGAAATAATTCTACAAACGACGTCAGGCCAGTTGATGTACATAGAAAGGACGAAGGTTTTTGCAGATCGTGCAGGTTGTCGAAACCCGTTTTACACTAAAAAACATTTTTTTAAATTTTTTAATTTTTTTTTCATGTTCCAGACAGTGAAAAAATGTAATTTTAATTTTAAACTGCGTTAAAAATTTCACAGTTTTGTGAAACAAAGTACAACAAAAATCCAAAATTTCAATATTCAAAAAGTCGAAACTCAATTTTTTAGGTCACGGTTATTAAGGCGTCGGTGGAGACCATGTGTGAGTGTGTGTGTGTTTCCGATCGCGAAAAGGTAGGGCTGCCGAAATAATGACCCGTAATGCTGGCGACAAAACCCGAGAGACTGTGAGAAGCGCGACGAAGAAGACGCCGGCGAAGACAGTGATGAAGGAAGACATAACGAGATGTGAACCAATCAATAATGAATTGAAAGCAATTGTCCGAATGCACATGGATCGACGGGACGACGGATCAGATCGATGTGGGGCGCACGGTCGAGGGCGTAGGAGGGCGTGGCTACTTGGTTCGTGGATTTGGTGTGTCACGCAACACCTCGGTTTTCAACACTTGAACCATTTTTTATTTATTTATCACTTTTTTTTCGAAATTAATTAGTTGGCAGCTTTTGATTTTTTTCTTCTCCTTCCCGTCATCATTATCGGTTTCTTTTTGCCATCAAATTGCTTGATATATGATATATATTTGTTATGAGTGTTGTTGTTATTGTTGTTGCTGTTGGCGGCGGTGTTGGTGATGAGACTGCTAGTGCTGGTGCTGTTGTTGTTGCTGTGGTTATAGCCAGGGGCAGCTTTGTTTCATTTTCGATTCAGACGGAATTTCTGCAACACCTCGTTCACGATTCGTCGGATGGAAGGCGTCAGCCACGGGGCGACTGAAGTCAATAATTTAATTATTGAAATTAGATGCTGTCTTTTTTTTTATTTTAGATCGTACCATGCTGTACAGTGAAGTCCCGAAAAAGCACTTAATAGTGGCAGTAAACTTTTAATAGTGGTCAATAGACAAGGGCTATTAATAATAGAAATACTAAATGTGATATATTAAAATATTGTATATGGAAAAATATTTTTATGTTTCCCGCACAGGTTGACGCCAGCCCTCCGCACCCCACATACGATCGCAGAGCCTCTAATGAACCGGCGGAAACTCATCCTCTGCTGGACTGCCCTGCATGCCGGCATCAGCTTCCTGACCTTCCTCACCCTGCTCATCGCCCAGTCGGAGACAGCGATTGTCCCGCCGCCATGGAGCGACCCCGAGAAGAATCCGTGCGCGACAATGCCGGGTGGCTGGCAGTTGTTGTACTGGCCGCCGCTGAAGAAGTGCTTCAAGATCTTCACCATCGGCTACCCGTGTCCCGACACGATGGAACTGAGTCCGGCGGCGAGTGGCAAGGGTCGAACCGCCGAGTGCCGCTGTCCGCCTGGCACCGCCCGAAGCTTGGAGACCAACAGATGCTATCCGATTTTCGAGCGTGGCCCCTGCCAGCTGGGCGAGTACTTTAATCCGGTGAGCCAGAGCAAGTGAGTCAATAGTCATTTCTTCGTGTTGCTATCGTGCGAATCAGAGTCCTACATTGAGTGCCCTTTCAGGAATCGGTGGGGGGTCTGCAAGGCGCCAAGGCCCTGTCCTGACAACATGCTCTTCTGGCCCAAGGACGGCAAGTGCTACACGCGATTCACCAAAGGCCCCTGCATCGGAGGCAAGCTACTGGTATTGAATGCCGATGGTTTGGCTGAATGCAGGGTGGGTTTGAATTTTTTTTTTTTTATCTGCATTTTCGGTATTTTCAAATAAATTAAAATGAAATGGTTTGCAGTGCGATAACTCAGATATTCTGCGCGAATACTACTATGAAGCGGAGGAAACTTGTCACGAACACTACACCAAAGGACCCTGTTCCACGCCGGGCCATCTCTTCCTGCCTGGTGGACGCTGTGATTGCTCCAGAAGCTTGCCGCATTACCATGAACCGCATGGGATGTGCTTCGAGTTGAGTGAGTTGTGGATTCGAGCATATTAAAACGGTTGCAGCAAGTTTAACCAACCACCATTGTCCATTTGAACAGATTCGCCTGGGCCTTGTCCGCCCGGTCACATATTCACCTTGCCCGAGAATATCACCGCGAGCGATCGTCGATCCGACGTCCCGACAAGGGCGCAATGCCAGTGCAAGGACGGCTATGTCCCGTGGACCGATGGCGTTTGCTATCGCCTCTACACGCGTGGACCATGCGGTCCCAATGAGTTCCTCATCAACGCCACTAGTTGTGTGAAGAACTTCTGCGGCAAGAGCCGTTTATATTTTCCTGATCAGAAATCCTGTTACCGCATCGGCTCGCAAGGGCCTTGTTCGCTGCACCAGGTGGTGGTGTTCGACTTCACCGTACGACCATCCATCGACGGCATCTCATACAACGGCATCTGTGGTTGTTCCGGCATCATCACGAACCTCGATCAACAGTGCTCGAATGGTGACAACGAGCCAGAGGCGAACACTTGCGAGTCCACACCCGGCATGGTGGAGCTGAACGGAAAGTGTTACAAATTGTACAGTAGAGGACCGTGTGGTCCTGGTCAATGGTTGGCGCCTCTGAAGACCCAAGTGAATGCCAAACAGGGTCTGGCGCACAATGCGAAATGCGTCTGCCGACCCGGCTACACCCGCGCCGAGTCCACATCGGATGGCATTGAGCAGGGCTGTAATGCTCCGACGGTCGGACTCGCTAGGTATTTAACCACACAAAGCCAAAATCCGAAATACTCCTCTGCCTACTTTAATTTTCCGAATTTTCAACTATTAACAAGCTGAAAGTCAACTTTCTATACTCTGTTTCCGTACCTTTCCTTGCCTGAATTTACTTGTGAACTTACCAATTTGTAAATTAAAGCATGTTTCAACTGAAATCACATCTGAATCAGCTTTTCAAGTTGATTGTATCTTTTCTGCATGACCCGTAAACTATTTGTATTCTATTTCAATCGAGTTAAATTTAATGGAAATTATTTCATTTATTCAGGTGGTTTCTTGAAATTTTTGGATAAGTTCTCATTGAACGGAAGTATCAGAGTGTATTGCAATGAAATGTTAAAGCAAAAAATAATAAATATTTACATAGAAATTATTATAAGTGTGTAGAATTTCGAATTAAATTATGATTCAACTGCAACCTACGAGTGAATGTGTTTATGTTTAAGATATATGTTTGTGCATTTTTGAAATTCTATTGTGTGCCATGATGAAAAATGTATATGAACTTTCGTATTCAATAAAAGAATTAAACAAATAATTGTCTACTTACTCGAGTTTTTCTTCCAACTCCTTAACCTGTTGCTCTAAACTGGTGCGTTTTTCTTTGCATGCTTTTAATTCATACTCCAATTGATATGCGCGCTCAGTTTTTACATCTAGTTGGGCCTGAAATATATTCAAAATATTGTTCATGATATTCATTGAAGCTGGATTGAAAAAAGGTAATTACCAATATTTTATCTTTTTCATTTTCTAAATTGACGTATGTCTTTTTCAAGGCAGTCACTTCGTTTCTCAATAATGTTGTCTCATTGTGCGCCGATTCGCGGTTGGAGTCTAACGTATTGAGACGGTTCTCAGCAGCCTCCAAATGGGTATCGGCAATGAGCAATTTGTTTTGATACTCTACCAGTGAACGTTCGGTTTGTTCCTGTAGTATCCTAAAAATCCATTTATAATATAAAAAAGTATATAATTTTTTTATGACATTATGTACTTTAGCTGATTCTGACTAGTTCTCAGTTTCCCATTTTCGTCCTGCAGTTCGAACACACGTCTCTTTAGTTCTTCAATCTCTTCCTTCAGTAAAACAATTTGAGTTTCTCCAGGCACACGAGCTGAGTTCAAGTCCCGCATCTGTCGTTCCAATTGTCGAAGACGTTCGTTAGCTGATTGAAGCTGTAGTCGTTGTTGCTCCGTTTCCGCCGCATGCATCTGGGTCATACTCAAGTGTTTTTCGCGTAATACATCACGTTCACAACGAACGCGTTCCAACTCAGCACGCGCACAGTCTCGTTCGCGTTCTGAGCGCAACACGATAGCCTGAACGCAATCGCTTGTATTGGAGCTGTTGGAGCGCGCCGATAATGGAAGCAATGGAGTGATTGTGGTGGCAGCATTTGCTGTGGCAGTGGCATTTGCTACAATTGGTTCTTGTCGCATACAAAGCTCTGAACGCAATATACGAAGTTCCTCATCCTTTGATTTGACTTGATTCTGTAGGAAATCTATTTCCTACAACAATTTATTATCAAATGAGATGTGGAGAAAGAAAACAAGAAAACTTCGTTCATACCTTATCAGATCCAGCTTTATTTATTAAACGCAAGTACTCCTTTTGGAAGAAATCGCGCTCCGATTTCAGTCGAATTTTATCTTCATCTAGACTTGTAGCACTAATAAATTCTTTATCTTTTAGTTCTAAAATAAATTCACACTGAATAATAGGACATTGATGAAAATATTAACAAATACCTTTTTGTAAATGGTGTATTTTATGATGGAGCTTTATGATTTTTTTAGATTGTGTTTCATTTTCCTTACGTAATTTTGACTCTTAAAATAAAATATTGTATTTATTCATATATAAACTCATTATAACATGTTAAGTTTTACCCTTTTCACATTCTTCTAAATAAAGTTTATGAAGTGATGATTGTGAATATTCTCCAGTGTCACCAGTAGCTCCTCTGCCTTTTTGCTGATTTTTACGAGAGTTATCTTCCTTTTCCCGTTTTACTTTCAATTTCAGCAATTCTTTTTTTAATTCATCGATTTCTTTTTCACGCTCCTCAATCTCTTTATTGGCTTGTGTCTCAACACTAAGAGCTGCTTCCTTAAGTTCATCCAACTCTTTCAATACTTGCTTGTTTTGAGTTTCCAAGTCGACAGCTCGTTGCATGGCTTCGTGCATTTGATCCTCATATTGCCGTAGTTTACAATGCATCTCGGACTTTTCACGTTGTATAAGTTCAATATCTTCGGATAGTTTACCAACGTCCTTATAGCAACAGTCTTTAACGAGAGCGGCCGCTGGTCGACCACCAGCTAAGAGCTCATTTAGTCGTCGTATCTCACGATCGCGTGCCTCAATCTAAAAAAACAAAACTGAAAATTAAATGATCGATTAAATTATGAACTATATTATTATATACTTTGCGTTTATAGAACGCTACTTGTTCGGTTAAGTCTTTAACATTATTCTCCAACTTATCCAATTCTGTTTGAAAATTAGCTGGAAAAGCTGCACCCACTCCCGGAGCTCCCGGTGCCGACGTTTTCTGATAGTAGCCAGTATTGCATTTAGTACATTTGATATTATTAAAGTTTTCCGTTAAAGGAGCTGTTAACTTTTCACCCGATCGAACAGTGCTTATAAAGGGTTTCTTAGCTTTAAGCAACGGAAAATTAAACAGTTTAATATATGAACAACCAATATCGATTTTTTGAAATTGGAGCATACCTGCAGGGATCTCTTTTCGTTGCTTCATTGTCCCCACAGCATTTAGCGTGGATTGTTTTGCCAATAATATTTTAATTTGCTGTTGTAGTTGATCACAATGCTGTTCTAAGTGCGATTTATCCGTTTGCAAGTTTCGTATACGTGTGTTGAGTTCTTAAAGCAAATCATAAAATTATACAATGAACATTTTTAATATATATATTTTTACCACATGAACGTTCGTCCAACTCCTCGCGTTGCTTTAGAAGTTGCAAATGCAACTCGTTGCATTCCGACAACAGTCGTGAATTGTCGCATTTATACGGTTCGACACCCAGTTCCCAACAGGATTTCTCCTAGAATTGAATGCATGAAATAGATTTATGGTCTGTTGTGGAAAGGTTGTGAATGTTGTTGTTACTTTTACTGCAGTATGTAATTACATATAACTTGACCATGACAACCGAAAGAGCTTTGCAGTTGTGGTCAGTTTTCTTAATTCAAATCTAAGGGGGTTTAAGGAACATTTATAAGTCAATGTTAAAATAATTCGAATATAGGGTAGACATAAAACGATAAGTGCTTAGTATTTTATACCTCTAATAAATTTACAATTTTCGCCTTTGCATCGCGCAAACTTTCAGTCGTCTTGACCAAGTCTTCAAATAGGGCGCCAACAAGTGGAATAGCAGCCAATGGCAGGGTTTGTGTATAACCAAGAACATCCAGTTTCTGTCGTAAGTTATTAAAAACTCCATTGCTGACGCTCATAATATAATTAATAATGGATTAGAATAATAAACCATAGAAGTAGATACAAATTTTAAAAGTTGAAAACTTAACAACAAAAACCATAACCCACCAACTGATAATTACAAAAAGTACATTGAGTGCAGCTGTCAAAAGTAGCATCATTTCGAGACTCGAACTGAACAATGCTACCAAATTTCGTTTACATTGTTTTGACAATTCCTCACAGCCGGAGCTGGTGGTAAATTTTATAGTGAAGCAGTTTGTGCATTTTTTAAAATATTTTATTATTTTTATTTTAATGAACTGCATAAAATAATTATACCAGATACTATAATGTCGGACTCGAAGGCCGGCAAGTCTGGCTCCTCAAACGGCACGCTTATTCCAAAGCCAGCGAACCTGCAGTGCAAGGATCTGCAGGAATATCTAAAAACTCGCACGTCGGAAACGTTGGAAAAACTCTATAACTACCCCACAATTTGTTTAGCTGTATATAGGTACTATCTCTAGATTTTAAAATAGTAACGATTTAATTCTGTTCTGAAATTATAGAGAATTGCCTGAGATAGCGCGTCAGTTCGTAATACGCATTTTGTTCGTGGAGCAACCGGTGCCACAAGCCGTTGTCGCCTCATGGGGCTCACAGCACTTTGCAAAGTAAGGAAATATATTAAGATTATCTTGCAATATTAAATACTTTTTATGTTAATCACAGAGAACAGGCTGCTGCTTCGTCCTGCCTTACGGAGTTGAACGTATGGCGTGTTACCGCTATTCCTGGCGGCCTCTCTGCTTGGGAGTTGTGTCCAACATTTAAAAAGAATCTTAAAATAGCTCTGCTCGGTGGAGGCAAACCTTGGTCCATGTCACACACGCTCGAAAAGGACTCTAAACCACGAGACATTGCCTTCCTGGATACATATGCTATGGCGCGTTGGCGTTGTGTTTTGCATTACATGGTCGGGACAGGCACGTCCAATAAAACTCAAGACAGCGAAGGCATCAGTCCGGATGCTGTACGAATATTATTGCACGCAAATCTAATGAAACGTGATGAACGAGATGGAATCACTATCACACGTCAAGGATTTCAATTTTTGCTATTGGACACACAGTCGCAGGTCTGGCACTTTATGCTACAATATTTAGATACATGTGAAGAGCGTGGTTTAAGCCTACCCGAATGTCTTTCAATGCTCTTCCAACTTAGTTTCTCAACACTTGGCCGAGACTACAGCTCCGAAGGAATGAGTTCAAAAATGTTGACATTTCTCCAACACTTGCGAGAATTTGGTTTAGTGTTTCAACGCAAACGTAAAGAGGGGCGATTTTATCCAACACGACTGGCTCTCAATGTGACAAACAAAAATTCCACGGTGCCTGCTGTGATCAATGATGACGATAAGGCACAAGAGAGTGGTTATATCATTGTTGAGACAAACTACCGTGTGTATGCATATACAGATTCCCCGCTACAAGTGGCCGTTTTGGGTCTCTTCACTGAACTACTTTATCGTTTTCCCAATTTAGTGGTTGGTGTACTTACCCGTGACTCTGTGCGACAAGCTTTAAGAGGTGGTATTACAGCCGAACAGATTGTCAGCTACTTGGAGCAATATGCACATCCTAATATGAAGTTAACAGAATCTGCAATTAAGTCCAAGTCTCCACTACCACCAACAGTGGTTGATCAAATTAAACTCTGGGAGTTGGAACGTAATCGTTTCACCTACACCGAGGGTGTAGTCTACAATCAGTTCCTATCGCAGGCCGATTTCGTGACGTTGCGAGACTATGCGCAATCGATCAATGTGCTCGTATGGCAGAATGAACGAACACGCACGATGGTTGTGACAAAGAATGGGCATGACGACGTAAAAAAGTTTTGGAAGCGCTACTCGAAAAATGGTGGTTAAATAAGTTAAAATTAATTCGTATATCAACAGTTTGGGTATCGAAATACAAAAGATTTTTTTTTTTTTAATTTACAATAAATATGCCCTTAACGTGCAGAATAATAATGGTTTAAGGTCAAACGAAATCAAAACGTTGATTGTCTATAATTTCTAAGACAGAATCATTCAAAGAAACACACAGTTTTCCTCTATACAGATAAGCTTTAATTTTTGTTATAGACTTACATAAATACAAAAACTATAAAAATGCCACAAAACTTCACAAACAACATTAAATTCTCATGAAATGTAAATATTATTTCATTACATATTGAATTCAATATAAAAAAAAGGTACAAAAATATCTAAAAGCAACAATTTCAAAATGTTCGCTGGCAATTGCTATAAGAGCACCTGTCTACAACATAATTGGCCGTTGAGGCATACATAAGTTATAGTAGCTTTTTTTGTCCCAGAAATCTACGCCTTTCCAACCACACCAACCCTTTCCTTGAATAGTTTGCAAATCATCAGCTCCTGTGTAATGTGGATCTAAAATTAGAAATTTCACTTGTGCGCTCTGTGCACAGTAATCAACGCCAATGATGGTATGAGCTAGCACGCCACCACCAATCATAATTGGTGTGCCCTGCGTTTGAAAGTGTACCGCTAAATCAGAGGCTATTGTGGCCATATCGGCACCCGAAGTAACATGTTGTATTTTGGAATCAACATTAAGAAATCCTTGGAGGCACATGCTTACTTCCGTCGATCCGATCCACTGCGAAGAGCCTACAAATGATTGCGGCTTGTCACCAATACGTGCCAAGTACTTTTGAATCTCTAAATGTGTGGGTACCGGGCGGTCTGTATAACCCTGCAGTTGGAACCAGGAACATAGTGTTTGCAACGATCGATATGCACATCCCCAACCCTTATCTTGCATGTTTTGTTGTAGGTAGTGATAGTAAAAGTAATTGCCTTGCACAAGATACTGTTTTCCATCGGCTACACCGCTGGGACGAAGGCCGATATGAGTATTGAGCAATGGCTCACCAGTGGGAACATCATTACGGAACACACAACGGTTAGAACGACGGAAATAGGGTCGCGTAACAGGTAAGCCAAAGTGCCGGTGGAGTTTTTTGCGTTTGTCTTGCATAGCTTGATCATCATCGGAAACTCCATCGAGATAAGAACAGGATAGGAAATGTCCAAATTCCTGTCATAATAGAAACTAATTAATATATGTTTAATACATCTAAAGTCAGAATATACCTGTGGAAAGAAGTGATAACTCCGTGGAACCATTAACTGTGACGTTTCACTCTCCTCCAATCGCTCAACTATACAATGCTCAAACAAACGCAAAGAACGGCAAATGCTTTCAATAAGGATATCATACAATCGACTGACTTTAGTGTTCTTGCATAGAATTGCCATGGCTTCGACATCAAGTGGAATACAAATCTTGAGCTCTTCGCGTTGGAAGCACATGCTCATTGCGGGCAAAGTGAATGCAGTTTGTGCGACACCAGATTCGGCGCAGGGCCGTTCACGTGTCTTGCACTTGAGTACTTCTATGTTCAGAATGTCGTAATCACTACCCAAGGCACCACAATTAGCACTCAAAACGGCAGAAGCCATATCGCCGGCGGAACCTTTTTGCTTCTTGTTTTCTTTATTATCATCAGTTACTCTAACGGATTCAGCCACCGCCTCTACAACTTCAGCGATGAGTGAATCATTGGTGATCTGCTTTTTCGCGCTGTTATTGCCAGTGCTGGAGCCTTGTGTTGCCGCATTGGTAACATATATGCGAGTAGAGGCTACATGGAATGCTAAGCTGCCACCGGAGAGCATTTTACGTAAGGCATGCATTTCATGACGAACCGCCTGCGGTGTTTGCTGTGTATAAATATTCAAATTGCACTTCAAACGGGTAAAACAAAAATCTCTATACAACTGCTCTGCTTCCATCACTTCGTACGGTATCTCCTGAAGCTTTTCATGCATAAATATTGACGCTTTGAGACCAACCAATGTTCCTAGCTCACAATGCAACAATATAGGATTGTCAGTTATATCGACATCCTTGAAGATTTCACTCAAGTGAGCTTCAGTGTCGGAACAATCTCCAAATTTTACCAGACCACAAAGATCTAATTCTGCTGGGAACTTGCGCTGAATTTGTTCATAGTTCAGCTGACCAATTGTCGACTCCACATTAAAGTTCATCAACAGTAATGTACCATCGCCGTAGAAAACACCAAACAAGCATCCGCTGCACTGTTGCTTAACGCGTTCCAAGCGCTGTACCAAACGATAGAAAGAAAAATGATGACCAACAGAATGAATCGACTGAATATTTCCATACCTTCAAAAGAAAACTGGATATTTTGAGTTTGGGAAACATTTTCATCACTTTATAAACCACGCAATAAAATCCACAACTTCACTATTTATTACTTAAATTTTTTTTCTTAGAGTTTCTATAGATTTTTAATGCGTTGGCAATTGCAAGTGAAAATCTCTCGATGGAGCTGCTCCCCACGTCCGCTGCCGTACTTTGTTTTGACATTTCGACTTTTTTTGTTTAGTATTTTGACATTGAATTCAGCTGTGTTTAACTCGTATTGCCAACATATGATCAAGGTGCTGCCATACCTTGAAAACTCCCAACGACTACATGCTCCAAAATGCTTAATGCACGTCTTATACTAAATTTCCACAAGTTAAAACAATTTTATAAAATTTAAAATTATTTGTTAACTATTTTATTTTTAGTGATTTCGTCTTGTAAACCAAAAGATTCATCAATATCGTGAATTGATGATTTTTAATAATAAAATGGAAAGAAAGTTGAATTATTAAAAATAATAAAAGGTTACTTTCTTGCGTCATAAAATCTATTTAATTAAAAAATGTTGCGTACTCAATTTAAATTCTTACAGTATTATAGTTGATGAGTTTAATTTATTTGCTTTATTATTATTTCAGTAAATATACATTCTTTCATTTTTTATTTTTGTTGGATTTTTTTTATATAATATATTTTTCACAATGTTGATTTTGAGTTGATTTCTTAAAAAAATATTTTTGTTTATTTTTTCTATTCTTACTTTCTGTGATATACGTTGCTAAAGTTTCTTTTTGAATAATTGCGCCCAATTAGTTGCCAACACATATACGTGCAGCTGCAGGTTTTTATTGGGATTTTATGAAAAAATCCCATATTCAATAAAAATAGAATTCGAGTTTTGATGTTGTAGTTCAATAAATAATTCGTTGATACGTTTGATCGGAACTGAAGTTAAAATTTTGTGAAAAATAAAACTTTAATGAAATATTTAAAAATAATATAAAGCAAACGTTTTTATAACTAGATTGCATTTCTTTTTGCGCTGATAAATGAGAACGAAAAAAAAAAACATTTAATAAAAAATAAGGTTAAAAGCAAATAAACAAGTCTTACTGAAAAACAAACATATTAAAGCATCAAGTTTGAGAGCTTGGTCAACGTAGTTGAAACAGATACAGTACTTACATAGTTTAGAAACATTAAAATAAACCAAGAAATTTCCAAAATTCGCGAGGCTTTTTATAATTATAGAAATTATCATTCCGACTGACAGAACTAAAAACTATATCTGAGTGAGAGCAATATGAATGAGCTGATATTTCATTAATTCCTAAGAATTTCATATTAAAAGTTTGTGGGTTTATGTAAGATTCAGTAAATTGGCGTATTACAATTTACGTATTTTATTAATGGCATGGGATTTTGGGTTTTACTTTTAAAATTTTTTTGGTAAGTTTCTTTGTTTACATATAAATTTGTGACTCCTCGGACTTAAATCTATCTGGAGTTTTGTAGCTTATTGTAATTTATACGCTTTGATTTATAACTATTGCTTGTTATTTTGTTTTTAACTATGATCATTTTTACAAATTATTTTTTTATTTTCTGTAATAATTAAAATCCGTATGCTCTCATTCTTTTCTCCCAAACAATCTCTATTACAACTTACACTTTCTGTTTCATTTTCCGTTTGGCTATGTGCTCCTGAGCTCAGCTCTCGCATGGGCCAAAACTGATTATGTTGTCTCACCTTTTCCACTGTCGTCAGCCGATTCGTCAGCCGCACCATTTTTCTTTGCATTTGCTTTAACGATATCATCATCATTTTCATCGTCGTCTTCATCATCTTCGTCGTCATCGTCTTCATCTGTTGGTAAATCGTCTTCCGTCTCCAAATCAAAGTCGTCGTCGTAGTAGTTTGTATCCAGAGCCGGTTCTGCTGGTGTTTTTCGCGCTGGTTTGATACAATAATCCTCCAGTGTCATTGGCACAACGATACCCTCTTTCTTCGCATCAGCATTGGCGGCCAATGCCTGCTTCCGAATAATGTTCGGATACTCGTTGTCTTTGCCCTGAAGAAGAAAAATGAAATTAAATATTTAATCATTATTCTGAAAAATAAATATTAGTTCGTCACCTGTGAATCTCTCCATCTACGATACATCACGGACGCATCCACATTTGCCGGTGAGAACGTATTCGGTTCATTCAACAATGAGATCACCGAAAGCAAGATTGTTCGTACATTTTGCGTTGGATTCCATCGTTCACATGGCAATTCTCCACTTTGTGGATCATCGACCGGCGGATGAAGTATAGAAATGCATAAATCACCATTCTCATATACATTTGGATGCCAGACTTTTGTAAGGAAGCGTATGGAAGGCGGTGAATATGGATAATCATGTGGAAATTTCATGTGCGCCTTAAAATAGCCACCCTGATATAGTGTGTCCGGAGGCCCAAATATTGCAACCTCCCATTCAAATAGATTACCGTCGTTTAAGAGTTTCACACGGAAGCCCTCGACAGGCTCTTCTTGCAGAGATTTGTATTCAAGTGCGAGTGCACGGACTGCAGAGCTATTGGGCGTCGACGTTGAAGCTGATGATGAGGACATTGGTTGTTCTTGTTGTTCTAAGAGATGTGATTCTGTCAGTAATGAAATGTAAAACTCAGAATAGGGGCGTTGCAGGAGGAACACAAATTCTCGGAATTAAGGATTTCTTATGGGACGTATTGTAAACTAGAACAATTAAAATATATACATTTTATATATTAGTACTATATATAAATATCAAAAGTTTATTTCCCAATAATTTTGTATTTTCCTAAAATTTGTATTGATGTGAATCATTGTTTTGTGTTCCAATCATTTAATGTACGTAAAATCGTCGAGAAATTTCGAAATATCAATGAAGCAAAAAACAACAAAAAATGAACTGTCAAATTGGCATGAGAAGCGAGAAATATGAGATGCACAGAGAAAATATCCGGCACAAGGTAAATGCATTGGATTTGGAAAGGTGGGCAGAAGTCCGTATATTATATTTATTAAACAACAAACATGACATCAAAAATAAAACAAGTGAGAGGCAGAAAATGTTACTGCAGGGTCAACAACTGCATCTTGTTGCGTGCTGGAAGTGTTTTCGAGTGAGAGCTTATCTCACGACCGACTGTGCCGTGTCCGTCTATCATAATTTCGGGTTGACCTTGTCCTTGTACTCTTTACTGTAAAACCAGCAGCCACTTATAAAATACAACTTTTATCCAAAATATATATTGACAAGATAACTGTTCCTAGCACTTTCCTTGTCGAGTTATTTGCAAATTATTATAAATGGCACATTACCCTTTTTGTGTGTAGTAATACACATTACAAAATTACGGAATTTATTAGAGGACGTAAACATTTAGATCTTTGTACAAATAAAAAGAAAAAAACAAAAAAAAAAAAAATTGCGCTTACCACAATCTGGAACTATTATTTCGCTATTTTGCTTTTTTATTTTCGTTTCTGGATTAGTCGGATAGTTGAAGTTGCTGTTTTCCTGGCTGTTTGTTGTTTTGCAAATTTTGGTTAAATTTTATAACTAATATGTTTCTTAATATCCCCAATGTTTTCCTTTTTATTCAATTAATTCACTGGTAATTTAGAGTTTTTCTTCGGGTTCTAACAATTTCTTTTCAAATTTTGTAAACGCAAAATAAAATCACAAAAATTTCCGATTTCACTTCTCGTAGAGATGAAAGAAAACTCTGTGTTCATCGGAAAAGAGTTGCCACGCTTATCTATGTAGTATGTGTAGTATAATTAGAAGTTCTACCTAGAAAATTAGATAAAAACTATATCATAATCCTTATTCTTATTATAATTATCGCTTAATAGTTAATTCATGATTATTTGAATATAAATGTAGAATTAGAATATTCGTAAAATAAAAAATAATAAACAGTGGGCAGCATTAAGTAGTATGTAAAATGAATGAGAAAGCCAATACATTTCACAATATAGTCATCTCAGCAGAACAGGGATGCCAAAGAGAAAAAACCGAAACCCCTGGGTGTTCTGAGAAAGCGCTGAACTTGTATATTTTTTTACGACCTTAACTGTTTTTCGCACAGAACCGTTATTTTCAACAACTAGTGGTTGTATATCGATAATTTTTGGAGATTCAAAATAAAAAACCAAGTTTCCTTAATTTGTTTTTGTTTATTTACTTATTTAATATATTTAATTTTTTTTGTAAACATTTATTCATAAATTAAATTTGTCAGCGAAATTAATACCAATTAGGGAGGATATAATAACAACATAATAAAAATATCACTTATATGCAAAACATTGAGAAATCATATTAGAAATAACATAGTGTAATTAAATGTAAGCAATATTTACATTGCATCAAAATGGAAACGATGTGCTGCCTGCAACCTCTCCTGCTTATCCTCACGTTTTTCCTTGATATATAGCACCAAAATAATCAGTACGATTACTAAACAAGTACCCCCTAATGCCACAACACTCATGAGGATCAGCTTAGAGGGCGTAACAAACAATTGAGCCTTCCAACGTTGGGGTTCCTCCACTGGCTTTGGTACGACAATTATTTGAGAATTAGGTATCAACTGTGTCCAGGTGCGATATTTATTGCCCAGCCCCACAGTTAATGAATCCACAAAGTTGGGCGTCCGTCCTAAACCGAAGATGGTATATGGTAGTTGTAGGGCAAAGTACGAAGATTGTGGTAATTGCACACTGGAACCACGCTGTAAGTCTCCATCCTGAGTAGTGGTCGAATACGTGATTCGAGGACCTGGTAGATTCGTTCCATATGTGCGTTTCTTCCGACCTAGTGGGGTTCGTTGTGTGGGATTCTTTTTGTTAATTAGACCAGTCAGCACAATGACCTTAACAAAATTAGCATCATAATCGAGTGTGTTGCGGAAAGCAAGCGGTCGGTATTTGCCTTGTTTTGTTTTCTCAATCAAAATAACGTCCAAAACACCTAGTGGTTAAAATATTAAACATACAGAAACCCGGAAGTATTAATAAGTGAAACTTACCATCTTGGTAGAAATCGTAAAATGCTCCTGCCACTGTATTATTTCCCATAGGATATAATGCGTTCCATTTTACTTCGAAAGTGCGCTTCAACGGCCTATTACAAGTCTTGCATTGAACATTTTCTAACAAGAACGTCTGCATACGCTTTGGTCCGCTGATGGTCTGCAGAGTAACTATCAAATCAGGATAACCGTCCATATTATAGTCACCACCACGAGCGGTAATCGTCTTCAAATACACATCAGATTCCACTGGTTTGACGAAACCCCATAGCACGCCTTGTGGGTCCTTGAAATTTACATGAACGTCACGGAATGTTTTGCCATCATGCACCCATATTGTTGAATTCGAGCATTTTTGTAAGCACACGGGCAATATTAAGTTAACAGTACCCTCTAATTCAAAATCGAGAAAGATTGCTTGTCCGATAATGTAATCACCTGTCCCGATTAAAGAAATGTCGATAGTGCGGTTGAAGGTAAAATCCTCGTTTGACTCCTCAGTTCGTCCCAGCCAAATTTCATAAAATTTACTTGTTTGCACAAAGAGATCAGCTGTAAAATCTTCATTCAAGTCGAGGTAGGCATTGGCATTGGGAAGAGCCATTTGACATTCGTTTTCATTATTAATAAAGGGAGGTGTTTGACTTCTCTTGCTAGGTGTGCCACGAGTTTTATCAAAAATCCAAAACATACGACTATTGCTTTCATTGCAACCATATAAATCAATGATCATGTCTCGATTGAAGTCAATGGCCAACGGCTCTCCCGTCGTGACTAATACTGGAGGATCACTTTCTTTGGAGCAATTGAGAACATCAGAGCCTCCCCAGTTGATATGAACATTGTAAATATTGTTCTTGGCTCCAACCTTGGGACGCAATGTAACTAAAACATCCATCAAAGCATCACCATCAAAGTCACCAGGTACAACACTGGTAATTTCATGGTGTTCATAAACACAATAAGGACCTAGACGTAGTAATGGTTCTGTCTCAGCACCTGAAGGGTAAACATGGAAATGATGAAGCCTTTGAAAAGTAAATTTTTGTCTAATTTGATACCATAGAGTATTTGCAACGTGGTTGCCTGGTTTCTTATGACGAACACATCGGTAAGCTCGTCTGAGTTGAAGTCCCCGAACGCGGCCACGATGCCCTCCTGAATTTCGCCAAATACCTGGCTGCTGATATCACTACAAAGCCCGGACGAGGAGAAACCCAATACCGTAATGAATGCACAAAGGAATAATATTTTGATTTCACGCATTATGCACTTCTTATTTTTTGGTATATTCAATCAATAAATATAATTTAATCAGATGTAAATTGTCATTGTTTATCTGTTGAAAATCGATGCGAGAGCCACGCAAGTAACTTCTAGTCCGTTAAAAAGTCCTTTGAATATCGAAAGTACTTATTTCGAATGTCCTATTATTGTGAATATTATTCTGAGAAATTTTCATAAATTAAAATTCAATTATTGATTGTTATTTCACAAAATTCGCTTGGGAAATCCAAATAAAAGTGAGTCAGTCGAGAACAACGAAAAACAACGCAGCTGATTTTCTGGGTTGTGTTCATTGCGACCTTTATCTGTTTTGTTGAAAAACTAGCTTATCTGGAAATTTTAGTAAGCCCTCGAGATCCAAAATTATCAAAATATTAAAATTATTGTTATTTTCATGAATTTCGATATTCTGAACTGTTTTTGTCAATAGATATCTTAGCTATTCGTGCAGGTAAAGAAGTAACCGAAAAAAAAAAAATTTATTGCTAAAATTATATCATTGAAATAAAGTAAATTGAAAATAATTAAATTAAATAAATGATGTAAAATAATTGGAAAAATTCCGAAAAAGATCTATTTTGATTTTGATATAAATTCTTTTCTTAGTAACAACAAAATAAATGTTTGGTGAACACTGCATAATAATATCAAATACTTCTGTAAGCATGGTCTTAGAATATCCGTTTACTTCTTTCAGGAACAGTTTTTGAAGTTTTCTTTTATTGTTTACTTCGTGAGTGTCCATTACAAAAGGTTATGTTTCAAACGTAAACAAATTCCTGATATTCATTAGTTTCTTAAGTCGAGCAAAGGCGTTTAACAATTCTTAGAAAATTATTATGTTATTTAATGAAATTCGTAGGATTTTAGTGAATTGTATTTGAAGTGAAACTCAACAAAAACACCTGTTGTTGTTGTGAATTTGAACCTAAAAGCATGATAAACAATAAAAGTTCAACGCAAAACAAACATGTAACACGCAAACTCCAAAGCGAATGAGACAACAAAAGCGACACAAAGGAGGGCAATTGTTGGAAAAAAGATTCGTCAATAAAAAAGGACGAAGAGTTTTTCTCGCCTTTTCGCTTTGACGTTTACCAATCGAGTGAACGAGGTTCTGTGAAAATTCCTAAAATTTTCAATAAAATTCTAAAGTTTTGGAAATAGTTTGTGTTAAGCGAAGATTGAGAAAATTCGAACGTGTATAGGAAAAATCTATTGGGAACCTGAGAAACTTTACTTCCACCCCATCGACGCCAGCAGTGCAACAGCATTCAAAACCATCGCATCCAGTTGGAGGCATCGCACCATGGCCTCGGGTCAAAGTTCCAATGTCAATTTGCAGGCGTTGCAAACGTTCCACCAACGCTGCGGTCGTCGCATCACGCTTTCCAACAATAACCGCACTGCCACGCGATCGATTCGCGACTTCAGCCACGCTTTGGTCTTCAGCTCCGAACCCCTGCTGGACGACGTGCTCTTCGAGGTGGTCATCGACAAAAAAGTACGTGAACTGACTTCAATTAATTATAAACATAGCATTGCAATTGATTTTTCCCCTGCTCAGAATCATGCCTGGGGCGGCAGTATTGAGATCGGGGTCACCTCCGAGGCTCCCGAGCAGCTGGAGCTGCCATCCTGCGCCACTGCAATGCGCAACGGAACCTGGGTTCTGTCAGGTATGGATGTGCGTCTGGATGGAATTTGCGTATTTGAATTCTATGGCTCCGACTTGGAAACCCTAAACGAGCGGGATCGTGTGGGCGTTATGCGTACCTCGAATGACGAACTCATATTCTATGTGAACGGCGAATCTCAGGGCATCGCAGCTACGAATATGCCGAAGGTGCTGTATGCTCTGGTGGACCTATACGGCCGCTGCGTGCAGGTCTCCTTGTGCCCAACAGACGTGGGCGGTTGCGGCGTAAGTGCAGTGATTATTACTGTAGGTCTTGCGTTGCTAAATTATATTTTCTTTCCTTTTTAGGACTTCGCTGAGACATGTCTGCAACAGAGTCAGCAGCAGATCACGCAAAATATCGATGTTCCCATGAGTGTCGACGTGACGGTTGTCTCTTCCAGCACCAACACGAATGCAGCGACCACCACGGCTGCCATCTCGTCGGCCAACAGCGCCGGCCTTTGTTCTCTGTCCCTCTCCAATAGCGTGGGTTCATCTTCGCAAATGCACAGCGGCGATTACTACGACATGAACGATCGCATTCGCTTCCACACACGTTGCGGCTCCCTGGTGAAGCTATCGCCCAACTTCCGCTCGGCGGAACGACGACGACCTCTGGACGAATTCAACAATGGCGTGGTAATGACGCATCGACCGTTGAAAGATAACGAGCTGTTTGAGATACGCATTGATAAATTGGTGGACAAATGGTCGGGTTCCATAGAAGTGGGCGTGACCACGCACAACCCGAGTGTGCTGCACTTTCCGGCCACGATGACAAACATGCGCTCGGGCACCATCATGATGTCCGGGTGCGGGATACTAACGAATGGTAAGGGGACGAGACGCCAGTATGGCGAGTTTAATCTGGACGAGCTGCGCGAGGGCGATCGTGTCGGAATGATGCGCAAGGCGAATGGCAATCTCCACTACTACATCAACGGACAAGATCAGGGCGTCGCTGCCACCCGTGTGGCTCCAACTCTGTGGGGAGTCATCGATCTGTACGGCATGACCATCAAAGTGACGATTGTTGATCGCGACGAGCGCGAACAGCAGAATCTGGTGACTCGACGCAACAATCTGATATCGATTCAGACCACGGGAGCCGGATCTTCTTCGGGACTAAACGGCGACGGCAGTCTGCAGACATCGCTGCATCCCGAACTGAGTTTGCTGAGTCCGGAGAGCGAAGTGAATGCGGCCGCGGCGGCTGCCGTTTGTGGTTATGGACACCGGAACGAGGACCGTCTGACGTTTCATCCGTTGTGTGGGTCGCATGCAACCGTCACTCACAGCGGACGCACCGCACTGAGACCAAAGTGCGTTCATGAAATTGAAATTCGAGTCTTTTCAACTAGTCTGAATCTTCTTTCAGTGCCTCCGACGATTTCAACAACGGCGTTGTCCTGACACGTCGACCACTGCGTCCCAATGAGCTGTTCCAAGTGCGGCTGGAGCGTGTGGTCACCAAATGGGCGGGGTCTGTGGAAATGGGCGTGACGACACACAGTGCGGAGGAGCTGGACTTTCCCTTTACGATGACCAATGTTCGGTGAGCACCGAAGGACGAGCAAACCCGATTTTTTCGATCTTCAACATGGGTTCATTTCAGATCCGGCACATGGATGATGACGGGCAACGGAGTCATGCACAATGGCATCACGGTTATCGAGAAATACGGCCAGAATCTCGATCGTCTGCAGGTGGGCGATCGCGTCGGGGTCGTGCGCAAGGACGACGGTACCCTGCACTTCTGGGTGAACGGGGTCGACCAGGGTCCCGCAGCCAGCAACGTGCCCGAGCGAGTCTACGGCGTCATTGATCTGTACGGACAGGCTGCGCAGGCGAGCATCATCGACACCTCCGAAGTGGGCAGCCCGGACACGGGCAACTCGACCATTTCGAACACAACCCTCTACAGCGAGCCCCCCTTGCGTTTCCACAGTATTCACGGTGGGAGTTCGGCTCGTTCATAGTGTGATCATTGGAATAATCATTGAAATGTTTGCAGGGAAAAATGCTGGCATTTCCAACGGCGGCCTCACCGCCTCGCGTCCCAACTCCCTGGCCGAGTTCAACGACGCCATCGTGTTCAGCAACCGGCCGCTACGTCAGCGCGAACTCTTCGAGGTCGTTCTCGAGACAATGGTCCGACACTGGTCGGGCAACATCGAGATCGGCGTGACCGGAACGCGTCCCGACGAGAATCAATTGGCCGCGAACGCCACCGACTTGGACAACGACACCATCATCTTCTGCGGCCCGATGATCTTCCACAACCGCAAGTCCATACGCACGAATGCCCTCGTCGACCTGGACACCCTGAACACGGGCGCACGGGTCGGCGTCATGCGCAACGGCGATTACATACACTTCTTCATTGACGGCGTCGATCAGGGGCCGGCGTGCGAGTGCCGCATGCCCAACGTTTGGGCCGTCATCGACCTGTACGGCAAGTGCGCCCAAGTCAGCCTGACCCTGGCCCAGCCGGACGTGGCACGCGCTCCGTATGCGACAAGTGAGAATTCCCAGAGTTTCCAGGCGACCTCGGTGATCCAGCCAGCCCTGGAGACGAAGCACCGTTGGACGTGCAACTCCGGGAATGTCACGTTGTCGCAGAACTGGACGGTGGCCTCGCGTTTGACGGGCGCCTCGGCGGCGCTCTCCCGTTGTGTGGTCTTCTCCGAGCACCCGTTGACCGTGGGCGCTCCATTCGAAATCAAATTGATCTCGCACAATGCACTCTTCGCCGGTGAGTGTGGACATGAGTTGCTATATGAAGGAATTGTTAATCCCGTTGAACCTTTCCAGGTTGTCTTAGCATTGGCATCACCGATCTGAATCTCTACGACGATTACGTCCGCAAGAACATTCCGCTCAGCATGAAGCGCATCCCGGCGAATGTCTGGTACGTCTCTGGCAACGAGGTCCGCCACAACTCGTTGCTGCTGCACCGCTCGTTGGCCTCGTTGGAGTGGCTCCGTGTGGGCGACCGCATCGCTTTGGAGTTGACACCGGCCCGTACGCTGCGCATCCTGCTGAATTCCGAGGATATGAACATCAATTTTCAGAACGTTCCGAACGTATGCACCTCGAGTAGAAACATTGCTTACTTCATTCATTAATTCTGTCAACTCCCACAGAATGTGTATGTTGTCGTCGAACTGCAGGGCTCCACGATGGCCGTTCAGGTGATCTCGTCCCAGGGACCCACCTCTCCGCTGCGCCCGTGCAGTCTGCGTTTGCAGGACTCGCTGGACTTTGGCGTGGATCCACTCAACAAACAGGACTCCATGCTGGAGTCCATCGATTCGGAATCGCAGACGTACGAGTTCTCCGAGTTTCACGGCAAAAACGTGCGCCTGCTCGAGGAGCACCGAAGCGCGGTCCGCACTCAGTCGTACAATCAGGGCCTGGTCTACATCGCCAAGCCCCTGTGCAAGGGCGAAAGCATAAGCGTGAGTATTGGAAATGATGCCGATAGTAGTTTCAAATTTATTGGTCATGCCTTCAGATCAAAGTAGACGCCATCAATCCCAAGTGGAAGGGCACCATTGGCCTGGGTGTGGTTGGCGTGTGTCCGCATTTGTCCAACGTCCAGCTGCCCACTTCGATCATACTCTGCAAACGTCCCTGCTGGGTGGCCACCAACGACTACATAAACATAAACGGCCAGAAAATCGCTTCCAAGTACGGCGAGGCTCTCGAGCAAATACAGCAGGGCACGGTGATCACCATGACGATCTCGCACGCCGGAATGCTGAGTGAGTTTCGACCGTGTGTTTGTTAAAGATTGATTCATTAAATTTCTTCCCTTCATCCCAGTCATCATGGTTGGGTCCACGAATCTGGAGGATTTGGCAGCTGGCCTGCCGAGTCATGTCTACCCGGTTTTCGATCTCTACGGCAAGTGCGAGAAGATCTCGATCATCACCGGCAACGAGGGCATGCGCGGCAACGGGACGCCGATCTTGGAAGAGGTCTCCTTGGAGCACGATCCGCTCAACGAGAGCGATGCCAATGTGCCGCAGTGCGAAAAGGCCGATCTGGAGGTGCACGAGAAGGAGACGGAGCAGCAGTTGCAGCAGCAGCAACAACAACAGCAGCAACCGCCGCTGCCGCTGCCGCCGCAAACATCGCAGCTTCTGTGCCAAAGCACCGCGATGTAAGTCAGTGTAGGGATTGAGTAAAACAATTGATTCTCACGGGAGTTTTCGATTCCAGGAATCGATCCGTGATGGAGAGCGTTTCGGAGAATCTGCTCCTGAATATTTCCATTAAGAACCGCTCCTTGGAGCAAAGCCGGGCCGATCCGAGCACAGCGGCGTCGTCGTCATGGTGAGTCCAGGCCACGTGTGGTTGTCACCATTTTTAACAAAATCAATTCCAGTTGTCTGCGGGACTCGCTGCAGCTGCAGCACAACACGAACCTGAACATCCAGCGCAGTCAGAGCACGCAGCGGTTCCAGCAGAACGCGATGAACACCTCGGCGTCGGCGGCTGCCACGGCC
Source organism: Coelopa pilipes (assembly GCA_947389925.1). Lineage (NCBI taxonomy): Eukaryota > Metazoa > Arthropoda > Insecta > Diptera > Coelopidae > Coelopa > Coelopa pilipes. The sequence continues at coordinate 2,481,318 of OX376699.1, forward strand.
ACGACTTCCGGTCTGGCGACCACCAACCCAGGAGGCGTCCTGCAGGTGCACGACACGAACAAGGACTACGACAACTGTGATGAGTTGGGCGCCGTGGGCGTCGACGAACCGAGCCAGTCGCTCAGTGGCGCCGCCTACGTGGCCACGGCCGCCACCTCCTATGCCGCCATCGTGTGCAGCTCCTCCTCCTCGCAGCGCAACTCCAAGGAGAATCTGCTGGAGTACGGCGAGGAGCAGGGCACGCACGCAGAGCACATCGACATGGACGCCCCCTTGTCGACGGCTGCGTCGTCGTCCTTGGCGGCGCACAATTTCAACGGCTTCACCGAAAACAACGACGACCTGGCTGAGCACCTGGACAATGCGACGGCGAGTGGAAATACAGCAGTGGCAGCCCAGGTCCCAGTGGATCTCGACGACGAACTCGATGGCGATGGGCACAACGACGACATCGACGATAACCTGATCAGCCTGGCGATGTTGCAACAGTTGCAGCTGCAGCCGAACAGCCAGCCGTCCTCCCTGCTCGACCCGGTCGGCTCCTCGGCCTCATCCTCGCTACAATCGATTGCGAGCATCGAGCGCAAGGACTGCGAGTATCTGAAGTTGGCGCAGAACTACCTGACGACCCTCGTCCTCCCGGAGACCTTCTTCCAGCCGATGACCGACCCGATCTGCTTCTGCGCGAACTGCAACGCCTGCGCCTCGGAGAAGCTGCACAGCTGGGTCTACTTCAAGCTCAACCAGCACACGGTGAACGCGGGCATCGCCACCACAGCGGCGTCCATCGACTCCAGTGAGTAGGAGCGGCTATTGCTGGTGGACATCTTCCATTACATTTCCATTTCCTCTCAGGCGACTGGGTGCAGTTGTACTACATGACTCGGGTGGACAAGATTCGCGCCATACTCGACCACGGCCAGCCGCTGCCCATGGAGCCCAGCGGCGAGCCGCACTCGTCCTCGTTCAACCAGAAGGACGAGCCCGGCACTCGCCTCGTGCTCTACTTCTCGCCGAACTCCCGGCGCATCCTGCCCTCGAATGTGGAGCACAAGTTCGTGGTGCGCCCGTGGATCTCGAGCTACCGCATCAAGACAGCCTTCGAGGTCTACGTGCGTCGGCAGTCGCTGTGCGGAACGGCGGCCGGCAAGTACAGCCCATCGTCGGCCAGCGGAGGCGCCGAGCGACGACCGTCAAGCAGCGAGCTGCAACATCAGCCCCAGCCGGAGATGGGGGCAGCGGCGGCGGCGGCGGCGGCCTCCAAAAGCGCGGACTCGCATGGGGCGGCGTCAACCAGTGGCAACGTCTACACGGCGCTGAAGGACATGTCGTGGGTCACCAAGGAGGCCGGGGCCTGCATCATCACCGCGCTGCTGCTGAAGCTGGAGAAGGTGGCGACTTAAACGACTGTGGGTTTTGCCACTGTGTCGGGGGATCAGGTCGATACTTAATTCTAATTGTTTCTTCGTTTTCTGTTGCCTCAGCAAGTAAACCAAGACTTGTGTTTTTGTAAACATATACAAATTCTCAATATATCGCAAAATCGCCTCGTTTCACGATTGAGTTGCAATTTTAAAAATTGCTAACATCTAAGATTTAACTGTAAGGGCTCCGTAATATTAAATGTAATCCGGCTCCAGCTACGAGCCGAATACTAACAGCAGTAACAAGTATTACAAAAGGAACCAACGTTGTTTTTACGAATTTTTCAAAGTTTTTGCCTTGCTGCGAATTCTAGGTAATCAACAAATTATTTCGAAAAGAATTACATTTCATGAGAGCATCATAAACTGAGGGAAATTAAAAACAAAAAAAATAATAGTATACCATTTTCCATTCAGTAAGGCAAAGGTTCACAGAGCTATGATTTTTCTATTGCCCTTTGAATTTCCAATTAGGCTTTATTTATGTTTATGTTTAAATAGCCGTTAGACTGTAAGCAATTGATTATAATCACCAATAAAGGCCGGTGTTTTAAACCAAAGCCCACTTGTCGTCCAGTGCTGGACACAAGCAAAGAGCTTAGAATAGATCTATTCATTATAGAATACATATGTACGTACGTTCGAATATTCCAAGATATGTAACGGATATGAGAGACACAGAGAGAGGGAAATAAAATGAGTTTGAACAAAGCATGTGCGTTTTTGTAATTATATCGCGCGTTAATAGTTAATTAGCCAACCGCGAAATGTGTGTTTGTGGGGTCGCCAAAGGTCACCGTGGTCGTGGTTAACGAGATCCTCCCTCTGGCGCACTTGAGCTTGAAATGCCAGGTGCTTTCCGCACTCACACGAAAATATGCAGCGACCCCAGAAACCGTGTTAACATTTTAATTGACCTCGTTTCCTTATTCCGCGAAAATGCTATAAAAACAGGGAACAAAAATACGTATGCAGAAATACAAATAAAACGACACCTGACAACCTGTTGGCTTGTCAATCGCGTGGAGGTTTCGCCGTGTCCTCGGGCGCGGCCCCGGCTTGACTTCCCCACTGACCTCTGCGGTGCAATTGGTTAAAGCGACACTCAATTTATGGAGGTCCGGCCGAGGGCGGCAGGAGGAGCCCAGCGATGGTTTGGAAAAGGGAAAACAAGAAGTACGTGACTAAAAAATGAAAAAAAAAAAATTATTAATATGTTAAAAAAATAACAATAAAAATCAAAATAAGAACGGAAAAAGCACGATAAAAGGGAACAACGAGGACAACAACAACAGCGGCAATAGAGTAAGGAACTTATAAAGCTAATTACAAAGCAAACAGTGTGGTCCCTTGGGTGCGCGAAGGGGCGGCGGCGGCGGCGGGCGGCGGATTCGACGCCGTCCATGACATGCACTCTGGGCCCGTTGGCAAGAGCCAGGACACAGGCGGGGGACGAGAGCTGTTGGTGGTGCCTCGTGGTCAGATGTCACTGGAAATCAACGCGCGCGACTGCAGCCTTCAGACGACCCACCTGCTCGCCCGCCACACCATCGCCATCGCCATCGCCCAGTGTCAACAAACGACTCCCCCGGCGGCGAGACAAAAATGCGGCGGACGTCGTTGCTTCTGGTGGCCGTCGGCGGAGTCGTCGATGGAGTGAAACAAAAACGAAATAATAATAATAAATAAATAAAAAAGGACAACCAACAACGGCCGCAGTGGGAAAGCAGTGAATTCCAAAAACAACGCGGGCACATGGGGAACAATAAAACAAATACCAGAGCAACCAAATCAAACAACTCCGTGTGTACGTGTAATTGTGCATAAATTAGGCGCTGAGCACTTCTCACACGCACGCTCACATGGACACACACCGACCGACTACCACAGCGGCAGAATGTCATAATGAATTTGAATGACAAAAGGGATTTCCTCCGCGATGGCGGTCAGTTAATTTTTGAATCACACACGATACGGTTTACAGGACCACGGACCAATGTACGGATCGAAAGCGTTTTTTTGTCACATTATTTACATATTCTTCAAAAAATTCCTGACTGAACTATGAAAGAGAATCGAATGTCAAAACATTTTCAAAAGAATTTTTAGCTAAATTTTGTGCGGCTCCGTTTTATCTGCGTAGTCCTGAAAGTGTGAACAATCATTAAAATAATATTTTGGTTGTGTTTGGAGTCGAAGGAGGGTCGAGTCGAATTTATAGACGCTTTTCAAAACCTAATTCAAACACGGTTTGAATTAAACAAATAATGAGTACAAGGAAATTATAATTAAAAAAATACAAAAACAAAAATAACGAAATATAAATACAAATTTTGAGTTTTGAATTTTGAAATGAATGAAATCAAATCGGCTGCCGTTTAAAAACTCGCGCATACGCCGTGATGTCCCGGTTTGTGGTCAATAAATGTTTGACTACAAATTAAAATTAAATTAAATTAAAATATTAAAATAAAATTAAATAAAAATAAATTAAATATATAATATAAAGTATAAGAATAGAAAAATATAGAAAATAGCTTTTCAACGACTCCAAACAAATTTCATCTTATTACGAGGCTTTATATTTGAATTAAATGTCGCGCATACGCCCCGAGGTCACGAGCAAGTGACGATTGGATTATTCATATTTCACAACAAATTCTCCTCTTCCCTTCAATAAATCCAAAAAGAAATACTCATAATACAGTTCTCCGTCTTCTTCCCTCCCGCAGCTTCGCCTTGAATGTAGGCGCAGAGCAGCAGCTTCAACTATGATCAGATTCAAACTCCACACGCGACAGTACATCAGGAAGCTCATTCAGAAAACTCTCCGCTTCTTGCGCTTCATAATAAACTAACCAAAGAACAGAAAACCCAAAGCACCCCAAACTTCACCCTCACCGCCCACCCCGCACCGGCATGAGCGGCGTCGAGCTGATGCTGTCGGCCGCCCTGTGCCTCTCGTGCGCCACGGAGCCGGTTCCGCTGCCGCCCGGCCTCATCCTGCTGGACGGCGAGGTGCCGGGAGCCGGCGGCCTGGCCACGACGGCCCCCATCCTGGGCGACGGCGACGACGGCGGCGAGAACCTGCCGTCGCTGAGCACAAAGCAGGAGAGCCTGCGGCAGCTGCGGGCCTACGTGAACGGCCGGCACTTCCGCATCGCCACGATCGAGGACTTCCCGCTCAGCTACACGGAGCTGCTGCCGAACGGGACGCGCGTGGGCCGAGGCGTCTCCTTCGAGGTGGTCGACTTCCTGCGCGAGAAGTTCAACTTCACGTACGAGGTGCTCGTGCCCGAGAGCAACATCATCGGCTCCACCGAGGACTTCAGCGACAGCCTCGTCGAGATGCTCAACAGCTCGGTGAGTGGTCGTCAGACGATTCAATGAATGACCTCGATCGGTTGATGGGATCCTGCAATTTGTCTTATCCTGTGCCCGCAGCAAGCCGACCTAGCCGCCGCCTTCATCCCGCTGCTGTCGGACCCGCGCAGCTACATCTACTACTCGACGACCATGCTGGACGAGGGCGAGTGGATCATGGTGATGCAGCGGCCCCGCGAGTCCGCCACCGGCTCCGGCCTGCTGGCGCCCTTCGACTTCTGGGTGTGGATCCTGATTCTCGTCTCGCTGCTGGCCGTCGGGCCGATCATCTACCTGCTGATCATCCTGCGGAACCGGCTGACCGGCGACACCGAGCAGAAGCCGTACTCGCTGGGCCACTGCGCCTGGTTCGTCTACGGGGCCCTCATGAAGCAGGGCAGCACCCTGTCGCCCATCGCAGGTGCGCCCGAGAACGGGGGAAAATGCAATTTCTTTGGTTCGGAAAGGTTTCGCGCCCGTCTCGTGTGGAATATTAATTAAAAGCATTCCACGTGACTTCACATTGGCCGCATTAATGACGCACCCTATCGGCGATCTGCACAGGCCGGCCGCACCCGGGCGACCCGCCCGCCCATTTCGCAACCCCCTCCCGGCGGCGGTGACAAATTGCCACAATTTTACACAAATTGCAGTCGTTTCGCCGCTATCGCTGCAGTTCATATCGCATCGCATCGAATCAGTATTACTTTGTTTCACATCATTTCGCTTATGTGTCCACTCTGCATCTCGCTCTCGCATGCTCACTCTGGGCCACCGCCTGTTTCATTCACTCCAACTGACGGTCTCTTACAATCGCGCTCTCGGTTCATTTCAGATTCGACACGTTTGCTCTTCGCCACCTGGTGGATTTTCATCACCATCCTGACGTCCTTCTACACGGCCAACCTGACGGCCTTCCTCACGCTCTCCAAGTTCACCCTGCCCTTCAACACCGTCAACGACATCCTCTACAAGCAGAAGCAGTTCGTGACCGTGCGCGGCGGCGGCGTCGAGTACGCCATCAGAAACGTGAGCCCGACAACGAAATTCGAAATTCCCCCAGATTGTCCAATCGAATCGCCAGGGATCCCATTTCACCCCATCCGCACCCATCTCCCCCCTCCCTTCCAGTCGCACTTCGTTCCATTCCAATGCATGCATTTCACTTATTTTAATTTTAGTTATCATACGGGTTTCGCTAATGGACTGCATCGGGCTGCAGATTTCGCGCCAGGGGACGGAGTCGAGGACGGTCGCGCAATGGCATAGAGGGGAATCGCAGGCAAAGCGAGAGGGGCAGCGGAGTGGTGGGGAGGGGTTCGGAATCCACTGGCGATTCTCAAGGGGATTCCTTGGGAAGCAGGAAGGAAGGAGGGATTCCTTGGAGGGAAGGAGGCACAATTCAAAAACATACTTTGGGAGGAATTCGGTTCAAGTATTTGTTATTTGAATTTAAAAAGGAGTTTCTGAGAATGCAATTTCCCAGCTTTTGGCTCGAACGGTTTTAAGTTGTTTTAGTTTTTTAATGAATTTCCTCATAAATGATTTCTGAGGATGTGATTTTTCCTCAAGGACTCATGAGGTACGGTGGTTTGGAGTAGAGGTTAGGAGGAGGAAATTTAGAAATATTAGTATTTTTGAAAAAATTATAAATTTTTCAAATTTTAGAAAAATTTTCAGATTTTGGTTTTTTGGAAAAGTTATAATATTCCATTTTATCGGTTTTTTTGAAAAATTATATAATTTTTTATGAGTATTTTTTATAAGTCAAAATTTCGCTAAATTGTGTTCTTTCGAAAAATATATTATTTTTTAGTTTGTTTTTGAAAATTTAAAATTTTTAGGTTTTCAGAAAAAATTAGTGAATTACAAAATTTTTGGTAGTTCCATTACAAAATGTTTTCATTGCAGCTGAAACGTTTAATCAGGTCTTTTAGAAGAATTAAAAGTTCGATTATCAGGGATTTGGCACATTTATAAAGTTTGTGTGTTTTTTAATTTATTTTAAAAAGAACCGGGAGTGGTTTCTTATTTTCCACGGTATCCACAGGCATCATTTTGAAATAATCCTTTGATCCGTTTTTTTTTTTTCAAAAAATATTAAAATTTGATTTCTTTCGCACTTGAGTCATGCATTTATAAATACACGGAGGCGGTCAGAAAACCTTTGAGGCCTCTTGCAGACGAACGAGACCCTCTCGATGCTGAGCAAGATGGTGCAGACGAAGCACGCGGTCTTCACCGACTTCCTGAACGACTCGCTGACGCTGCAGAACTTCGTGGAGAAGAACGGCTACGTGTTCGTGCGCGACCGGCCGGCGATCAACCACGCCCTCTATCTGGACTACCGCTACCGGAAGACGATCAGCGCGGACAACGAGAAGGTCCACTGTCCGTTCGCGATGGCCAAGGAGCCCTTCCTCAAGAAGAAGCGCGCCTTCGCCTACCCGAACGGCTCCAACCTCAGCCGCCTCTTCGACCCCGAGTGAGTCCCGCCCCCCGACACGACGAACTCCAACCGCTCTCAACCTCCGTCGCATGTGTTTTGTTGACCCTTGCAGGCTGCTGAGCCTGGTCGAGTCGGGCGTGATCAAGCACCTGTCGCTGAAGAACCTCCCGAACGCCGAGATCTGCCCGCAGGACCTCGGCGGCACCGAGCGGCAGCTGCGCAACGGCGACCTCATGATGACCTACTACATCATGCTGGCCGGCTTCGCCACCTCGATCGTGGTCTTCACCAGCGAGCTCATCTTCCGCTACCTGAACGGGCGGCAGGACCCGAACGCCGTGACCTGGTCGCGGCACGGCGTCGGCCGCACGCCCAACGGCCACTCGATTGCGCCGCGGCCTCCGCTGCCGGCCTCGCGTTGGCAGCGCGGCGTCGTCGGCGACCCGCGCCACCTGTGGGACCCGCTGAAGAGAACGCGCCACGACAAGCACCAGGCCGGAGCGAGCACGAACGGCGGCGGCGGCGGCGGCAGCAGCAACAGCAACGTGACCCCGCCCCCGCCCTACCAGAGCATCTTCAGCGGCAGCAGCAACAACCACAATCACCACTACAACTTGAGCCGCTTCCGGCAGGCGGCGAACGTCGGGATGGCCCTGGTCGGCGCGGGACGACGCGGAGGCGACGCCTCGCTCTTCGCGGACTCCAGCGGGGTGCGGCGCGTGATCAACGGGCGCGACTACCTGGTCTTTCGGGGGGCCGACGGCCAGAGCCAGCTGGTTCCGGTGCGCGCCCCCTCGGCCGCCCTCTTTCAGTACACCTACACCGAGTAGAGCCCTCCCGCTCGCTCTCCCACTTCTCTCTCAGCCTTCTCGCCGGTGGCCTCGGCACTCGGTTGCCAAAGCCCTGGGTTTCGTGTATGTGTTCGTCTTGTTCGTCGCCTCTTGAATTGATGTTGTTCTTGTTATTGTTCGGCAATTTGTTGTCTCTTTTTGAAATAAACTTCTATGTTTCTGGATCACATTCTTTGGGCGTGGGTTTATTCGCTTGGCATTGATTTGGTTGCTACTCTGGGTATCCCGGGTACTCTGGTACTTGGGGAATCGAAACGATGTTCCGTGGGGACGAAAAATCATTTTTAAAAGTCGCTTCTTCTTCTCGGTTTATTCTCTGGTAGCATCAATAAAAATATACAAAGAAATTGTTCCTGGAAGTACAAATTTAAAACTGGGAACCGTTTGAACCTTTTTTGAAAAGTAATGCAATTAAAAACAGTGGTTGTCTTTTCTACTGAAGTCATGTATTGATTTTCCCTTTTGGATATTAATATATTTCAGCAAATCGATAATAATGTTAATGGATTTATATAGTTCTTTATTTTCTTATAAATTCATTCACTTTTGCAATGATGGAATAATCTCTATTTAAAGGCTTTACATTCACGTTACTTTTAAAATATAAATTTGAATTGAGGTTTTTAAAATATAAAAACAATAAATGTACAAATAATGTGAATTAAAGAAATAAAATAAAAACGGTGAAATAAGAAAAGTGTAGTAAAGGAGAGTTCATGGAAAAATATTATTTTTTTAAATCCAATTAAATTAATATGAACATCGTAAGAACGTCTAAATGGAATGCAATCAAACAATTTCAGCCCTGGTTGAATGAAATCAATAATTAAATGTGCCATTAGGAGCTGAACTAAATATGTTCCTAATAATCCGGCAGTAAGTAAGATAAATCCCGGCCGAGCGAGGACCGAAGCGGGCCAATTAAAGGCGTATGTTTAAGTTTAATTGGTCTGTCTGTCGGCGAATTAACACGTTTTCCTCGCCTCCCTTTCGCCCCACTCTTACACGCACTCTGTCGCTCTCGCTCCCAGACCCACCAGATGCCTGGAGCAATCGATAATAATGACTGCTCCGATGCCCAACAAGACCTTCACAAACTCACACTCGCACTCACACTCGAACTCACCCATGCACACACGCTTCCTCACGCACGCCCAAATAGCCTGAGCTTGATTGAATGCTGACAAATTGTAGAAAATCAGCGTCAAACTCGCATCATTAATCATTGATTACATGAGCGGCGGCGGTGGCGAAGGCGGGGTTGGGGGCGTGGCCGCCGGTGGTCGGCCGTGTCCACGAGGTGGGCCCGAGTGAAAATTATCGGCAAATTGACTTTGTGGCTAATTGCTGGGGAAGTGCTTTTTGTTCTTGTCCTGGGTCCTGGGTCTGGGGTTCGTCCTTTGGGAAATTTGCGTAAAACAATCTTCGCTTCCCAAGAAAATCGAGTCCTTCGAAACACCCTGCGCCAGGAGCCGTTAATTGCTGTTCAGGACCCGTGGCCGAGCTGGGCTGGGCTGGGCTGGGCTGGGCCGGCACTTTGTGGCAATGTGGCTATTAGTTGTGGCGTAAAAACGCCTAAAAGTATGCAATCGCTCTGTCGAAGGAAGGGAGAGGCCGGGAGGCCGGGCTCTGATTCTTGGGGGCTTTTCGGGGTTCTTTTGTTGTCTTTTTCGGGTGTTTTGATGTCGTTATTTCCATTGTCTTTTTCTTGTTTTTTGTTGTTCTTGCTCTCCTGCCCGTTGTTGCCTCCGTTATGCCACTTGTTTGTTTATTTCCGTCTCAATCAAATTATATTTGCTTAGACTCGTTCGAGGACGCCGGACAACCTTCGGGACTCGCGCCCAGCCGGAGACAATGAAGTCTTTGTGTTTCTGTTGCCTTCTTCGGCTCTCTCTCCCTCTGGGCTTCGCCTCCTCGCTCTTCCCTCGCCCTCCCCACTCCGCCCTTCTTCGCCGCTCCCGGGCGAGTGCTCGAGGCAGGCCTTCGTCGTCTCTTCGTTCCCGGAATAATTTATAAGAATCCATTCCCCTCGCCAATCTGCCGCTTGTCTCCGCCTGCACAATGTCTCTGGGCAAATATTTATTTATCGTGCACTCATTTCGTCCGCGCACCTTGTGAATGTGTTCGCTGGTTCATTAGGACAACGAGTTCACCTTGAACTCGATGGGAATCGAGGTCCTGTGCTGTTCTCTGGGGGAGGGGACAGAGAGAGAGAGAGAGAGAGAGAATGTCGTGGGAGAGTCTGGGAATCGGGATCCGGATCAGGATCGGGATCCCAATTTTTAATGAGGCTTTGTCCATGGAGAAGTAGGGCAGTATTGGGAATCTTCACCTGAGCGATTGAAATTTAAGCAGAAAAAAAGCAAAAAATAAAAAAATAAAATATCAAATATATCAAAAAAACAAGCCAAAGAAATTAATACATACATACATATAACGTATCAATACAAATTTTCCTACCACCGATTTTTGTTTGATATTATTCTATTTTGTCGTTTTATTTATAGTTTTCATATTTTTCACATTATTTGTGATGTTGTTGATAAACACTAGTTCAGTTTAATTAATGTGTGAACAAAATATTTCGAACTCTTTTCACAAAATAAAGCTACAGAAAATGTAGTGAAAAATTTCGTACAAAACGTTGAGGAAATAAAGGAAAAATAAATACGAGGAAAGTAGAGGGGAAAATTGCGCGTGGAAAAATGTGTGCAAACAACAGATAAAACAACAGCGAGAACCAGGGCGTCCACAGCAACAACAAAAATTGCGACCACAATAACAAAAATTGCGACAACAACATCAATTTTGCTTCAATTTAGTATTTGCACGGAAATCAAAACTCATCAAACATTCAGAACGGATGCCCCGCGATTGCACCGACTTCCGGTTCCGGTCGCCCCACCAGAAACACAGATACAGCCATGCTAACGAACACGAACACACACACACACGCATGCAAAGGACAAGCAGACACATTAAAATGATTGCTAGCAAATGGATTTAATTGGAAAATTAACTAAATGCAACGGCAGCAACAACAACAGCAACAACGTTATAAAAGCGATATAAAGGCAATAATAAAAGTAATGAGGCGAACAAATAAAATCAACAACGAAAATGGGAACAGCAATGAAAATAAGAACAACAATAACAACATCAACCACAACAACTACATTTCGTCCTCTTAATTGGAAACGTTTTCCTCCAGCGAACTCAACTCGGAGTCGCCGCCGGCCGCCTGCGGCCTGCGCCGGCGCCCGTCCAGCGGCGGCAGGTGGCGTCGACGAGCGCCCGAGCGCGCCGGCGACGACGCGGCCGAGGACGATGCCGAGGCCGACAGGGACGACAGCGAGGAGGCCGAGCCCGAGCTCGAGCCGGACCCGGAGCTGGAGACGCCCCACGCGTGTCGCCGCCGCTGCCGGGCCACGTCGAGCACGGAGCCGACCACGGGCGACCCGGCCAGCGACAGCGAGCGGCGACGGGCCGTGGCGTCGACGACGGAGCCTGGGGAGGAGGGGAAAATTTGAAAATATTTTCAACAAATTTTGGTCTCTCTCTACTCACTGGAAGCCGGCCGTGGCTGCGGCTGGGCGCGCCCGCCGCTGCCTCCGGCGACGGCGTCGGAGGTCGGCGGGCGCTGCGGCGGCGCCCCGGGGTCCGCCGAGGCCTCCGACGCCATCTCGCTCGACAGCGACAGCGACAACGACGACGACGAAGACGAAGACGGAGACGCTGATGACGTTGGCTGCCGAGGTCCCGCTGTCGGCGCCGCTGCCTCTGTGGACGCCAGCGGCTCGCCGTCGAGCAGCTCCAGGCTGGGGACGCAGCGCTGCAGGGTTAGGCGGTAGAGGATCAGGCGCGTCACGGGGTTGCCCTCGAGCTCGAGCTCGGCGAGGTTCGGGCACAGCCCCAGGAACGACAGGGTGCCGAGGTCGGCGATGCGGTTGTGCCGGGCGCTGAGGCGGCGCAGCAGCGGCAGATCGGAGAGGGGGCCGACGAGCTGGACCATGTTGCCGTCGGCGACGAGGACGCGCACGGAGGGCAGCCCGCTGGTGCCGTCGAAGCTGCTGAGGCCGCAGTTGCTGACGTCGAGGTGCACGAGGTGGACGAGGCCGCAGCCGAGGTCGCGCAGCGAGTGCAGGACGCTGCCGCTGAGGTCGAGCCGCGCGAGCCGGGGCAGGAAGAGCGAGAGCCGCGAGAGGCTGACCATGTGCGAGATGACGCGCAGCTTCACCGAGTCGACGTCCTGCAGGTCCGTCCGGCCGGTCACGCGCCGCTGTCGAGGGAGATCGAGAGAGGTTGAGAGAGGTTGAGAGAGGCTGAGGCAAGCGATCGCAGGGCGGTTGAGCCCAGCAGGGAGCGTGGGGAAGGGAGAGGAGGTGAGTGGGAATGTGATCGGTTGGAAGGAGTGAGAGGTCGGGAGAGGGTCGGGCAATCAGCGAGAGGGGGGAAGGAGAGAAACAGTGAGTGAGTGCAATCGCTTGTGAGGGAGCGAGCGAGAGGTCGAGGTTGCAAGAGAGCTTCTGTCGTCAACGAGTGTCGAAGGGAGAGCGAGGCAAAGTGAGGTTGAGCGAGGGTGTGGGAGAGGGCGGCGGCGGGGGTCGCGACGTACCAGGAGCTCGTCCAGCGTCGGCTCCGTCGTCGGCGGCAGCACCACGGGCAGCAGATACGCCCGCCCCGGCCAGTGGTTGTCCTCCTCGAGCTCGGGCAGGTCGCGGTCGAACGAGTGCTGGCGGCGCCTCCGCAGCGCCGGCAGCTCCGCCGGCGGCTGGACGTGGATCTGGATGCGGGCGGCGTGGGGCGCAGTCGGGTTCGGGTGCGGCGGCGGCGTCGGGTTCGGGGCGTCGGGCGCCAGGTCGGCCGAGATCGACGAGTCCGGCGAGGAGTCGCGCAGGTCGGGCGGGATCTCGAGGGACGGCATTGAGGTGGCCACAACAACAACAACGCGACTTGTGACAATAACAACAGCGGCTATCACAACCAAGAGTTTTCCATCAAAGGGTTTTCCACAAAACTCCGTGAGATTTCGATCGCTGATCGACTCGATTGAGAGTAACAAATTAATTAATTAATTTCACTTAAATTCGATGCGATTCAGTGGGAGACGAGACGAAACTTGCGACCACGGCGACGGCGACGGCAACAACAACAATAACAATAACAACACTCGCGTTGCCAATCGATCAAACAACAGCAGCCTGCAGATCGCAATCTCGGTGCCATGGCGACCGGGGACGGGACTCTGTTTGTGTGTGAGGGAGAAAGGGAGAGAGTGTTTTCACAGTGGGGCGAAATGAGTTCGAACGGGTCGTTTTTAGGGACAACACTGAATTGATAAAATTCAAATCAATTTGTGGTTTTGACAGAAAATTAAAAAATGTAAAAAAAATACAGCAAACATTTTTTAAATGTAGAAATTTTACAATTTAAATATGCAACTAATTAACAAGAAATTTAAATAACTGATTAATTTTATTTGCTTCTCAGCGGAATTCGGCAAACATTGACTTTCGGCAGAGTGAAAAACAAGAGATTTAATTGAATGAAGCATTTGTTTTTCTCGCCACGGGCCACGCGACTGTTGTCAATAAAGGCCGTAAAACGAGCTGGAAAGCAATATTTTTCCCTCCTTAATATCCCGACATCAAACGTCGCACTCACACTCGCATTCGCACCCACACACACGCACAGGCGGAGAAACATATGCAAACACTTGGGCTGCACTCGATTGCCTCGGGCGATAATAAATGGCGTCGCTCTTCTTCTTCTTCGCCGCCGCCGCCGCCGCCGCTTCTTCACCACGACCGAAGGAGTCGTCGATAAACACGAATTGTTAAACCTCAATGGGGGAGAAGGAGAAGGAGAAGGAGAAGGAGAAGGAGAAGAAGAAGGAGAAGAAGAAGGAGAAGACGTTCGCAGATTCCCGAGGAAGGCAGGAGGGAACAACAACAAAAACAACGAGAGCGATTCCAACAAGAAGGACGACGACGGGGGAATTCGGCGAAGCTAAATGTCAAACGTGGGCCACGCCCCCTCCTCCAGCCACGGCCCACCCGCCACCTTCCACCATCCGCCCTGACCCTTCCCAATCCGTTTTGTTGTTGCTGGTCCAGTCGGGCCTCGCTTCTTCTTCTTCTTCTTCTGCTCCCAACTCGCGACGTTCCCACGATTTGCCTCTCCATCTCCCACGCACCCCCTCCCGCTCCCTCACACACCGCCACTTTCTCTCCCTCTCCCTCTCTCTTTCCCTTGGCACTTCGCCATTTTCCGCTGACGTCAGCAAATGCTGAAATCCTGACGCTGGCTGCTGACGTCACAACGACGCCGCCGCCGCCGCCGACTCCGCTGCCATTGTTGTTGTTGTTGTCTTCACCGAGTACGCACGCCGCGGGAGAGCGTCTGTGTGTGTGTGTGTGTGAGTGCAAATCGCCGGGATTTCGAAGAGCATTCAATTTTGTTGCTGCTTCTCGTGTTTTGATGTGCTCACAACGCCGTGCTTTCGCCGACAGTGCTGGGAAACGACTGAAATAACATAGGGCGCTTAGTTTCTACAATCCAAAACTTTTAAAGCAAAATTAAGTAATTAGTTGGAAAACACAAGCAACAGAAAATTCGATGTAAATAAAATAAATGCGAAATTGAATTGAATGTACTTTGTAATAGCAAATTTGTAACTTTTTGGCAAACTATGGCATTTTCTAGTGTTTCTTATGATCATTCTTGTCTGAATAATTCCCGCTTATAAAAATAGGTAGAGTTCCCTTTCATTATTATTTTCATTGCTCGTGTTTATGTCGTTCTTATTTTCCCTTAATTCAAATTGAACATTTTTTCTCGATTTCTTTATCTGCTCTGTGCCATTTCGCCGCCTACTGCCGCACCTCTCCCCGCTCTCTGCGCCCGCGGCAGCGCGCCCTTGGTCTCTCGCGCTCCTGGACGCCGTTGCCACACGAAGTTCAACGATTTCCGAAAATAGCTCGGCGCCCACTCCGTCCCGGCGCTGCCGATCGGAGGACCGGCCGACCGCTCCCCCCTCTCTCGGCAGCCTCATCACGCCTCTCTCTCCCTCTCTCTCTCTCCAGCCACTCTCCGCCCCTGCCGCTCTCTCCCTGCCCGGCCCCTCCGCGGATCCCACACAGAGCGGGCAATCAAGAGGAGATTTTCCCACGCGATTTTATGAATGGCTCGAAAATTCGCACGCCTGCGATGCGTGCGGGCGACTGCGGGTGCTCGCCGCCAGGTGGCGCCAGCGCCGCGTCGTCGCCCCCACACACGAGTCACTCGACTGGCCGCCCTGCAGTTGTCTCGCTCTGCCGACGGCTGGCGTCGGTGCCGCGACTCCGAGCTCTCGCTCCCACGGCGGCCGAGTCGCTCGCGCTCACTCGCTTCCTCTCTTTCTCTCCGCTCTCCTCCTGTGCTACTGATAGATTTTGCTCGCTCTCTCCCAGCTTAGCTTCGCGCCACTTCCCTCTCTGCTTCGTCTTCTTCTCCGGCCCTGTCGTTTCGCGATGCTGGCTCTTCGTCTTCTCCGCCCTCCTCCGCCTCGTCATCATCGGCTGCACCAGCACTATATCCCTCTCGCTCGTGAAATATGCCGGCAGGTCGTGGCCCGAGTCCTGCGCGGCGTCGGGTTCGCCCCGCTCTCCCCACAGCCCCCCGCCCTGTCGGCCGTCCTCCCACACCCGGTCGAGCGTCGCCTCCCGACGCCGAGGCCGATTGACGTCACGAGCCTACGTAAGGACCTGCGCAGTGGGCCGCGGCTGTCCGTGTGTTGGTGGCCGCCGAGGACCGTGGGCTTTTCGTGTTGTTGTAGTGGCTGTCTTTTGCTGTTGCCTTCGAGCTGCTGTGGGAAGCTTCTCGAAAAGCTTCGCCGTCGCACCGAATACAGAGGGAGCGAGAGAGAGAGAGCAACAAATGAAAAGAAGCGAAAACTTCAGGAAACTTCGCAAAAGCCTGCGAGAGCCACATCTTCGAAAGCATTCGAACTCGAAAGCTGTTGCGGCGAGGACTTCGAAGTTTAACAAGGCCGAGTTTCAACAAGAGGGATCGAGGGGAGATCGAGAGAGAGAGAGACAGGGAGGGGCAAACAGGGATAGAAGAGGGAGGAAATCGCGATGGAGTGATTGAGGGAATGACGAGGATCGGGAGCCGGGGCGGCCGAAGCTTTTGAAATGCCAAAGCGTGGGCGCTGCTCAAACAACACAAAACAACACAAACAAACACACACACACACACACACACACACACACACGCAAAAACACACCCCGACTCACACACACTCGCACACACGCCATGCACTGCTTCTTTGTCGCCCTCTCTTTCCCACACACCATCTCGCCACGATGCATTGAAATGTCACGTCCTGCGACGTAATGACTTTGTTGTTGTTGTTGTTGTTGTTTGTCGCCGTTGCCCCTTTGGCCGTCGTCTTGGTTGGCGTTGTCGTTATTGTTGTTGTTGCTATTGAACTAGCCGAATTCGAGAACAACAACAACAACAACACGAGCCTCAGTTACATGCACAATGGAAGGACACGTAGCTTAGAAAGGGACAGCTGCAGCAGCGACAACAACAGCAACAACAACAGCAACAATAATCGATTGTCTTTGGCAAACGTGTGGCTGATGGGGCGCAGTGGAGGGGGAGGGGGGGGGGGTGCGCGGCCGTTCATGAGGACGTCATAAAAACCAGGTCGTTGTTGTTTTAATTTCGTTTTCATTTCCTAGGTCGAAAACAGAAGGAGGCCTGATGAGATCAGAGCGAGGGGATGCGATGTGAGCGATGTGGAGGAGGATGGGGAGAGGGGGGGGCGAAGACGGGAGGGAGGGAGGAATGGCAGTGGAAAGGAATGCTGAGGGTGAGGGAGCGGAAGGGAGAGGAGGGCGAGACAGTGAAAATGAAGTGGAAAACGTGGCAAATGAGGGAGACCAAGGCTGCCGGAAAGTGGCGAATGAGGCGAAGAAGGAGGAGGAGGGGGAAGGGCGTAATTAGATGATCATCGAAATGGAGGAAAAGATAGTAAAATAGTAGTGGGAGGCAGTAAAAAAGTAGTCCAAAGGTAGTCAAAGTGACTGGTGGTCAATAGTGGGGACAGGTGAGGAAGCATCAGCGGAAGCATGCGCGGGGGAAGAAGAGGAAAAATGAATGCATCCAGGATGCAGCAGGAGTGAAGAAGGACGATGAAAATGGCAAGAAAATAAAAAGCGGAAGGAATGGATTAAGCGAAAGGAGGTTGAAAGGAAGAGATCGGACAGGTCGGATCTCGAAAGGTCGCGGGGATCTGGGAGGACGGCAGAAGAAGAGGAAGAGGAAGCCCATTTCATTCACTCTTCTTCTTCTTCTTCTTCGTGGCATTTACATTTGTCTTCTTCTTCTTCTCACTTCTTCACTGCTCCCCATCCTTCCGCGACTCCTGGGAATGCCTTGAGACGCACGTTTTGAAAATCGTTTCTAAACAACAACAACAACAGCAACCACAGCTAGAAACAAAATGAGAAAAAAACCAACAAAATCCTGAAAATCGGCCGAAAGTGAAGAAAAATAAAATAAATAACACGAAATGGAAACAAAATGAAAAAAATTACAATAATAATAATAATAAGAAGCCACAATACTAGAAGGGGAA
This sequence comes from Coelopa pilipes, assembly GCA_947389925.1. Taxonomy (NCBI): domain Eukaryota; kingdom Metazoa; phylum Arthropoda; class Insecta; order Diptera; family Coelopidae; genus Coelopa; species Coelopa pilipes. Next base: position 2,499,033 of record OX376699.1, read on the forward strand.
ACAAGAACAACAACAACAATCGTAGTAAGGTCAGCAACAATGTCGAGGATTACAACAACAACAGCAACATGGCAGCGCCTTGTTAGATGCAGCTGCTTCTTCTTCAGCTTCTTCTTCGTGTTCTCCGACGTCCTCTTGTTCTTCTTCCTCCTCGCCAGCTCGCGGCTGCAACATGTTTCACGAGATGCAGTTTCGACCCCAGTTTACGGATTCCAACAACAACGACCACAACAACAACGAGCGGAAACCGCAATACTAACAACAACATCACTAACGACACCAGTAACAAAAACAACAACAACAACAAGAGGAACCCAACTCGACCACGACAATAGTGGGCACTTTGTGTTGTGGGGTTGTTGTTGTTGTAGCAGCTGCATGTGGCTCTTTGTTGTTGTCCCGCCTCCTCACCCCCACTCGGCGTGCGTGCGTGCGTGTGTGTGTGTGTAGGTATAGCAACGGACGCCAAAAACATTCGCCCGCTGACGTCATCGAAAAGCTCTCCCTGCTTCTTCACGCTCTCTCCTGTCCGCTCTCTCCGGCGCTCGCCCTCTGCTCCCCACTCTTCCAGGCCCGCCGCTCTCCGCTCTCCACTCTCCACTCTCTCCCACCCGCGCTCACTCTCTCTCTCCCTCTCTCTCTCGCTCCGCCTTTCGTTCGTTTGCCACAACTTCCTGTGCCTGCTGTTGTCCTTATTACGTTTGTTTGTGCTCTCGCTGCTGGCGCAGTTGGCGTTTTCGTCATTGTTGTTGCTATGTAGTTGTTGCTATGGTTGTTGTTGCCGCTCTGCCGAGCCACGGCTGCAGCCGGGAGTCGTCGTCGGGCGCCGTCGTTTCGGGAAACCAGTTAACGACGAGCAGCGCCAGCGGACGGTTCGCGAACGGCTCCATCGACCAACGACCAACGCAGGTACCGTCGCTCGACCCCCAGACCGAGCCAGGGCGACCCAATAACAACAACAACAACAACAGTAACAACAAAAACGAAGACAGTCCAATAGAATTGACTGCAAAATACAAAGACTAAGAAACGGTCCGAAACCACGGACCGCAGAGACCAAGAAACCAATGTCGAAGTGAACCCAAAAAAAAAAAACAAAAAAACACTGGAGTGAAAACCAGGAAAAACCTGAACAAAAAATTAACTTAATTAAGAGAAAAAATAATAGAATAATTTAATAGGGAGACCTGAAAGCACGGAATTCGAGTGAACGTTTGTGACGGGAAATCGGTGTGGAAAAAAACAAAAAAACGATAGAAAAATTTAAAAGAATTTTTGAAAAAACCTTATAGAAACTATTGGACTTTCAAGAGCAGGAACAAGCGAGAAAAGAAAAACAAATAAAATTTAGAGAGATCAACACAGTTGTGCTGGAAATGCATGCTAGGGAGAATTCCGAGGCAAAGCTGCTGTTTTTAGGTCACTTGCGGCAGGCGAAACTTGCCACAACAACAACAACAACGACACTATAAATACAACAACCACACAAATGCAACAACGACAGAACCAACAACAACAGTAACAACAAGAAAGCGAGAACCACCAGCGCAGAAACTCAGTTCAAAATGCGGGAAAATCAAATTTTGCTTTGAATTCTCGAAGTTGTTAACGGCAAAAACATGATAAAAGGTTTCCAAAGGACGCCATCGCGAAGGCAGAGACAGGCAGAGAGAGATAGAGAGAGAGAGAGAGAGAGAGCGAGAGAGAGCGAGAGAGTGCGATGGCGAGTGAGGGAGCGAAAGTTCGAACACAACAAATGATGGCTTCAAATCTGAGATCCAGGAAAAATCTATAAATACAGCGAAATTTCAGCTCTAAGCTGCAGTTGTTGTTGTGGCCAATGTTGTTGCGGTGGATGTTGTTGTAATTAGTGTTGTTGCGGTGGATGTTATAATGTTTGTTGTTGTTGTTGCAGGAGGAATTCCCAGAATTCGTTGCTAATTTTAGGATCTTCAATGAATCCGCTTGAAAAATTAATGGGATTTGCGAATTGCGAAGGGGGCGGGGGCGGGGGCGGGGGCGGTAGAGGGACAGACACCGAGAGAGAGAGAGAGAGGATGAGCGAGCTTTCAAAAGCCGTGGGCCGTCAAGTGATCGCAGTGGAGGAAAAGGACGACGTTGAGGAAGGAGACGGAAGACGGTTGAACGGTATTCCTGGAAGAAATTATTTTTAGGGCATTAGAGAACCCTTATTGGGATTACGAGCTGCGAAATCGTCCCTAATGAGACCATTAGAAGCTCAGAGCGGTTTCCAACAAGTTGATGGGGTTTTAGGGAGGTTTCGTTAAAACGATTTTGAACAAACGCTCTTGAACAAATCAAAATATTCAAAAACAGCCAAGAACTAGTGATGAAAAATTAATTCCAAAAATAATAAACTTAAAAAAAAAGATTACATAAGAAATATTAATAAAGAGAAAAGATTAATAAGAGAAAAAAATAATTATTAAATACAAAAGTGTTTTCTTTTTGAATATGTAATCGAAAAAAGCAATTAATTTTTTGTCCGTAATTCTGAAAATGCTTTAAAGAGTGAAATAATTTTAACTATTAAATAGCACAAAAATATTCAGCATATTGATCAAAAGTTTTTCATTTTTTTTAGTGAAATCAACATCCACAATCACAACAACTGCAACCACAGTCAAGTAACAAGTTGCAAAACGCGAGAGCGAGAGAAAAGATAAAAGAAAAACAGTGAAAATTGAAGGCAGAGCGTGGCCAGACTTTCGCGAAACACGACCCGACACGACACGAGTGCAAGTGGCAGGTGTGCAACAACAACAACAAAAACAACAGCAAGAGCAACACCGGAGCTCACACACACACACACACCGACGCAGAGCGACCAGCAACATGAGCTCCAGGGGCGGCGACCGGCAGGGGGCGGCGTGTTTTTAGGTCAGATTCGCGTCATTGTTGTTGCAGCTGGCCGAAGGTAGCGTTGCACAACAACATCATCCACAACAACAACAACAACAAGAGCCACACACCAACAAGAGCCACAGCATCGGGATCACGAGCAGCTGCAGCAGCTGATTCTCTGCAACTGCAAGGAGCGACAAGGACAAAGCGACTTCTCCGACACACGTCGCTCTCACACACACACACAGCCAAACAAACACGCCTCTCTCTTTCCCACTCGGAGCGCCCGGCTCGACGCGATTCGGCTCGACTCGTTTCGTCACTTCTCGTCTCGTCGCGACTCGGTCGCCCTGTCGCGACTCGTCCGTCTCTTCTCGTCGCGTTTCGACTCGTCGCGCCTCGCCACGACTCGTCTCTGCTCGTTTTGATCTTCGACTCGTCGGATCTCGCCTCGCCCCGACTCCTCTGCACGCGCCCCAAGATGGAGGCTGTGCCGAAAGTTCATCGTCACCGTCACCGCCGCTCGAGCTCGCGGCGGCACCAGGAGCGCAACAGCAGCAGCGACGTCGCGGCCGCCGAGGGGGCGGCGTCGCCCGTGCGCGAGCAGCGACGCAGCCACCACCATCGACAGCACCACACGACGCCGACGGCGACGGCGGCCACGACGCCGACCACGGCGACAGAAGCTGCCGGAACGAACACAGCAACAACAACGGCAACAACAACGATAGAAGCCGCAGCCGCAGCCGCAGCCGCAGCCGCAGCCGCAACGATCGTCGCTGCCGAGGAAGGCCTGGCTGGCTCCAGCTCGCCTCGGACAGCGTCGTCGGTCGTGCTCGCCGCGGCCGCCGTCACTCGTCTCTCGTCGGAGAACGAGCGGCAGAACTCGTCGGACGCGGCGCTGGCCGAGACGTCGCAGGGCTCGTCGTCGCAGCAGACGGTGGTCCTGCTGAACGGCCACAGCCTGCAGGCGCAGGACGAGGCCGGCGACGCCCCCTCGCCCACGGTGGTGCTCGTGGAGGAGGTGGACGAGGTGACGGCGACAACAACAACAACGCCAGCAGTGCTGGAGGCCGGCGCGAAGAGCCCGCAGCGCGCGGAGTCGCCGCAGCCGAAAGCGAACGGCAGCAGCCGAAACTCCTCGGGCGACGCGCTGAGTCTGCGCGAGACGCTGCGGCAGCTGCAGCCGACGGCGGCAGCGACAGCGGGCGGCCACCACCACCACCAGCACCGGCGGCGCACGTCGCACTCGCCGCAGTCGCCCGGGCGGCGCAGTCGCCACGCGGCCTCCGCCGACGTCGACGTCGACGCGGCCACGAGCTACTTCCACCGCGGCATCATCGGCTTCATGGACCGCGAGATCAAGGGCGGCAGCAACAACAATAACATCAGCGTCAGCAACGGCAATAACAACAACAACAACAACAACAACTCGATGACGGCCACGTCGCCCACGCCGTCGGCGCTGAGCAGCGGCGGCGCGACGAAGAAGCTGCAGTCGCTGTCGGACCCCCAGGCGAGCCCCGCCCAGCGGTCGACGCGCAGCCGCAGCAGCCTCGAGAAGAGTCCGCGCCGGAAGCGCAGCAAATCGGAGTCGCGGCGCCGGCGCGAGCGGAAGCTGATCGCGGCCGGCGAGATGGAGGTGCGGCAGGCGAACGAGACCCTCATGCGCTACCTGAAGCAGTGCTCGGAGATGAACGACGCCTCCCTCTCGGGGGAGCTCGAGATCGACCAGAACTTCGACGAGCGGCGCGTGCACCGCAAGACGAAGTCGCAGCGGGACAAGCGCGGCCACCTCATAAGTAAGTGGGGGCGAGGCGAAGGGAGGGTCCAGCAATCAAGCCCTAATAGACAATGCTTAGAAAATCTTTCCCCAACAGACCACAATAGAAATTCTTCCTCTATCAAAGAGGTTCGAAAATATTGACTACAAGGAACACACTCTAAAGACCTTCCATGGGAAGACCTTCATTTGAAGAGCGAAAGAAACGCCCTAGCCCTGACAGTCAGACCTTCACAACTGCCACTCCTTGCGGTTAGACCTTCACATGTGTAATTGGAGAACCTTCGCGCCGACGACCGCTGCCCAACCTATGGTTAAAACTAATTTGAGTAGCCCTGGCATTCCGGGTATCGGGGGAAACGAGGCACGTTTTTCACTCTCAATGACAACACATTCCATTCCATCTACAATCGTGGCAATCGATTCCCCGTAATAGCTCTATCTGCCTTGTACTCGTTTGCACACTCGCTACACCCCTCTCTTTCCCTCTTTCCCTCTGCCTCACACCTGGTTGTCCGCCTCGTCCTTCGTGTTTCGTGCCTTCCTGACGATGTAGCGCTCGTAGTTTTATCGCCGTCTGCAAAGTTTTTTCTCCTATGCTCTTAAGTGGATGCGGTAAAGGAGGGTAAGGAAAGGAAAGAGTTATTGCAGCAACGGGATAGAGGGAGACAGAGATAGCTGTAAACAACCTTAGTTCGAGGTGAAACGTTGAGACCACTCAAAGATATAAAATCTTTCGAAAAATTTGCAATCTCATTTAACCAGAGCAGATTTTCGCAATCTCCTTTCATGGCGATTACAGGTCTCTTCCTGAGCTCTTCGGTACCGGTTCCTCAGAAGCCAGGACTCAGAATTAGACCCAGTCTTGCCGGAGAGATCTCACCGAATCCTCCTCTGATTGCTTTCGTGTTTTTCCGCAGACTTCCATAGACTTATTCCAAGCCATCGGATGCCAATTTATGAAGCCCATAAAGGAGTGGAAGCGACCTTTTTACGGTCTGATCTTGACCTCGCTCTGCCTTCCCAACCACAACCACCGTCGTCGACCCAACCGCACAACCATAATTGAATAATTGTAAATCCCAACGACTTTCGTTCGGCCCATCCTGCCCTTGATCACCGAAAGACGAAACTGTCCTCCTCCCACTAACAATCGTCTCTTCCCTGCTCACCAAACTTCGTCTCTTCTCCCACTGAACCCGGCCTCTTCCCGCACAAACACAGTAGTTCCTTTCTCGCTCTTCCCTGCGCGTCCCACACTCTCTGTCTCTCTCGGTTTTGATGTCTTTTTGGTCTCCTCGGGCTCTCTCACAACATCTAGCTCTACCACCGACTAACTTTTGGTCTCTCTCTGGCTCGCTCTCTTTTGTGTGTGTCTCTCTTGCAGGCAAACTCTACACAGCTGGCGGCCTCTCGTCGATACTGAAGGAGCTCTCGGACGACATCGTGCCCGCCGACGGCGAGGAGATCTACAACCCCTTCACCCCGGTCGTCTCGCCCTCGGAGGACACGCCCGCCCACGTCGACAAGATGTTCATACAGACGTCATCGGGATATCGACCGGTGGATCACTGCTACTACAAGCACTCGTTCGTGGGCGCCGGCGGTCGCGGGGGCGGCGCCGGAGGAGGCTCCGGAGCTGGTGGCGGAGGCTCCGGCGGCGGGGGTGGCGAACGCGCCGGCGGCTCCGGCCTGGGTATGGGCGGCAGGATGCGGGCGAGCTCGAGCTACAGCGATACACGCTGTCTGCTGGATGCACAGTGTAGAAGGTGAGTGCGGGGGTTGGCGGTAGGGCAGGGTGGGGCGGCCTGGGGAAGAAGGTTGTGGGAGGTTGGTGTCGTTGGCACATTGGAAAGGTGCGAGTGGGGTTGAACCGAAGGAAGCTGGGTGGGAAAATGAAAAATGTGCAGAGCTTGCCGAATTCCTTCGATTGCGAAGTAGTTACAGCGGGTATTTTTGTTGCAGCAGTTGTTGGCATAGTAGTCGTTCTGGTTGTAATGTAATTAGTCTTGCAGCAGTTACTGTAGCTATTATTGTAGCAGTTCTTGTAGTTCTTACGGTAGCAGATCTTGCGGCAGTAGCTAGTTGTTCAAGTTCTCCTTCGTATAGTGCTGGTAGCTCTATTTATTGTTCCTGATATCAACATCGTTGGCTTTGCACCATCTCGTCCCCTCACGAGGGCATCATAAAAGAGTAGTATACAAAGTGAAAAAACAAGGATCCCGAGGAATGAAGGGAATATCGCAAAAACGAATGTAGAAAACTCCGAAAATTCGAGGAAGTGGGTGTAAAAAGAATCCAGTCCCAGAATCCTCGAACCCCTGCACAAATACTAACAAATGCCGTTAGTAACAACACGTACTGATTGAATCCGACAAATAACAAAAGACACGAGATTCCGATGAAAGAAACAATAGCAGAAATCGAAGAAGGCGTAATAAAATAAGAGACAAAGCCCGACAAGGATCGCAAGGGGCACGTGGAGTTTCGTGGAATCGAATTGCGTCTGAATTCCGATGGCGTGTCGGCTTCCACGAGGACGAGGACGAGGACAATCCCCAAATGAACTAAAAAGGAATATTCCACGACGTGACTCTATTTCTGGGGCCTCGTTTGGGGCCGAGGTCTATTTTTAGCCAACGAGCGAGTCGACAGGACACGAAAAGAGAGAAAAGCCGCAGGAAAAACAAAACCCCGCAGAGAAAAACCCAAAAACAACACAAGAAAGAGAAAAAATGGGCTACAAAAAAGAAAAGGGGAAGAGAAAAAGCAAAGAGAAAAATGGGAAAATGATTTTATCGACACGGAACAAAGCCAAACAAACGACGAACAGGGGGAGGTGGGAGAAGGTGAAACGAGTTGGAACAAGAAATAATGGGAGTGTGAATAAAAGAAGCAGAAAATAGAGCCGGTAAATTTGGCGTGTGCCGGGAATGGAAAAGAGAGAAACCCGGGGGGCGAAGGGTTTGGGAAGAGGGATTGGGGGACCTGGGAAGAGTGGTGGGTGGAATTGGGGAGGGTGAACGGGTTGGGCAGAGTCGGCAGCTGGGCTGGGGATGAGGAACCGAGCTGGGGAAGGATTTTATAAGGAGTGTTGACTAGAAAAGAATTCGATCGGGATTTCGCATTCCTCCCTGAAGACCCCACATTGACCCGAGTTTCTCTCGTTCTCTCTCGTTTGGCAGCGCGGAGATCTCGTCGAACCTGCACCTGGCCTGCGTCGTGCAGCGCGTCTGGCTGCTGGTCTCGAACATCTGCCACGGCCTGCTGGCCGGCCTGGCGCTGGCCCATCTGCTGTTCGTGCTCACGAGCCATCCGATGGACTGGTCCAGGGTCATCAGCGACATCAGCCTTGCGGGCGAGGCTTCGTTGATGGGGCAGGCCCAGCAGCAGCAGCAGCAACAACACCAGCAACAGCAACAGCAACAACACCAACAACAGCTTCATCAGGCACAACAACCAACGGCAAATCAGGAACAGCTGCCCGACCAACCACAAGCCCTGTACCTGCAGCAGCAACTGCGGGATGCAGCAGCAGCAGCAGCAGCAGCAGCGGCGGTGGCAGCAGCAACAACAACAACAACGAGCGAACCGAACCTCATCGGCTACGACGGCGGCATCGGCGGCTCCGTGCACGGCCCGCAGTCGGCGGTCGTCGTCGCCGACTACGCGTCCTTCGCCGAGGTCTACGCGAACACCTTCTACTGCTTGGCGATCGTCTGCCTCGTGTCCGTCTTCGACCGGTGAGTAGCGGGACGGGCGGGGCGGGGCGGGGTCGGGCAGTGGATCGAGGGATCCTCAAATTAAAAGCCACCAACGTACGATCCAAAAGAGAAGATCCTTTTGAGGAATTTTCTCTCGATTATTGGGTTCGAATTGGTCTCGCATGACCTTAGGTCTTCTTCCTTATGCATCTTTTCTCCACAACTTTCCATTCACTCCCTCTCGCTCTCCCTATCCCCTGTCTTCTTCTCACCTCTCAGTCATGGATTGGCATTTAATTAACTCACAGAAGCCACGCCAATTGAAAGTTATTTCCGCTCGCTTTATTTATTTTTCGACATTTCTATTGACATACATTGTGACTGACATTTTGACAGCCTTTGCCCATTTCTGTCTCGCTCTCTCTCTCTCACTCTCTCTGTCTGTGTCCCTGTCTTTCTCATTCCTCTGTCGACACTCATTAATTTAGTTCATAAATCGAGAGAGCGAGGAGCGTGAGAGGCCAAGAAAAGGACGAGGAGCAGAGGACGAAGGGAGGAAAAAAGAGACAGAGACAGAGAGAGCGACCGACGGGGATCGGAAAATCAATTTCACTCGAACATAGAGCGAGGACAAAGGACGAAAGCCACAGCGAATATAACACGTATGGGGAAAGTACATCCAACAAGAATATGGGAAAAATAAACAAAAATAGAAAAGAGAATATCCAGCAAGAATATGGAAAATACAATATGGAGCCATTTCAACGGCAAAAAGGATCCACTTTGGTCTCAGGTTCTAATTATAATTCGAGCAGACAACGCGCTAAAAATACGAGCATGAGTGGGTGACCTTGTCGTGGCCCATAACAACGCACACACTCACACGCCCATACATGCGAGCACGCGCGCACACCTACAGCGCTCGTGTTCTCTTCATTGTTGCGTTTAATTTATAATGAAGTCGTTATTTTTAAAATTTCACAATTCGCTTGCCGGGAAATGGCGTATTTTAAAGATCTTTAAAGTTCCCGGAACGCGGTATTTTTAGCGTCCTTTCAAGCCAACAAATGTTGACAGATCTTTTTGCATTATGCATTTTTATCATTTTCCTTCTTGCCGTGAACTTTTCATTACAACACCTATCTTTGTTGATGCCATTTATCCTTTAATTTCCTTTGAAATTTGTCATTTTGCTTTAATTTTCTAAATGTTTACCTTCTTCGCAATTTTGTGATGATTTCTTCTTGCCCTTCGACAATCTCGCTTTTCGACAATTTTTCTTCTCATCAATTTATATTTTTCTACTTAGTGTTCTCCATTATTAATGTACTTTCATACTTTCGGTATTCTTCTCTTATTTGGGCTCTGGGCTCGTGTTTATTCTGATGCTGCCTTCTCTCGTCCTTTTCCAAGCCTTTCTCGAGTTCTTTTCCATGTCCAGTGTCCTTTTTCCACGGCTTTATCATGGTTTTCTCATGAACTTTTCCTCGTTCTTCTCTAGTCCTTTCCCATGTCCTCTGGCATGGCCTTCTTAAGTCCTTCTTGTCTTTATCATGTCTTCCTGATGTACTTTTCCACGTCTTTCTCGTGTCCTTTTCCATGGATCTTTTCTATATTTTTCATGACTTTCTCAAGTTCTTTCACGTCTTTCTCGTGTGCTTTTCAATAGCTCTTTTATGGGTTTGTCCATGTCTTTCTGAAGACACTTTCCATGTTTTTATCACCCCCATGGCTTCATGGCTTTCTCATGTCCTTTCCATGTCATTTCGCATGTCCTTCCCCACGTCGATTGTCACGACTGCTCCGTCGTCCTTTTCCGAGCCTGCCGCCACCTGGCGTTCACGATTCCAATTCCCACGACTCCCACTCCCCGATTTATGTCAGCTTCACACGGCGCTCGTGTCCACCCCCACCGCCACGTCCACGTCCACGTCCTCGAGGGGCCCTCGACATTTGCCGAAATTTGACCTTTCCTGCAGGAGTCCGAGAGGCCTTCACTCGACTCGGCCGCCCACGTGCAGCGGGACGCGAGGGTCATCGAATGACCTTCCGCGTCTGAGGAACACCTACTTAAGCGCCTCGGGGTCTTCAAGGATGAGCGAGAGGGAGGAAGAGGAAGAGCTCGAGGTGTCTCCTCATGCATCTGTGTTGGTGTGCGTGCGGGCGTGTGTGTGCGGAGTGCTTTGCATATGGCCTTTAATTGGAACGAGGAGGAGGGAACAATAGAACGAGTACTGGAACGAAATGAAGTGGAATCAAAGCACTTGAAAAGAGCACGAAGGAGAGCGAGAGGTGGTGCGCGACGGGGTGAGAGAGTGTATGAGAGGGAGGGTGTGTGTGAGAGAGAGAGAGAGAGACAGGGGGCCTGGTGTAAATAACTTGAGAACTCTCGCGAGCTGCGAAATTGCTTCCAAGACACGATGACCTTTCTCTCTACCGACTGGGAGGAGAAAGTGAGGGAGGAACAAAGAAATTTGCAGCGCGAAGAGCGAGCGAGACGGGGAGTGGGAGAGAGGGAGAGAGGGAGAGAGGGAGGGCAGAAGACGCAGGTCGACCGAAATTCGCCACATCGAAGGAGGAAGTGGGTTTTGTTTTCGTGAATTAAATATTTAATTCGAAAGCTCACATTACGAAAACCATAATGACCTTTGACCCGTGACCTGGGCACGTGGGGGGATGGGGGTGAGTAGTTTGGTCTGAGCTCGCCTTCAGCTCGTTGCCGTTGACCTCTGAACCTATCACGAAGCCTCACGCACGACACTCTTGAGAGAACTGAACCTTAATTAATTCCAAGAAATGCCACAGAACACCATGTAATGAAGGTTTTTGTTTTGTTTAAAACACGTTTCAGCAATTTTCCTATGGATTTTTAAGGACTTTTTTAGGAATTTTTCTGTAGATTTTTCCAGACTTTTTGGTTATTTTTTTTTCTAAAGATTTTACAGGAATTTTCCTAAGGATTATGCGGGATTTTTGGAAGCTTTCCCAAGAATTTTACAGAAATCTTCTCAGGATTTTCCGGGAATTTTTCTAAGGATTTTTTACTTCCTCTTCTCCGACTTTGGCCCTTTCTCTTATACAATAAATTGCACAACTTTGACATTTCCGCATTTATTGCCATTGATGCTTAAGCTTCGGCTTTCGTGGTCGCTGCTGTTGCTGGATGCTCTTTTTCGTTGTTGTTTTCCCTCTCCCTCCCTCTCTCCCCCTCTCTCTCTCTCTCTCTCTCTCTAGCCCCCCTCTCCCTGCCTCTCTCCTTCGGCCTGACATTTTCATTTAAATGTCATTCGGTCCTCGTATTGTTGTTGCCTTGTTGTCGTCCGTAACGTTATTCTGACCTTTGGATAAGTTTTATTTCTTTTCCCTACTCCGAGCTCTCCGAATTCGCAAACGAAGCGAGGGCGTGTGGGCGTGGACCGAGTGGGCGGAAAGACGAAGGAGCAAAAATATAAAAACTCATTTGGCAGGATGAAATGAAATGGATGATGATGAAATGGAACTGAAGACAAAAAAATAAATTACAATAAAATATAAATAAAATAAAGATCAAGTGAACAAGGATAATGAAAATTTTAAAGCGAAAAATTCCAGAATAAAAATGAAACTGTAAAAATTCGGGAAAAAAAAGAATTTGAGAAAATTTAAGTGAGAAAATTCGAGTTATAAATTCAATTGAAGATGTCAAAATGAGAAAATCTTGCAAAATTAACATGAGAAAAAAACATAAAGAAAATTTGAAAAATTTTATATAAAAAATTTAAAAAAAAAATTATAAAATAAAAATAAAATAAAAGTGCTAGAATTTATAAAAATAAATGAAATATGAAAATACATGAAATATTAACGCGAAAAAACAAAAAAAAAAAATCGTATTAAATTCATATTAAATAAAAGAAAGAAAACAAGAATAAAATAGATTAATTTTCGCCTTCCCTTGGAATCTAGAATTCAGCAAATCAACAATTTTTTTTTGATATTTGTTGGTGTTTTTTTTTGACATTGTTTGTTGTTTTCGAACTAATCATTTTTCATGTTGTTTCCACTATCGACAGCATGGACATCTGTCACCTGGACCTGTCGAACGCCTCCGAGCTGATCTCGTTCCGCTGGGTCATCATCACGATGATATACATAGCGACAATAATACTCTCCATCTGCTCCAACTCGATCGACGAGAAACTCTACTTCAACAACGCGGCCAACGCCACGCTGACGCAGCAGGAAATGGTACTTGGTTCACGAAGAAACACCAAAAATATCTTTCTTAATCCAATTCATCTGTGTCCGCAGCTCAGCAACCAGGTGATGGCCGTCTGGAGCAGTCTGTCGGTGGCGCGCAGCCTGGGCGCCGTCTTCGGCTGGCTCATGATCGGCCTGACGCCCCACGACGACCTCCTCTACGAGCACCTGCTCGACATGGCCCGCTACCAGACGAGCAACTAAGAACAACAACATAACAACAACAACAACAACAACAACAACAACATATTTAGTGAGAGCATTCCGTGCGGAGGAACCCGAAGTAGTAAATTTAGTATTGCAATTAGCAAATAGCGAGAATCGCAGGCACCTGTAAATAGGAATCAAAAACTATTATATATATATGAATCTGTCTAGCAATCGCATATGTATGCATGTGTGTGTGTTTGTTTGATCGCAACGTCTAATAAAATTCTTGGTATAATCCTAGCTGTCTATGTATACAACTCTATATATATATAAATATCCATGAGATTTGTAGCAAAACTTCAAGTGATTATTATAAAAAAGAAATCCATTCAGATATCAAGTTGTTTTCGTCGATATTATTGTTTCACCACCAGTTTTAAAACAAGTATTTATATAAAATATATATATATATACAAGTACATTTAAAGGTTTAAGCGCTGAACGTGATATATCATTATGGTTTTCATTGAATATATATATATGTATAGGTAAAGCCGAGATTTGATGGAGAAATGCATCTTGGTAAAAGAATTCCTTGTAAATAGGTTCAAATGATTTCTGCTTGGAATTAATTTTTATAAATAATTTTATCGAAAACAAATATACAAATTTATTTCCCATTTATCAAATGTTAATAATTGTAATAATATAATATTTAGTAGCATTTAAATATTTTAAGCAACAAATTCCTAAGTCCTTAGGAGGATTTTATTTCAGTCGCAATTTTTTTGCCAATTTTTATGCAACATTTTATGCAATTTAAATGTAACGAAGACACCGTTTTCCAACACTGGAAAGAACTCAGCTCTTGTTGATTTCACGTTGATTTCGTAGCAATAAAAATTCGTGAACGATGCAAACGAATTTTACAGCAGAAACTAGTAGGAATTTTTTATGAGTTTGTAAAAACATGTAATGTCTTTAAAAGAAAATAGGAGGAAACATTATAAAATTCTCAAATATATACATATATACAAGAAACAGAAGTCACCAAATAATTCAATAATATTTATAAATGCTTTCTATGTGAGAACTTATATAAAGAGATTTTGTAAATAATGTATAGAACCGCCAACTGATAAAAAGAACAAGAGTGTTTTCGCTTAATTTTCATTTCCACCAACTGTTGGGCAAAATTAAACACTATCGAAATTATATCAACAAATTTCCTAAAATGCTACTGGGGAAAATTAATGCAAATTTCGGCTAAATGTTTATTTCAAAAATGTTCTAAATATTAGACAGCATTTCATATTGTAAAAGAAGAAGAAGAAGAACAAAAATAACATATATATGTATAGGTGAAACTACTGTTTCAAGTTTCAAGGACAGAACGAATCGAGGCAAGCAAGTCGATTATGAGAAAACGCGTGAACCAGTAGAAAAATAGTAGTAAGTGCAAGGAGAAAATACAAAAACAACCCGTTGACGAAATCAATTCAAGGAAAACTCTGTGTGATGAACGATGAACACGGCGGCGAGATCTGCGAAACCCAATGGACAAAATACAAATAATGGAACGACATAAAAAGGCAAAAACAAAAAACAAAAACCAATGTGTAATATATGGCAAATGAAAATGAAGAAGAGATTGAGAACATGCAGAATACATATTTACTATATATACATACAATACATAGAAAACATGAAATTATATATTATGAGACTTATTGATTGCAATACTTAAAATAATGTTATAATATATGAAATAAAGAGAATTATAACAGGAAACTCCGAATCTTTCACTTTGCTCGGGGCTTCGGGTCCGGACTTAGTCGTTCATTATAATTAAAAAAATCAGCAATTTTCCATTTGAATGTGTTTTTCAGAGAATATTCTTTTTCAATTTCCAGTATTTACTTTCTCTGTTTATCAAGTTATTACCAGGTAATTATGTAAACAATGTAAAAATCAAATCAAAATCACGTTCGATTTTTTCCCTATAATGTTGACTACTTCATAAAATACTTCAATAAAAAATCCCCTTGCGGTGACTGGCGCAGGCTTCGGCTTCGTTGAAAAACCCAACACCTCCAAGGTGCGGTCACTAGCCGAAGCTAAGTCGATTTAAGGCAATCGCAGGCTCCACAACGACCCGAGGTTTGTGACTGCGAAAGTCGAGAGCTTTCCGGAGCTTTCTCTGAATTCTCATTGTGAATTTCCTTTTCTGGCTAAGGGTTTTCCCTAGGCGAGGAAAACTTATCGCATTAATTGTGGCGTCGCCGTGGAATTTTTCCGACACATGCCGATGATTTGCATGGTAATCGCATCATTAACGCCGAAGTTTGGGGCCGGGGCTGGGCCTCGAAATCCTTCGGTGGGGGCGGACAAATTTGCACATCGTTTGAAACCCCACGCGGGCTCGGAGGCTGAGAAGGGGGAGGCGAAAGTGGAAAAATTAAAATTTGAAAAACTGAACAAAAAACAAAAAAAAAAAACAGCAACAATATGATTACCACAGAAAAGGGCAGTCGGGTTTTCCGAGAACGACGGAATTTCCACCATTTATGGCGAAAGTGGGAACCTTTGAAGTTTAGTTTTAATTTGCATACTTTTGTCCCTGGGCATAGATATTGAAAAGGTATTTTTTCTACTTTTTGGTTTACAAATTTATTTCTATAGTTAGTTCCATATTTAATTCTATATTTAGTTCTATATATTTCTATATTTTTTCCTTATATATTTATTTATATTGCTATATTTATTGCTATATTTATTGCTATATTCCTGTATATTTTTTATATATTTTTTTATTCGTATTTTCTATATTCTTTTCGATATATATTTTTATATTTGTTCTATTATTTATTCTTTACATTTTTATACAGATTGTGTTGTATATTTTTTTCTATTTTTCATTGTTTTCTCAATTCAATCAGTGCACCGACTTAATTTCCTGTCCCCGAAAGAAAGAGTGAGCTCTTCGAGTTTTGCATACTTTTCTGGGAAAAGTTTTCGCACTGCGGTTCCCTCATTTGGTTTCTCCAAAAGTTGACTCCTTGTGGTCGGGCTTTCTTCGTGAAACTCCGACATCGAGATGAAATTCAGGCGAAGTTTTATGTTCCGTGGAATTAAATAATGGAGCAATATCAAAGGTGGCGGCGACCGGCAGAGAGAGAGGGACAGGGACATTGTGGAGTTTTTGGACATGAGGAGGAGGGTCGTAATGATTAAAGAATGTATTACTAAATATGTTAAAAAAATATGTTAGAAAATGCATAATAGTTCACTGAAAATATCGCATAAAAAGAGACTAATATACAGACTAATGTGTGAATATTCGATAATAATGAGCCGAATAATGTTAACCGAATCAGTAATTAATCTCTTGCCGACAACTCGAGTGGCTGCACTCGTTGCCTCCCCCGATGGTGGCGAATACGATGAGGGTGACGGCGGTCCTGATCCTGGTCCTGCTCCTGAGGACGACGGTGATGATGTCGGTGATGGCGCCATTGTTTTGGGGCAGACAAGAAGTAATAAATAAATTATTACTCAAAGGCGGAGCTCTTCACGGAACTCAATCTCGGAAAAGAAGAACAACAATAAAAAACAGCAACAATAACAAGGACGATCACGTCAGGCACAACAATAAAAACCTCAAGTTAACCCAAAATCAACGAAAAACGAGGCGGGGCGACCAAGAAAAATAAGAGGAAACAAAGTAAATGGAAAAGGAACCGCAAAATCTTCTCATTTCCACGTGCCACAAGGATGCAAATTCCATAATTTATCATTTTCTGGAGCGTGCGCCAGGACGAGGGCGGCGGAGGCGAGGGGGCGACGAAAGTGAAGGGAATTTGCGTGCGACGCGGAGGGCTGGATGGGGGGCTGAAGGTGCAGGCAGGACGAGGGGTGGGAGGACGGAAGTGAGGAAGGACGGAGGCCGGGCAAAGGTGAGGGAACGACTAGAGGTGATTTTTGTTGTTGCAGGAAGGTTGTTGCTGGCGGACGGCAGGGGTCGGGGAAGCCAGGGATTGGAGGAAGGCCGAGATTTTTGGAAGACAGAGTCGGAAGAGGACAGGGATTGGGGAGGACTGCGATAGAAGAAGACCCAGGGGAAGGACGAAGTTATTTCAGGAATGCTGATAATTTAGCACTCGAATTCGCCTGGGATTTCGCTAGACAACAATGGCAGGGCGCCGACAACAACAAGTAGGGAGGGAGTAGGGCAGAGCCCGAGGGAAATTGGGAGAAAACTGTTTGCTAGACAAATGGAAAGAGAAGGGAGTGAGGAAATGACAAAATGAAACGGCGAAATGAGAAAATAAAATGACAAATTCGATGTCAAAGTGGCAGAACAAATCTTTAGAAAGTATGAGAAGACCACGGAACTACAAATCAAAGGAAAAAGCAAGCAAAAAGAAAATAAACATTAATAAAATAATTAAAAGATAAGGGAAAGGGAAGGGAAGAAGGGAAAATTAAAAAAAAAAAAAATTCAAAAGAAAAATTCGAAGGGAAAACAATTTATAGAAAAATAAGAAATTTGAAGAAAAATAAAAAACGGAGAATTCAAAACGAAACATGACCAGAAAACTAATGAGAATAAAATAATTAGGAAAATTTAAACATAGTTATAAGAAGATAATAACAAACAAGAAGAATGAAACAAAAAATTAAAAAGAAAAGTCTCGTGAAGAAAAATTTGAAGGAAAATTCATGAACTCCAGGCGAATGGATTGTCGATAAAGAAACGTATAAAAAATTATGCCTTCCTTGATCCTGTGAATTGCGTTCATATTTGCTTTCACTCGGCATCCCTCTCACTCTCTCCTCCTGTCTCTGTCCTGTCTTAATCCCGCACTCTGGCATTCATCTCTTTCGCATCCGCCTGTCGTCGGCGATCGCCGTTGTTGTCGTGGTTGCGAAATTTCGAGCGGAATTTTCGGCATGGCTCGGGCCCACCTCCGCCTCCGACGCCTCCGTCGCTCGCGCCTTTCATTCACTTGTCTGCCGTGATTTGCATGCGGCCGGCGGGCTGGAGGGGAGGAAGGAGGATGGCGGTGGGCCGAGGAGGAAGGCGGAAGTGCAGGGACTCCGATGGCGCCGAGGACGCCGGACGGCGGACGACGAGCTCGAGCTCGAGCTCGAGGCCGAGGACGCGAACGAGGTCGAGGACGTTGACGACGACTGACGGGGAAGAGCAGGTGGAGGCTGAGAGTTTGGGAAATGAGGGAAAGATGAAATTATTGCGCCGCCCTTGTTGTTGTTGTTGTTGTCGTTGTTGCTGTTGTCGTTGTTGCTCCGCCTTTGTTGATTAATCTGGACGATGAGGTTTCGTTGATGATACTCCTCTCTCCCTGTTGTTGTTGTTGTTGTTGTTGTGTTGTACTTCCTCCTCCTCTTGCTGTTGTTGTTGTTCCTGAGGCTCTCGTGTTTGCGTCGTGTTGTCGTAAAACATTTAATTCATTTATGCAAATGAATATTGTAATTTTTAATTTTATTGTCGACGGGATTTCATTACTTACAACGTTGTTGTAGTCCTTGGTTGTTGTTGTTGTTGCTGGTGGGTTGCTTGTTCTTCATCCTCATCGCTTTTTGTTCATTTTTCCTCCAACCCACGAAATGTTTTCGGTTTTTTCCTGATTTCATCTTGCCTTTTCTTTTCATCTTGATTTTGTCTCTCCCTTTCCCCTGTGCTCTTTAGGTGTCTTTAATTACAATTCGAGTAAAATTGTTGTCATTCAATTAGCCAGCCATCGTCATTTAGAACAATTAGCATAAATCTTCAGCAGATTCGCTTTGATCCGAAAAGAATTTAGAGAATTTATAAAAAATATGAATAAAACACATTTTTATTTTTCTGTTTTTTTTTTTTTTTGGAAAATATTTGGCACTAAACAGATTTGAGAATTGCATTATCCTAAAAAATTGAATTGAGCGAATTTTAATTTCGTACAATTTCTTATTTCGTCAAAGTGGAGGGCAAGCAAAAAGAGAAGAAAAATTGTTCCTTTATTTTTGACTTGTTTGCGACGAAATTTGGGAGTCTGGTCGCAGCGAATTGAGGGAAGCGAGGTGAATCCGTTGCCTCCCCAGGAGGCGTCCCGGAGGGTTGGGGGAGAGGGTTTTGGTCGAAAGGGAAGGCACGAGTGTGGGGCGAGGGCTGAAAATCGGAGGTTGCGGCGGAGCTTGGGGGGAGGAGAAAAGTATGAATGGAAGGCAGCAGGAGCAGCGGACGAAGCACGGGGAAATGGGCGAAGGTGAGAGGGAGACACTGTCTATCTCTGTCTCTCGGGGATCTCCCTTTCTTCCCGCGTCCTGTCCATCGACGGCAGCAGCTGCAGCGGCGCCCGGGCGCGTCGTCGCCTAATTGCGCAATAGTTCGCTCCCGACACCTGCCACGCCCCGAGCCGCGTGGCACGCGCTCGTGCCCACGCACACTGACACAGGCCCGCACACACACACACACACACGCAAAACACAGTCAGCCCCACGCTCAGCGCCTGGTGGAGGGGGTCGGCGGCATCGCCACGATGTGGCAACCCCTCAGGCGGCAACAACAAGAACAGCAATGGGACAGGGGGGAGAAGGGGATGAGGAGGGAGAGGGGTGGAAGAAATAAGTGAAAAGAACGAGCATGTGAAGAAAGAAAATAGGGAAAAAACTACAAAACAGCAAGAAATAGAGGAAAAAAAAACAAAATTAAATATCAAAACACTCTGTTGAATGATGACAAAGAAATAAGAAAACCGTGACGAGAACAACAACAACAACAATCACAACAACAACAACCACAACAACAAGAACAAGAGCAACAACAACGACAATAGTAACAACAGGAAAATCAGGGGGAGACTCGAGGTACAACAACGACAACAATGAGATCGACAAGAACAACATCTGCGCCACACCTCGCTCCCTCTCTCCGTCTCTCTCTCACTCGATCACTCTCTCTCTTGCACTCTCTCACCCCATCGCTCGCTCTGTCCGTTTTCCTCGACTTCCTCTCGTCGCCCTCGTGCCCTGCACTTGACGTCGCCTCAGCGCGCACACAGCCAAAGACACAGTCGCACACACCACCACAGCCGCACGAACAACTCACATGTCACACACACACACACTCACACACGCACACGCACCCAGACACAGTCAGGCGCGCTCAGGTGCCTTCGGAGGTCGCTGGCACCACGTGCGGCGGCCTCGTGCGTGCGGCCGATCGCTCCGTCTCACTCGCACCTCCTCCTGCTCCTCCTCTCTCTCAAGCTCACCCTCCTCCTCCGCTCTCCCCCTCGTCCTCACTCTTCCGCCTCTCCCCCCCTGTCACCTCGTTCCGTCTCCTCCTCCCCTTCTCTTTCGAGCTCCTCCGCCGCTTTTCTCCCTTTTCTCGGGCTGGTTTTTCTGCCGAGTCTCGTCCCCGCCTCCCTGTCTCGGGTCGGATCCGACTTCGCCTCCCCGTCCCTCTCACTCGCTCTCGCCATCTCTCGTTGTCCGCGGTCGTTTCGTTCACCTGGGCACGTGCCGTATTTTTAGGCATCTTTTGCCGCTGTCGTTATTGGCAGACGTGGTTGTTGTTGTTATTATTGGTAATGCCAGATGTTGTTGTTGTTGTTATTGGCAGATGTTCTTGATGTTGTTGTTGTTGTTGTTGCTATTGCGGCCACCCAAGTTAATCTTCAATTCGTCCTCTTCATATCTCGTTTTTTCCCCCTCACTTCTTTCGTCTCCATTTTGGCGTTTTCTTATTTTTGTCTCCATTTTTTCGCCTCGCTTTTTCCGCCCTAATCATTTTCTCTCCCTCTCGCTCTCGCTCTCGCTCTCGCCATCGATCCCCGACTGATTGCCGCCTCCAGTGAATGATCTCATCAATGATCTCACCTCATTCGGCGATCCCTTCACCGGCCTTCCGCGCCTGTCTCTCTCTCTTCCCCTCTCTCCCACCTCCTGGCTTCCTGCTCGCCACCCCCGTCCTGCCTCTGGCCTGCTCGCTCTCCTCCTCCTCCTCCCTTCGTTTCTCCTAATAAGTTATTTTATTGTACTGTCCTGGCTCGCCTCGTTTCGAGTTAATTGAAAAGAACAGCTGTCTGTGTTTATTGCCGCCACTCGCACCCACACAGAGGCGCCCGGTGACTAGGCGGAACACACACACAGCTCCCACACACACACACGAACACCTACTAACACTTATGAACACCTCTCACCCACACCTCCTCATTCTCTCCCCATTCCCGCTCGATTTATTCGTCGTCATTTACATGACTTCCTCACGAGTCGTCGAATATTAACTCTATCTCTCTCTCCCTCCCTCTCCCTCTCCCCTCTCTCTCGGTACGACAGCTGTCCATGGGTGCGTGTGTGCGTGTGTGTGTTTGTGTTCCTCGCAATTAGTCATATTTTCTCCGCCTCGCTTCGAACGTGTTTCCATTGCAAGGGTCGAAAGAAATTGTTGTCGTTGTTCTTTCCACTCGTTTCATGTTCTCGTGTCTGTTCATGGCACGTTGTTGTTGTTGTTGTTGTTGTTGCTGTTAATTCTTCCTCTCCCTGCAATTACTCCGTAATCATAGTTGTTCGTCCCCAAATGTATGTCCTTCAGGATGAAATTGTCTCCACATATGCTTACGACGGCGAAAACATCACAATAGCAATGGCAACAACAACAATTATTAATTATGGGGAAAAAAAAAAAAAAAATTTCAAAAAAAAAGAAAAATCCACAAAAAGAAAATTACGAAAAAATATAACTACAAAAGAGGATAATAAATATGAATAATAGTAGGAGGAGGCAGCACTAAATGTTTCCACTTATTAGGAAGGAAAGGGATCTCAATCATAGTAAATTGCGTGAGGACGATTGAGACGATGATGATGACAGTGATGATGATGACAGTGGTGATGACGATGACAACGGCGATTTGATGATGATTATTGTGTTGACGATTGCCTGACGATGACTATTTGTTGGCGATTATTGCGCCGATGATAATTTCGTTAATGACTTCGACGCATTTGGCCATGTAAATGGTGAAGGCGACAACGGCGTCAGTGGCGACGGGTCGCCGCCTAACGGTAATGGCAGGCGGCCGCAACTTTCGCCGTTTACACCTCATAAACCCCGGGATATGGGGCGCCTCCTCCTCTGCCTCTCCCACCTCCACCTCAGCTTCCTCGGCCTACCTGGTCGCCTTATTAATATTCGCATTTTTCTTCGAGGACAAGTCGTCCTTTCACACATCCTGGGCCCATGGCGCCCTGCGTGCGGCGACCCGAACCGACTCCCGCCACATCTTCTCCTCCCGGCAGGATCGCCAGGTGGACGGAAGGTGCAGACAGGACTGGGTCCGAATGCAAGGCAAATACTGAAAATAGGAAAATCAGATCGCAATTTGTTGAACCTTCAGTCCTCGTTCCCTCCAGATTCCCTGCTGTTTTTATTGATTTAACAAATTTGGTCTTTTGGAAACTTTGAAATTTTCGGTCCATGGTTGACGAGGTGTTCGTGACCGTTTGGTGGGCACCAAAGAGTCGCTTAGCTTCTTTTTCGGGCCTTCTCCACGTACCTCTTTCAGTAGCCCAGCACTCGCTCTGTATCCCCTATTACGACTCCCGGGCTTATCTTGATGGAGTTCGTTTACGCCCACCTTGGGCGAACTTCCGAAATCCATCAACGAAGGAGGAAAACTCAGTAATTCGATATCGCCTGGGCCCATCCTCATCTCTCTCTCCCTCTGCCTCTCTTTCCTCCTGGACCGACTGCGAGCAAGTGAATCGATAAAACCGTGAAATTCGCGTTAAACCGAGTTATCTTCGACAACAACATAAACGGCGATGACGTGGACGAGGACGAAGTCAAAGGCGATGATGACGGCGACGACGTCAGAGGCGATGATGGCGATGGGGATCATCCAACGATGACAACATTGGCTGTGTAAGAACCTCATATAAGTCGAATAATGGGAGAAGTAATGAAAACACAACAACAGGCAGCGACATTAGTCAGGCGAACAGCAACAACAACAGCAACAGCGTAAGTCATCATAATAACAGCAGAGGATACAATAAAGGAAATGACGACAACCCCGTGATCAACGGCCAACAACACCGAAAATCATCAACGACAACAACGAAGGCCGTTAAAAAGCGTCGAATGTCGAGCATCGGCCAATCGACGAAGGCCCAGCGCCCGAAAGTATGCCTCATACACGGAATAATATTGTTTTTTTGCCGACTCAATTGTGTTGTTGCAGCCATTGTCATTTCGAGTGCGTTCTCGTTTTCTTTTATTCGGGTTTTCCTTTATTTTTTGTGTTTTTTGCAAGGTTCGGCCCGCCAGACGTGCAGCCGTCATAACGAGAGCTTTTAAAGATTGTTATGAGAGCAACAACAACGACAGCAGGGACGCAAAAACAAAAATAAAAGAAAAATGCAATAAAAAAACACTAAAAAGTGACAATAGAACAAATGCCAGCAACAGCAACAGCAACGAGGGCAGTGGCAACAGACATCGGCGCTAACGACGCCAATGGAGATAATCCGGGCCTTAAGGGTCGAGAGGGAGCGCGTGCGACGGTCCATCGGCTGTCGGTCCCACTGGCCGCCCAACGTCTGCCCGCCGTCCGTCCGTCCGTCCGTCCGACCGCTGTCTGTCCAGCCGAGTGTGGGAGGGAGGGTTCGGGATCCTCATTGTTCTGTTTGACGCCGGCGACGTCGGAGAGCCAGCGATTGGGAGAGGGAGGGGGGAGAAAGGCGGATGTAAAGGGGGAGGGCGGAGGGAGGAGGAGAAAGGGGAGGGAAAAGAGGGGAGGGGCTGAAAAGCCGAGTGAAAAATAAGCCAAGTCGGAATTTAATACGGCGTCTAATGTCGATTGCGAAGGACGTACTGAATGATGACAACATGCAGCAGCAGCAACAACAACAAAAAGAAGCATATCAACAACACCGACAACAATAGGTACAACAACAACAACAACAACAAAACAACACCCTCAGAGGGCGCGACGTGACGAAATTCGAAGGACGGAATTTGCCTGGCTCCAGGAGCCGCAGAAACCACAACAACTGGGTCGACTTCGGCAACTAGAAAATAATAGAAGAAGGCGAGGCAGAGAGCGAGAGCGAGAGAGAGGGGAGAGAGGGAGTGCGAGAGGGGGAGAGAGAGAGCTAAAGGGAAGGGGAAGAAAAAGCAGAAAAATACGTAGATTTTCATCTTAAAAACACATTCGAAGGTTTTCTTTCCCGGAAATCTCCCGTAGAATCTGAAGGACGTTTTTTCGATGCCGCCAGACATCAAATCGAATCGAACAAAGTTTTTTCTAATTTTTTTCCATTTTCTTTTCCTCATATTTTTGTCTGTTGTTGGTGTTCTTTTTGAAATATTATTGGCCTTGATTTCAGTTTGGTTCATGTCTTTGTTAATTCGTTTTTTATTTCATTTTATATTATTTTTTAAGTCTTCATTTATTTTATTTCATTTATGTTATTCTTACATTTTCCTCTGTTTCTCATTTTTCCTATTGCTCCCCATGGTTCGCTCTGTCTGTCTGCACTGCCTTCCACCAGGTCGTTACCACCAACTGCCCCTGGTTCCACGCCACCTCTGGCTCCGCCTCGTCCTGCCCCCAACTCCACGGCGCCTGGCTTCGAGTTTCCAATCACGCTCCAAAACCAATACAGCGACTGCCAGGCGACTGGTCGGCGACGCTCGTCGTGGTCGTCCAGGGTCGTCCGGGGCTGCTCGTCGACGGTCCACGGTCCACGGTCATCGCCTCCAGCCGCGCCCAGGCGACCTCCAACAGTTGTCGCCCTTCTTCGCCGCTCGTCCTTGGCTCCCCATCTCTTCGCTCATCTTCCCTCGCTCTGCACCTCTCCATCGCGGGTCAATCGTCGATGGTCTTCCACTCCTATCCCTGGGTTATCCCGACTCCTGATCGCTCTGTGTCCTGTCTTCGACTCGCTCTGTCTTCGACTCGCTCTGTCTTCGACTCCTTCTGTCGGGCTGGCGTTCGTCGTCCTCCCATTCCTCCCAGCTCTCCTGCAGTCGTCGCCTCCTCCTCTCCTCGACCCGTGGCCCGAAGCAGAAACCCTGGGTGGACGCTCGCCATGTCTCGTCCCTCCACCCCGTCAGGCTGCGCCTCGCTCCGGCTTCATCTCGTTCAGGTCTCCTATCGTTGGACTCTCCATGACGACTTCCTCTCGTCCCAGGTCCTTGGCCAGGTCCAATCAGCAGTTGTTTACATATTGATTCGCTCGTCCTTTCCCTTTCCCCCAGTCGCTCGCTCTATCGATTTTCGCTTCCTCGATTCCCTGCCCACAACTCCGAGCCAACGGTTTCTTTTCCTCGATGTTTTTCCCTCGATTCCCTTCCCTCGCTCCCAATCCTGCCCACGATTCGCTGCCTTCGACTCACTTCGCTTTGACGCTCTTCCCCTCGATGGTTTCTTCGCCTTGGTTCCCCTTCCCTTGGTTTCCCTCTGCTCCACCTCCAGCTCCTCGCCCTCCCCACCCCCGTACGTTTGCTGCAGCTGCCGCCATCTATTGGCCATTATATGCTTTGCAAATACCGTTCAACCGGAAGTTCCGTTGTCACGTCTAATTAGGGGAGAGCGAGAGCAGCTGATGATAAGGACAATGAGCGAGAAAGCGACAGAGACTGAGAGGGAGAGGGAGAGGGAGAAAGGGAGACGGAGAGAGCGAGGGAGGAAGAGCGAGCAATCGGATGTTGACAACTTCAGGTCGTTAACGGCGACCGACCGAGTCGAGGACGTTGCGGGGGAGGGGTGGAAGTCGTTGTTGTTGTTGTTGTTGTTGTTGCTGCTTCTCCTCTATCTGAAGATGAAGTAGTAAATGTTGTTGTTGTTATTATATTATTGCTATTATAGTTGTTGTTACTGTTGCTGGTTTTCATTGCTGTGCAGTTCTTGTTAAAGAGGTTGCTGTGGTTGTTGCTGTAGTAGTTGTTATAGTTGTAGTAGCTGAATTTGTTGTTGTACTTGTTCTTGTTTTCTTGTTGTTGTTGTTGTTGTTGTCCCATCGCCCCCCGCCATCCGGGAAGAAGAAATCGAGTCAATTTTCAACTTTTGCCCAAAGTTTTCTCCGCCCGCTCGGCTTGGAGGAAGGAGTGCGAGGGGGAGGAGCGCGGAGGTGAGGTCAGCAGGGTCACAACAGCAACAACAGCAACAACAACAGAAACAATAACGACGATGTCCCCTGAGAGACCGCGGCGTTGCCACCGAGGCTCAGGCGGTCCTGGAAGACGACGGAGATCGCGCTGGAAACTCAGGTCGCAAATTCAGCAAATTCTCGACGAGTCCTTTCAAGGACTCCCGCGCTTCGCCGGGGCCTCCCTGGTTTTCTCGTAGTGTGGCAACGCCGGCGCCGCGCAGGAATTAATTGAATGAAAGCGACTTTAAAACTTTCGCCTCGGCTTTCATTGATTTCGACTTGAGAATCCGGGGCTTTTAGGCTTTTATGCTGTCTTGTTGTTTTCCTTGTTGTTGTTGTTGTTGTTGGAGGACGAGGAGAGTAGTTTGTGTTGCTCTGTTGGTGTTGTTGTTGTGATCTATCGTCGTTAACGGATATATTAAAAAAGTTTCGCGTCAATTTGAAAAGTTTTTGGCTTTCATAGCTCGTTTTTCTCTCGAGTCCTCAAGGAGTTAACAAAATTCGCAGGTTGATTTTTTTTATTTCTCGGCCTTTTCAACCTTTCCAATTTTTACATGCATTTATTTGGCTTTGATTTTTTTCTTTAATTAATTGATTCTTTCAATTAGTTGTTTTCATCTATTTTTGGTCATTCAATCGATGACGATGAAGAAGAAAGTCAATTTCTAGTTGGAATTGAAAGTTAGACAAGAAAAGCGAAGAAGGTGAACGAAGGTTGAAGGTTGTTGAAACATACAAAAAAAATTAAATTTATTTAATACAAGCAAGGAAAGAAATTGGTTAACCACAAATTGATGAAGGAAATTTAAGACTAAACTAGTGAAAATCGTGGAGAAATCAACGAAAAATCAAATGAGAAAATACAAAAGAATAAGAAATGAAATGTAAATAAACTGCATTACATATAAATGTATTTCGGCTGAAAATATCAAATTCAAATGCGCGCGGCGTTCTGGAGATAAATCGAGATGAATGGAAACTAATTGGACGATTATACTAAATAACAAATGGACTCCAATGACATTGACTTATGGGGATGAAAGTCAGCGACAGTGGAGAAAGAATCAGCGGCATCTAAGAGAAAAAGGAAGGACATAAATATGTATTAGAATCTCCATTTCTATGACGAATGGCGGGAAAAAAGTGTGGAAACTGAACCGGGCGGGTTCAAGAGGAAAATTCATTTCTCGACGGATTTGTTGACCTCGCCCTCAGTTGGCCGAGAGTACCGGGAATAACAATGATGACAACAACAACAACAACAATTGCGCCAACATGAATAAGAACAAGAACCACGACAACAACATATGAGAAAGGCTACCAGAACAACGAAGGCAAGAACAAGAGCAAGCCATGGAAGCAGCAAAACTAGCAACGATGACAGAAACAACAACAACAATGACAACAACAACAATAACAAAGTGACACTAAAATACTCATTTCGCTCAAGGCCAAAGCCACACATGCACATGACTGAACACACCAACGCACACCAACGCACGCCCACACATGCACAGACGAGTCGCTCGGTCGAACAGACGAATTGCTAGAGGAAGACGGCCAGAAGGAGCGCCGGACAGACGCAGGACCGGCGAACGGACAGAACGCCCGAAGCGACGGACGGACAGGGGTCTGAGCGAAGGCTGGACGGACCTCCAGACAGCCAGCCAGAGACAGACAGACTGAAGACAGCCAGGGCAAGGTTTTCCTTCCCTCCACATGAAGAACTGGAATCGAATACTTTTGCTTGCCATCGCAATGATTGCGGATGAGGGGGAATAAATCAAAGCCACGAAAGCCACGGGGAGGAAAGGGAAGGGAGAGGTTGAAAGGAAGGAAGGATGCGGCCGAGGACGGATCGAAAACGAGGTTCTCGTGGTGGGAAAGGACGGCGGAGGAAGCGCTGGAGCAGGCGGGGGACGAGGGCCAGGGGGTGGGCGACGAAAGGTGTTCAGGTGAAGGGAGTGAAGGGGATGGAGAGCGGGGAGAGAAGAGAACGGGGTGGCGATGGAGACGGACACAGAAGTCGGCAGCCGTGGACGCGAGCCCGGAGAATGCATCAAAACACTCGAAGAAAGCAGGAAAATCATTGGGATAGCAAAGCAAGCGTAAATAACGTACTGAGAAGAAGTAGAGAGACAGATAGATAGGCAGATAGCGATAGTGACAGATAGAGAGAGAGATAGAGAGAGAGAGAGAGAGAGAGAGGGAGAGGGAGAGGGAGAGGGAGAGAAAAGTGGGCCCGAAACGTGGAAGAACACGTGGAAGCTCGGCATGGAAATCGAGTTTGAGCAATTTCTCCGGCGAATTTTAAAACTTTTCCTCGAAGGGAGGAGGGGAGGGGGGTCGGGAGCAGAGAAGGGGAGAAATAGGGACAGACGGAGGGGGCAGGACGAGGGACGGAGGGCGGCCCAATCGATTTGTATGCCAACAGCGTTTAGAGGACAATTTGCAGAAGCAGCAGCTGCTGCCGATGGTCGGGTGAGGGAGAGGGGGGGGGGGGGGGAGGAGCAGGGCGGGTGCCCAATCAAATCAGAGCTCGGCACAGAAATCCTCCACGACGTGAGCGGCGGCGAGGGAGAGCGCGGGCGAGCGGGAGGTGGGAAGGGTCGAATTTGGGTCGGAAACAAATTGAAAACAAATGAAAATGTTACCTTAATGCAGGGCAGATGTGGCTGTGTGTGTGTGTGTGGGAGTGTGAGGCAGCGCTGGTGTGGTGAGGTGGGCCCGGGGGCGTGTGAGGGCGGGCGGATAGTGAGCTTGCATGTGGGCAAATACAATAACGGACACGTCCGCCGGACGGACGGCGGTCGGCCGGAAGCCCGGAAGGAAGCAGCGAATCGAGGGGGGGCGAATGAGCGACGAAGCCTTGGGGCGGCCACACACGGAGGGGGGGGGGGCAGGTGCTGGGGTCGAATGCGAGGAGTTCGGGTCCCCACGGGTGCGGGGTTCGGCAGGCTCGGCATTTAACGTTGAAGTAAACACCTGAAAACGGCTCCAATTTGGCAAATGACTCGCATTATCGGGGTCAAGGGTCGAGCCGGGCCGGGTCGGCTCGGCGCCGGCCTCGTGGGGCCGAGGAGGCGTTGAGTCGAGTAGAGTCGGGAGCCCACCTGGGCCGCCCCCGTAATAGGTTTAGGAGTGGCCGACCTCGGCTCCGGCTCCGGCTCGAGCTGATCCTCATTTCGAGGCCTTCTGCAACATCAAAAGTGGCGAGTTGGGGTCCGAGTTTCGTTTTCCATTCACTTCGGTTTTATGTCGCGTTTGTTTTTCTTTTTCCTATATTTTTTGGTTTAATGTCGGTTTTCGTTTTCAATCTCGTTTTCCTTCGCTTTTTGTGCTGCTTTTATGCGATTTGTTTGGCTTTATTTTTGAGCTTTAATGGATTAAGGAAATGCTTTATTTTTACTTAATCTCGGATTTTCTCTTTTCGAGAATTTAGCATAATCTTATTTAATTTTTCTTCCTATTGACGGCTGATGAAAACTTCTTTTAACAATTAATTCCCAATATTTGATTTTTTCGGCGCTAGTTTTGGTTCAAGTTAATATTATATATTTTCAAAATAAATTTTCTTCGCATACAGTTTTTCTTTTCTCCATCAATGGGTGGAAAAAACTTAATTTTCCAAGTTTTATTTCTGGATTTATTTTCTAAGTCTCCCCTCCGATTGAACAGCACTTTATTTCGGCCATTATTTCAAAATATTTGCACCAACTTGATCCCACTTATTTGCCACACTGCCATTGCTCTGTTTTATTCCACGTCGGCCTTTCGCCCGGCGATAAATATTTTGTCTCATTCGGGTGCTCATTTTATTGCTACTGATTTATTTTGTTTTTGACAAGGTTTCGCTTGGCCGCTCGGTGAACTACGGAGGGCCAGGTGTGAATGAGGGCGGGCGAGAGGGAGGGGTTGACGGATGTCGGCGGAGCCATTAAGGCGAATTCCTCGCCACCGGGCGGGCGCCTGAATTTACGAGCCATAAAAGCCAAAGAGACCGACCTGAGTGTGGAAAACGTAAATTATTGCAGTTTTACACCGAAGTGAACGACGGGCCCTTCGACACATTTCACAGGGCCGGGGCCACGGCCTCGTCTTCATCCTCGATTCTCAATCCGCGGCCCTAAAAGCCTTCGTCGCATCCTGGGTCCTGCCCGGCTCTGCGTGGACCAGTGCGTTCGACTTCCCTTCGTCCTCGAACTCACCCTCTCCCACTTTCTCGTCCCCAACGTCGTCCCGGCTCCCCTCCTCGACCTGCTCCGATCCTCTGCCCTCGTCCTGCCTCCCCCAATCGACGGCCCTGGGCCCTCTAAATCACTCGGCTTCCTCGGGATGAGCCTCAATTTGCGCAGGCCGACGTGTGAAGCCCGAGGTTTGGCCGGGTGAAGGGGTTGGACGGAGGCCGGGGTTGAAGCGAGAGGAGTCGGGGTTACGACGAGGGTGGCCGGTGGGTGAATCGAGCGGTTCCGAGGCGGGGTCCACGGCAGGCTTCGAACGTCCTTCGTGCTTCGTCCTTCTCATAAATCTCGGCAGTTGCGATTTTTCTGGGTGTGGATAAATCTTGCAAGAGCTCTGACAACGCCAACAACAGTCCCGTAACATATTGAATAAAAACCACAACAACAACAACACCACGGCTCCCTTCTCGAGCGGAAAAATAAATGTTTCTACAAAATGGTTTCAAAACACTCTGGTCAAATGGAAGTCGTGTTGTGGGTGTAGGAGTAATTGTTGTTATTGCTGGTGTTGTTGTTGTTGTTGTTACTGTTCTTCTTCTTCTCACGGTCCTGGCTCTTGTTGCTGTCTTTGCTGTCGCCTCTAAAGAGCCTTCGTAAGCCTTCACTTGGCCAATTGAGCCCGAGCCTTTCGGCCATAAAAGAGTCATCAGTCTTAAGTGGTGGCCGTCGTGACGGCGGCGGTTCCGCCATTAAGGCCGAAACTACTTGGCTGGATCCCCTTCCCTTCCCCTTCCTCCCCTCGTCGTCGTCGTCGGCTCGTCGGGTTCGATGAACCTGGGGAAAATCGTGGCCAGATTTCATTTCGGAGAATTTCTATTCATTCTCGGCCGAAAACTATCTCAAGGGCTTCTTCGTTGAGTGCTCCCTCTCTCCCCGTCTCCTTCACTCCCTCTCGCGAGCCCCTCCTCCTGCCCCCTCTGCCCTCCGCCGCGCGGAATTCGTCGATATTTTGTTTACAAAACGAATTCCTTCCGTGGCTCCGTCTCTTTCCAGCTTCTGCCAATCTTGTTTTTATTATTACTTTTGCCACTGATTTTATTTCCATATATATTTCAGTATTTACGTATTTCTACCACTGTGGGTGAGTGTGTGTGTATGTGTATGTGTATGTGTGTGTGTTTGTCTGTTGTGTTTGGTTGTAAATCAAATGCAAACGAGGTGCGAGCTGAATTTTGGATGAATCGCTCGCTCGCTTTGGGAAATCGGAATAAAAGCTACTACAACATTAACCATAAAAATAACAACAAGAAGAAAATGGAAATAACAACAAGAACAGCGATGAAAATAACAACAACAACAACAACAACAAGTGAAATGCAAATGACAACAGCATCAGCTTTGTGAAAATAAAACTTGAAACAATTTGGCCAAGAGCAAAAACCGCAATTGAACCAATAACCGAACACTTGCTAACGATCAGGCAGTTGAAGGGGAAAGGCAGATGGAGATAAGGGAGGGAGAGAGATAGAGAGAGCGACAAAGAGATAAAACACGAGGGAAAAAATTTCGAGTTGAAGAAATAAACTAAATTTTAGGAAATTGTAAAATAACGAACAATTTTATTGAATTGAGTTATAACTACTTTTTATAGTTTTAATATACATTTTTTTAAGTTATTTGTATACTTGTATTTTATATTTTGATGTTTTTTTTCCAGTTTAATCAATTTTTGTTGTATTTAATTTTTCAATTTACGAATGAATCTCAAAAGTAGGAGAAGCAAAGTTAAAGACTTGTCACAGGATGTGTTCGGATTTACGCACGAACTGCGAATCCACATCGTCCGAGGACGAGGGCCAAAACTCTTGAGCCCTGGCCATCCTGACCACGTCCTGCCCGGCGACCCCACTCGGCAATAATAATTCATTAATAAATCCGGAGCTCTCGGGGCGAGGGTCGGCTCCATAAACTGGGGAAAGAGCGGGCGATGCCGTGCATCCATCATCCGTCACTCCATCACTCCCTCACTCTCTCCACCCGTCCGGCCATGGCGATCGTAAAATTAAGGAAACAGAGCATCATAAGCGTGTTTCCTTTACGACTCATTAAACGGGGCCGAACTCATTAAACGACGACACGAGCTGAACACAGCGAGCGCTCCAACTGAACACAGCCAGAGCTGGGAAGCGAGAAGGCGTCTAAAAATAATGCATGGCAAATAAAACGCACACGAGGAGGACGCGGAAAACCATAAAGACAGAGGAAATTATTAAGAATGTGAAGCGTTTTCAAATCAAATCGAAACTTATATGGGCGGTGATTAAAAATCGAATTGCAATCGGAATTGCAGTAATAAAATGTACAGGGAGTAATGGGAGAAACTTGTTGGGAGTTGAAAAAGTTCAAATCCGATAAAATGTTCAAAGGAAAAAGGAAAGAAAATAATTTTCGGTAATGAGAGTATTTATTTAATTGTATAAGGAAAAAATGGATTTTTCTCCCCTGGCACTTTTCTATGAAAACAATGCCGATTAAATCGAAAAACTGAATTGAATCGCGATCGTCGAGGGGAAAATAATGTTAGAGCGAGAGGAGGGAGGGAGGATTTTTTCATCTCCCAAACCAAACAAAGCACCGAACGAAGTGAGAGTCGATTTTGCGACCTGTCCTGGGAGCAAAGGCAGGACTCGTGCAGCGGAAGCCAGGAGCGAGGTGGAAAATGCTGCGCAAAGTGGGGAAGGACTCGAGGACTTCGAGCCTGAGTCGTCGCCCCTGGTGCTGGTGCTGTTGTTGTTGTTGTTGTTGCTGTTCGAGTGATGCCAACAACAATCATGCGGCGAGTCGACAAATTGCATCGCGAAGTGAAGTGGAAGAAAAAAAAAAACTGAAATGGGGGAAAAGGAAAAATTATTAAAATTCAAAATCAAAAAAAGTCGCGCAGAAAGAATTTTTGAAATATAAATATCAAGACCAAATGCAAAATAAAAAGATTGCAATGAACCAAAAAATGCAGGCAACAAAAAATACGGAATAAAAGGAGAGTTGATGACTAGGGGTTTAATGAAAAAAAATTATACATATTTCCTTAAAAAACAAAAAAGAGGTTATAAAATAAAACAAAGGATTTAAGGCAAAAGTCTGAGGTAAGCAGGGTTTAATGCAGAAAAGTGGAGTGAAAGAAACAACGGCGGGCGGCAAAAGCCAGGAGAGCCCGCGGAAGGTCCTCGAGCGCGGCGGGACTCGCGAGGACTCCGACGGCCGGATGTGTGGCTCAAGGACTTGAAACCCGACGCCGCCAGGCCTGGGTCGGGGATGTCGTTGTTGTTGCTGTTGTTGCTGTTGCTGTGGTGGTTGTTTTCGGTAATCGCGACGCGGCCCGAACAATGGGCCCCATTGTGGCGTCTGAGACGCTGCGAGACGGACTCGAATCGCGCGCTCTCGACGTCCTTGTGTCAGGAGGGTCGGGTTTCTGGGGGCAGGGGCGGGGGGCATCATGTGGGCTAAAGAGATTATTTACAAAATCAAAGTCGTGCCATTGTTTTCTGAGATTTCTGAAAAACTATTTTTCGTAAAAATTTAATTTTTTTAATTTTAATTTTCCCAGAAAAAATTTATTTTATCTATCTACATTGGTAAATATTTTCTTTTTGATTTTATTTGTCTTTAACAATTTACGTTTTGAATTTATTTAAGATTCTACCATATCTCCTTTCTCTCTCTCTTTCACTCATTGTCCGGTCGAGCTTTCACTCAATATCGTTTCGCTCTCAGCCGTGCGATGTTTTCGAAAACAAACGAGTTACTCACTCTCGCGATATCGCTCTCTCTCTCTCTTCGACGGAACAGCTGATGGCACGACTGGACAACAACAACAACAACAGAGAGTGGTCTTATCACTTGTCGGCTCCCCATCCACAGCCTCGTGTCGGCTGGCGTTCGTTTAACCTGTTGGCTTCGTCCTGCTGGCGACGCCGCGGCACGAAGGCGAGCCAACGACCGACGGCCGACGAAATCGGAGGAACGAACGAACGAACGAACGCAAGAAGAGCCATCGTGTGTGGAGCGAGCGCTGCAACGAGGGGGCGACCGCAAGCGAAGGAGTGAACCATCGTGCCGACAAAGAAGCGAGTCGTGGACCAGCGAACGACCCAACGAACGAACGAGTGGACCAACGAGCGGGCCGCGTTCGTCGCTCTGCTGGCAGCACTCGTCAGTCGACGGCGAACCCTCGTGTGAACAGGTCGGACGTCGGGTGCGAAGCGCGCGATTGTGTCAAGCGATTCTTGCGGCTGCGGCTTTCCCACAACAACAATAGTAAACATATTTTTGAAAAATATAACAATAAATAAAAATAAAAACAGAATACGAAGACAACGAGGAGAGGAGAAGAACAAAAAAACAAAAACGGTTGCGCCGCTGGCTCAGGGCGAACGAAGTTACGCAAACGCTGCGGCCTCAGAGGACAATCGCGCGCGCGAGCGTGTCGTGGTGTGTGTGTGTGTGAGGCTCGGTGCGTGTCCCGCTGCGTGCGTGTTGGGGGCTCCTGCTTTATTGGGCTTTAAAAATCCGCTACACTTCTTGAGGGCCGCGACGTGCTCAAGTGCCGAGATCGAGGCCGGCCGGAGTCGGAGTTGGAGTCGGAGCCGCAGCCGTGACCGAGTCCCGCCCCTCCGAGCGTGTTTACGAGCCCCGGCTATTTTCGGCCACGCCGTCAAAGTTCAAGCTCCCGCCTCCTCGGCCCTCCCCGCCCGTCGTCTTCCACCAAGTTCGCGCGGCTGATTTGAATACTCGCGGTCGGTCGGTATTTAAAATACAGTAAAAGCGCGGAGTAAAAATTTATGCCGGAGTGAAGGGTTCCGAAACGGCGTTCGCCGCGAGCAGATGAAGGCGATGTGAAGGCTTCGAGAACAGATCCAGAGAACCCGGAACAGGCGGAACTAGAGGTGAGTTTTTGTCAGTGCAGCAAAACAAAAGAACAGCGGAGCAAGGAATTTGAATGGGGAAAGAAAATGAAACACAAAACAAAAATAATAATAAATATAAATATATAAATGAATAAAAAAAGTTTAGCAAAATAAAACTCAAATATACGAACGTTTAAACGGGAGAGAATTTGAGTTTTGGGAGATTCTGAGCCATGCTCTGCAACTTAGTGCAACGACAATGGGGCAAATTGGAAGAAATTTGCATATGAAAAAGCCTTCATGACTTCCCTGTTACATTTTTTGAAATAATTTCTTATAGAAATATTTTTTATCGTATTTTATTGAATGACATTTTTTGATCTGATTTGATTTATTTGAGTTTTTCCATCTTAATTTAATTTCTTTCATTTGTAATTCAATTGGATCGTTTTATATATTTTTATTCGATATTTGCGTTTTTTCATTTTTCATATTTTTATGAGTTTATTTATTTTAAATTTTTTATATTATTTTATTTCATTTAGCTTCCAATTATTGTAATTTATTTTCTTTTCATTTACTTTTTTTCCTTTGGTTACTATTTTTTTTTTGTTTCATGAAATCATTTTTGAATTAAATCATTCTTGATGCTTCCTTTCCTTTGCTGGTCCCATCATCCTTGGCACTGCCCTCGAGTTTCCCCGAAGACCATAATTTTGTATATTTGTGTATTTTTGTCCGGCCTCGAATTTAATTTCCATCCCAACAAAGAGAGAGAGGGGGAGAGCGGGAGGGGGAGAAACTTTCTCTGAGAATGAAGTGAAATGAAATGTTTCCCTCGAATGATTGAATCGAGGCTCGCCCGACTTCCGTCGAACTCAATGAACGCTCATTTCGAGATTTATTCCCAATTAAAGTCTTCGACTTCGCCGGAAGACTGGCGGAAACTTCCGAGCTTCCGATTGAAAACTTTCACTGGAAACATGTTCTTTTTTTTCAACTTTCACTCCATCCAACTTCCTCTGGCTGTTCTCCACCTCCTCCTCCTCCTCCTCGCATATTCCGATGAGTGGAAAAGTTCTGGCAGGAAGCGCGTGCGGGTCGAAATCACTGATAGGACAATAAACAAGTTATTAAAACAACAACAAGCTCGTTACTAATAATGATAAGCAGAGCAAAATCAAAAACAAAAACAAAAAGAAAATGCAAAAAACAGACAAAAAAAAAAGAAAATCGACAGACAACAACAAAAAGTAATGGAAATCAAAAACCACCATGACTAAAGCAAACACGACATTGACAAGAACAAAAGCATTAGTGGCGACAACAACAAAAGCGATGACATCAATATTTTCCCTCACAAAACCAACACCAACAACCACAACAACGACCAGAACAACAACAACAGTCCAAGCAATCGGAAAACCTCCATCACCTGATAAATCAATAGTTGTTCCTTCAGCCCGAAAGTCCAACGGCGAAATCAAAGTTATCGGCCACGCCCACCGCCTCCGCCCCCGCCCCCGTGGGCTTCCGGTTTTCACGACCACGTCCTTATCTGGGCGTTCATTAAGTTCGGCTGTCGACGTGGCGAACGCGTTGTTTTTGTTGACGCTTTAATGCAATCACTCGACGTGTAAAGGCCCAAGTGCCGAAGGTTATCGGCGATTGGGGCTGTTTGGAGGGCGGGTTGGGGATGTCGGGGGTGTCGCGAGGTGATCGGGGAATTCGCTGACAGATGGCCAGGGGTTTCCAGGCCTCGACTGATTCCGTCTCGTCCACAGACAGTGGTTTTTAATGCTTTCAAAAACGTTCTCGGTTGATTTTCGGCTTACCTTCCCTTCATGATTTTCCTGCTTCCCAGAATTTCTCTTCATTGCTCGTTTAGTCCTCATTCGACTCCCCTCGTTGGCTCCTCTGAATCGTCCTCGAGCACCCCCTCGGCTCTTTTCGCCCGCGGCTTTACTTCGATTTCCCAGATTCCTTCGTCCTCTCCTACCCCGACCTTCGCTTAACTGTTTTCAAATCCTGCCTTCCAACAGCATGTCGTCGTTGTTATTGCTGTTTTCATTGCTATTCCGCTTGATGGTGGCCTCGTGGGGCGAACGAAAACTTCCTCGATTCCCGCAATCCGATTATGGCCCGATCGACAACGAGCTCCTTCTCCTTCTCCTGCTCCACCTGGCTCCTGGAACCCTCAGCCAGCTCCTTATCTCCGAAATCGACGCCCGAACACATGTAAATACAGTTCCACGTATTAACCTGGCCTAAACGGTGATGTTGTTGCGCATTTGTTTGCCTTGCTTTTGTCGATATTGCTGTGTTTTTGTTATTGCTGCTGTTGCTGTTTGCTCGGAATTGTTTTCCTCACTGCCGTCGCTGCTGTTACGATTCCAGTCATGCAGCGCCCAGCCTCAGCCTCAGCTCCAGCTCCAGCCGTCAATGCAGGTGCCCGAGTCGCCGGCTCGTTCCGCACCCACTCACTCCATCCCGCTCACTCCTGTCGTCGCTCTTTCCCCCACCTCTGACTCTGGCAACGACTATCTCTCTCGATATCGCTCCCCATAAGCCGGGAACGGAGTTAAGGTGTGAGAGAGCGAGGAAGGCTCGATCTCAGGGTCACCGCTGGCAGTTGTCTCTGTCGGCCCGCCACCTGCTCTCAGTCGAGGTATCGCCACACTTAAAGCTAATGCAGGCCGTGCCCTGAAAGCTTTCCAAAGTGCCTCGCTATCAGGGAGGGGCGGGCGAGAGCGAATTAAATCCAAACTGCCGGCATGTCCAGCAGATGGTCGAATTGCGAGGGACGCGGGGAGGCCGAAAGCGACGACTTCTGGCGGGCCTCGGCCACTGGAGCAGGCTCGAAGGTCCCCCGAGAACCCTCTTACGGCCCTCGAGGGCGAATCGCAGACATCATGAGGTTGAAATGGGCCGACCGAATCGTCCTCGATTAGACTCTGTGTTTTCGATTGTCCTCCTCTTCAGCCTTCTTCACTCCCTCCTCTGGTTCCTGCTCTGATTCCCTCCCACCCGCACTGGATGTTCTCTGGCAAAGTTTTTCAATTAATTACTCTTGCTAAATTGCAGCTTAAAGCTTAATGAGAGGGGAGGGGGAAGACGGGCGTCGAGGGTGGGCCGTTCGGTAGCATGATTAATTTGGAAACATAATGAGAAGTCGGCATTGCACAGAAATAACATCGTTTCCGAGAACTCGAAGAGCAGTCGGCGCGCGGACCTCGTTCGGGGCTCCTGTTTGGCGAGATAGGACAAGGTTCGAGGCCACGGCGGTCGCGGGGCGGGGCGGGGCCGAGCGGGGTCGCGACGGAACGTGGAAAGGATTCTTTAATTTCGCAAAAAATCCGTTGAGGATTGGCCTTCAGCGGAAATTTAAATTTCCACCAAAGGCAGAGTGCGATTGGATTAAGTGAAAGTTAAAGGTAAAACATGGTAGAAATAATTACTGAATTAAATACACAGAACGTTGCTAAACGAAATTATTTTAATTAAAAAAATAATAGCAAATAATTGAAGAAGGAGAAATCAGTTTTTGATTGGTCAATAAGAGTATTTGGAAAATTTAAGTGAAAGATCAAATAACATGAAGTTCTAAAATTGTTTTTATAAAATGAAATCCAGCTGAAATTAAACTGAAAATAATTCAAAAGTGTTCGTTTCTAATTAATTTTGCCACATCCCAAATATGGAAATTTTGGGAATTGAATGAATTCGACATGGAATATAAGTTCAATAAAATATAAATACAAAACTAAAATAGAACGATTTTTGTGCCATTGACTTGAAAAGGAAACGCGAAATATCGTAAAGTTTGAATAAATTTCCAATGAAACTCGAATTACACGCACATCAAATTTGAATTGATGACAGAGGAATTAGAATGAATTTCAGTTCAAATGCGAATGAAATCTGAATAACATCGAATAAAATCCAAATAAAAGCCATTGGCAAATAAATAAAACCCAAATTCGAGTAAAACCCAAGTAAATTGTGAACAGGGACGAAGGAAAGGAGGGGAGAGGAGTGGAGTGGAGTGGGGAGAGGAAAATCGAATAAGTTCCGAATTAAATGGAAGAAGATGAAAAAATCGCTCATTCGCCCCGATTTCCGGCTGCGTTCGCCACTGGCCCGCACTATTGATTGGTCGGCGTCTGACTTCCGGCGTTGCTGTTGTTGTTGCGGCTCCTCCCATTGTTCCCCAATTTCTGTTGTTGTTGCTGTTGCTGTTGTGCTTTTGTGGTAACTCTTGTTCCTGGCCACGCCACGCCATGGCCATTGCAGTTGGCGTCTTTCGCAGCTCCGACACCGATTCATTGCCACGGAAGGACGCGTCCTTCAGGCCTCCCTGCCTCCACCCCGCATCAGTGGGGCTCGTCCCCGGTCCCGCCGCTGCCGTCGGGTCGCGCGAGCCCGCCGAGAAACCATGAATAAATTAATTC
Source organism: Coelopa pilipes (assembly GCA_947389925.1). Lineage (NCBI taxonomy): Eukaryota > Metazoa > Arthropoda > Insecta > Diptera > Coelopidae > Coelopa > Coelopa pilipes. The sequence goes on from OX376699.1 coordinate 2,538,471, forward strand.
GCGCACGAACAGACGCCGTCGAGCACAACTCATGAAACTTCGCCAGCAGATGTTTGTAACTTTCCCCCCCTCACTCTCTCTTTCGCCCTCAGTGTCTCCGCATCTCGCTCGCCACAGCAGCCACAGCTTCGGCTCCGTCTCCTTCTCCGTCTGCGTCTCGGCGTCCGCAGAAGCCGCAGCAACAATCAAATGGTGGGCCGAGGAAATCCAGGAAGGCCCGACGACGCCGGCTCCATTTGCAGGCCGGTGTGGGAGGGGGAGGTGGAGTGGAAGAGAACGGGGAGGGAGAGGGACTCAAGCACGTAGGCATGAATTGGCAAATTCTTCACGGATCTCAACTCGTGAATGGAACGGATTTCACGGCTTCGCGGGAAGTGAAACGAAACAAGGGAAGGGCAAGGAGGAAAAGGAGAGGAAGGGAGGGAGAAACGAAACCAGAGGATGAAAAATAAACGAATCTAGAGGAGGAAAGGGAAACAAAACTAAACCAGGCAACGAAACGACACGACTTGAATGGACGGAGTGTGGAGCAAAGTCAAGGATTAGACAAGGCGAGAAAAGGCTCGCCAGGACTCGTCATAATCGCGATAATTTTGATGTTCGTGATGATGAGATGTTGAAGCGAAGGAGATGAAGGCAAAGAGGGCTGGAGGGCTTTGAATGGAGGCCTGGAGTGAGGAGATGAACTTGTGGCAAGACCCAGATGAAGGCAGATGAAGTTGTGGCATGTCGGGGGTGGGAGGTTGAGTCGGGTTGGGGAAGTTTGAATTTTTAACGAGCTCTTAAAACAGTTGGGTGGCCCTCGAGCGGGCTCCAGGCCAGAGGGCTCGGCCCGGGGCTCGTTAACGACTTTGGAGTTGGCTGCGTGAAGTCCTTCAATCTCGATGGCTCTCGCTCTCTCGCACCCACTGACTCAGTGACTCTCTCTCACTCTCTCTCTCTCTCTCTCTCTCTGTCCCTTCACCGGGATTGTGTTGTTGATCCACACCATTTCAATTACCATTCGTTTGCTCAGCACACACTCATACACCCGCAGACACACACACACACGAGGAGCCAACGACAATAACCAAGCTACAAAAGCAACAATGACAACAACAAAAACAAAAACATTAACAATAACAACAACACACACTGGGTACAACGCATGTAATGACAGGAGCAACCGGAAGCCGGAAACGAACGATGGCAAATTCAACAATTACTACAACAACAACAATGACAACAAGACCACAGGAATAGAAACATTGACAATTAAAACAACAACAATAACAACAACAGTGTAAACTACAGGAACTCCAGCAAACGCATGGAAATGTAAAAAATTCAGCCATGAAAGGAAGAACAATGACAACAACAATAGGGACAACAAGAACAATTGCCGCAAATATGTTGATAACAACAACATATGGCAGTTTAAACCGCAAATTACAACAACAACAAATAACAACAATCAACAACAACAACCTCCATCAATTTGAAGCCAAGCGAAGCCCGACGTGAAAACGTGATTTTCGAAGCGTTTCCCGAGCCTACTTGTGTGAGAGCGAGAGCGTTGAAGCATGAGCATGAGCATGAGCATGTGTGTGTGTGAATGTATGTGTGCGGTTCCACTTCACGGGGTGTGCGAGTGTCTGTCTGGCGGTGTGTGCGTGTGTGAGCCACTTGATACAGTAGCGAAGTCGACCCAACCCTCCCAGGGCCTCGTCTCGGCTTCCGACAATGGAATTCATTAAATTCAATTAAATTCAAAATTAAAATTGTATAAATTTATAAATTTTGAGATTTATAAATTTTAAAACGAATTCAATTGAAATAAATATCAAATCAATGACAATAATGGAAAATATAAAAATATAAAGGAACTTGCATCTTAATGACAAAAAGTAAGAAAAGAAACCCATGCAAGAAGGCATAAAATCGAGTGGATTGCAAGGAAAGGAAGGCCCTAATGGAAAATAATGGATATTCAGAACGAGGCTGGCAAGGAAGACCCCAAGCGCTAGGGCACGATATCGGAGTAATAACAGTAAACTGCAAATGTGTCCAAGAGATCGAAGCAGCGCCTCGAAGGGGACCCGGCAGAAGCTGTGAAAATCGCTTCACGAGAGCTTCATGGGGAACCACTGAAATAAAAACCGCTCCAGCTCTATAAAAGTGAGACAATGTCGAGAGAACTTCGAGAGCGGGATGGAGAGGGAGAGCGAACAAGCACCATGGCACCATAAATATTCTGGTGGCACCGCCGGGGCCGAATGACTTCATCATAACAAAAACTGGTCGCTGCACTTCGCTCGGATGCGTTTAGCATAAGAAACCGCCAACAACAACAACAACAACAACGACAAAACAGCACTAGTGCGTGGGATTAAAAAAATCAAACATGAAAAATGTAAAATAGTGTCCGAGATTACAACAAATATTATGTTGGGACAACAACAATAACAACAAGGGAGCCTTGACTTGATTTTCCTTACACTGTAGTAAAACAAGGAGAGTGGTAAATGAACAACAACAACAGCAACAACGACACGGAGAGATCGTGCAACAACTAAGGGATAGGTAGTAAAATAACTACTACAACAACGACAACAAATAGTGCAACAAGAACCAAGACGCGTGCTGCAACGACATCCTTCAACGACAGGATCCGTGGACGAAATCAGTTGACCAAGAATGTCAGGAGCGGCAGCAGTTGGAGTTGTTGTTGTTGTTGCTTTTGCTTTTGCTTTGGTGTTCTTCTTGTTGTCGTTGCTGTTGTTGTTATTGCTATTGTTGTTGTTGCTTCTGCGGTACTTTAACCACATTTGCATGGAGATAATTGGCGCTATTATGGTTGGCAACGCGAAGGATGGGCGAGCTGGTGGCCAGTGAGTGGGAAAGAGAGGACGACGAGAAGGAGAGAGAGAGAGAGGCAGATCTCGTGTGAGCGAGCGAGACGGAGCAAGGAGTTTGTGTTGAATTCAGAGCCACGAGGATGGCCCGAGGGTGAAAGTGAGGGAGCAGAGATGGAGAGAGAGAGAGAGAGGCGAAGGCGGAGGTCGCGGGACAACAGCAACGAACAACTGAGGATTACGAGAAGCAGAGACAGAGACAGAGCCAGAGCCAGAGCCAGAGCGGTGAAAAATTCAGGGAAAAGCGGCAGAAGGGAGCCGGGAAAAGGCAGAACTAGAATAAAGGAAAAATGAGGGAAAAAAGACAAATTAAAAAACAGCGATACGGAGTAATAAAGTAGATAAAGCAAAAAATTAAGGGGGAAAAGTAAAAATATGAATTAAAAAATAAAAAATGTAGAGAGTAGAAGAGAAACGTAAAAAAAGGGTGTCATGAAAAGCGCAGTCGAACAGGACGAGGTTGGAAAGGATGCGACGACCGGAAACACCGGATGCACGCACTCAACCACACGTCGGCAAATGCGGTTTTAGGAAAATGCGCAACAACACGAAGGGATAATAATTACTGGAAAATACAATCCTCATAAAAAACCATTTATTTAATTCGTTCATTTAGTTCAAATTAATGTACTTTTTTAAATAATTTTGTATTAAATTTGTTTCCAATTTCCAATTTCTGACAAGTGTCTGCGTTTTTTATCTACTAGTTTTTATTAAATTTCTGCAATTTCTGTTTCACTTTTCCATTCTTTTATCAACCAATTTAGAATTTTTAATCCCTTACTTACTTGATTCAAATCATATTTTTACATTGCAATTATTTTCATTTTCGATGGATTCACCAATGTTTATTTCGCTTTCATAATTTTTTATTCGTATTTATAATAATTTTTCCGTTCATTATGAAATATTTTTACATTTATTCGGTCGCCTCAGTTCCGCGTGATTGTCAGATTTTTATTAAAGCTTTTCTTCACTTCACGTTTTTTATTTTTTGTAATTTTTATTGGGCTTTTTATTGGGCAGTTCTTGTTGCAGTTGTTGCTGTTGTTTCGGTGGAAAAATCGCCACTTAATGGAGTTTGCTCTGCGTGCCGTTCGCTCAAAAATCAATCGCTGCAAATCGCATCAGGGGGCGGCAGGGGCGGCCTTCGCGGAATTCAGGAAATTATTAATAAGTCAGAGTCGCAATTAATTTCATTCTGCCTACTTTGTGTGTGCCGGCGCTCATTAAAGGGGCCGCGGTAAATAAGATATAATAAAAAATGGCCGATGTTTCAATCGAGTTAAATGCGAAAAGGGTCCGCAAGAAGCTCGATTGGATAAATCGAATATTTCAAGTCAATGCGAAAGGTCCACAGGAGGCGTTTAAATTAAATATTCATGGAAATCGGAATCGTTTTCCCCGTGGCGAACGAGTTTGAACTCGGTAGTAAGTGGAAAATTTCAGCAGCGATCGCTGTGGAGAAATTCATTAAAATCCCCGGACGTCGAAATTGAATATGAGTCGTGGAAACCAGGAAGGAGCGAGGGAGAGAGAGAGAAAGGGAGGGAGGGCAGAGTGAGAGGAAGATCAACACCGTTGGACAATTAACATAAAACAACACTCGGTATTTATGAGTTGATCTGGAGCACAGATTTTTCCACTACTGCCAACTTTTTATTTGTATTTTTAATCGGGTTCTTCCGTCTTCCGTCATTCGCTTCTGCTTCCGCTTCCGCCTCGCTGGCCGGTCGCTGGATTTTTCCACGGCGGCAAACGGAACGCAATGAAAACAAATCGCAGCGGCAACAACAATAACAGCAGGTTTCGCGGAATTTGTTCGTGCCTTGGTGAAAGCCTCATTAGCATGCTTAAAAACAATTCAGGGGAAATTCCACGCGAACTTTATGCAAACCATCAAATCTACAACAAGAGAGACACCGAGAAGAACACAAAAAAACAAAGGGAAATATTTGCAAAATCAAAAGGCAGCAGCCGACGACAGCGGGACAGACGAGAAGTCGGGGACGAGTCGAAGAACGAGACAGGAGCCAAAGGAGGCCGAAGAAAAGTGTGGGAAAGGGCAAGAAGAAGCGAGAGAAGGAGGGCCGAGATGATAGAAAATAGTGGGGAGAAGGTGAGCAGGAGGAGATGAGGGAGAGAGGGTGAAAGAGAAATCGTAAAATTCACTCAACGCGCCGGAAGTATCGCCGTGTTTAGCGAGGGCGCCTACCGATGATTTCCTCCCGACCTTCCTTCGCTCATTCCTTCCCTCCCTCCTTCCTTCCCTCATTCCCTCGGTGTATTTCCTGCCCTTCTTCCTGTCTCTGTCTTCACCTCTCTCTCACCCACCCACTCGTTCGCTCTGCTTCGCCCCGCCGAGGCGCGAACGTAAAATGCAAATCGACTCGGGTTCGCCTTGTGTGCCTGTGATTTGTTCTGTTGTTGCTGTTATTAGTCTCCGGTTGTTGTTGTAAGTGTTGTTGGTGTTGTCATCATCGGTCTCTTCTTCTTGTTGTTGTTCTTGTTGTAGTTGTTCTTCCTTCGCGATGTCGCCTGGTTGCGTCGCCAGGAAATTCTTCCGTGGCTCCCGTTGCCATGGTTTTGCTATTTGCAGCCGCCCTTGTATTTGTGTTTGTGCATGTGGGTGTGTGAGTGGCGTGCCTTGGCATAAATTATGTAAAGCAACTACTTTCAACAACAACAACAGCAACAACAACAACAACAACACTAACACCTACACAACAACTCCCACGTCAACGGCGGGTGCAACAAAATCAGCAACAAAGCAAAAGTTCGCAAAATGCTGCTGCAATTTTCTGCGGCTTCAGCAGGACGGGAGAAAGCGACGACAGCTAGGTGTGAGGGAGACAGACAGATCGCCGGCCGGCCATCGGCAGGGAGATGGACAGACGTCCCCAGGTAGGGTCACAGACAGGCGGACGGACGGACGGACGGACTCAAGCGCCCAGGCAGGAATCGAGGCATCGCTTTGCAGACATGGTCGATGCCGTTGGACAGATAGAAGGCGGCACGCGGACAGACAGGACGTTGGGCCGGAGGAAGTCGAGCTGCTGGGATATCGGTCGGCAGACAGCGCTGTCACGCGGACGGACAGCGGTGTGGAGCGAACAGACAGGCAGGCGTTCGTCCTTATTTGCATAGGAACTTTTCCTCCTCGCCCAGCAGTCCGCTCAGCCATTCGCCCCGCCGGTCGCCGGGCAGTCCTTTGCCACCCGACCCGATCCACTCGACCTGTCCTTTCCTGACCTGTCTTTTCCCTGGTTCCTCCCGCCCACCTGTCGCCCACCTTTCTCTCGGTTCACCCAGAGAAATTTGCATGTGTGCTGTTGGGTTTCGATGCTTCCGAGACACGCCGCAGATGTCGCTCCGGCAACGGGTCCTTTGAGACCCCTCCGGCTCGGCGTCCCTCACAAGCTGCCGCAAGTTTCCGCCAACCTCCAGCCTTTCCGCCTGTCGCGCACCTACGGCTTCTTCCTGCCTTCCCCCACCCGTTCGCTTTGATTTCGACCTCTCGGGTGATATTTTACTGCCGATTCGCGTTCGGGACTCCGTCCACATCCGGGGCCATCCGAGTCGTTCTGCCGATTGTGGGATGTTTTTTATTGATTTGGTCATAAAAGGCGAAGCACCGAAGGCCAGGTACAAGCAAAGGGAATCAAATGAAGGGAAAATCAAGTACAAGGAAATAAAGTCAAAGGGACGAAGAGAGGACATGAAAAAAGCAATCAATATAGGAAGAACGAAGGATGTGAAAAAGAAATGAAAATGTCGAATAAAAAAAGAACAATTTATACAAACATAAAAAAAGTAAATAAATAAAAAATAGTAAATAAAAATTAAATATAAAAGACTGCAAATAAAAGAATTGAAACGATAAATTAAAAATAAATGAAAATGAAATGAAAATAAGAGATGTGAATTAATAAAACAAAATACAGGAAATACAAAATAAATGAGAAAGCAAGAAATTAAGGATATAATGGGAAATGAAGAAACACTGGGAAAAAAAGGATCTAAAAATAACACTTGCAGATATGGAAAATAGAATAACGAGAAGTGGGCAACAATATGATGAAAAATAAAATAAAATAAAGGGAAGAAACCAATATCGAATAAATGGAAAGAGATAAAAAAGATGAAGGAAAAACAAGCCAACAATAAGCTCGGTTCCAATTGAAATTCCAAGCATGTGCTCCTGCTGGCTCCTCCTTCTTTGTCGCCCTCCGGCTCACACCGACGCCCTCCGCCTGCATCGGCGTGCGTGCGCGCTGGCTCAATCCGGGCCATGTGTCGGCGGATCCTCGGAGGAATTCGCTCGCTGGCGCTTACGACTCGAATCCTGGTCCTGGAATTCGATATGAGCTGCAGTCGATGGAATAAGTTATGAGCTGGAGAGGACGACGGGCGGGGCGACGATCGGGGCGAGGTTCGGATTTGCCGGAGTCACGAACGCAGACACGGGAGACACTCGACCAGAGGACCTGGCCGGCGAGGTATCGAGAGATGCGAGCGGACTGTGGACGAAGAGGGAGAGAGAAAGACAGGCAGACAACAAATCGACAGACTCGGCGATGAAGACACATAAGCGGAGACGGCAAGAAATGGAGCATGACAAGGAGAAAGAAACGCAGTTCGAGACGACAGTGTCGAGAAGGAGGACCCGCCGAGGCGACCGCCAGCCACGCCGACAGACCGGCAAATAATCCCCAGACAGACGGCGCGATGAGCGCAGATATCGACAGGGCGACACTTCATCTGTCATGGGGAGCGTGAGTCACGACATCGGCGATATTGCGTTCGGAACCGAAATCGAAATTCACTCAGCTCACTGTTTATCTTGGGGAGGGAAATATATATATGTGTGTATTTACCGATCAACTACTCGAACACCGACAGCTTCGCCGACTCGCGCGATAGCGATGGGGAGAGGGGGGGGGGGGGGGGACGTGGGATTTCCGGGCGTATGAGTGATTTTTATTGGCAGGCGGCGGCGGCGGCGGCTGAGTGACATTTAATTAATTGGGCGCGAGGATTATGAGCGCAAATGAAGTGTATATGAAACGAGAACGATAAGAGTAAATAATGTATACGAATAAAAAAATTATGTAAAAAAACTACGTAAAAAATTTAGCAGTACGCGTTGAGCAATTTCCAATTGAAGTAACAAATTCCTTCATGTAAATTTTGGTTTTATCAATTTGAATCGATTTTTATAGATGCATAAAAATTTTGTAAACGAGTGAATTACTCCGAAATCCACATGGAAATGGGATTTCCTTGCCAATTGGCAACGGAACCTAGTTGGAAAAACAATTGACTTCCATTTGCGTGAATTTATCGCCTTCCGCCGGCGATCCTGCCAAAGTCCTTCGATGGCCAAGTCCCTAGGGGCCAAGAATATTTGGGTCGCTTGTTGAATTTATTGAATAAATTGAGAACGCAGTTGCTTCAACAAAATTGAAACTAAATGGAGAAGGAGAAATGTTCTCGGTAGCAGGAGGAAAATTGCAAAAATTATTTGTTTTCAAATGGGAATTCTTACCACTTAAAAGAACACTTTTTGATATTGACAAAAACCCAAAACAAGTGAGAAAATTATCTTTTTTTTCGGAAATAATTGAAAAGTATTTCTATATTATGATTTATTGACTGAACTCTCGGCTCGTTCTGACTCATTGTTGTTCAATAAATCGCATGTCGATGGAATTCCCGATTTATTTGAGAGATTCGAAGTATGTTGAAATCGGAAGCCTTGGAACCGAACATTTCGGACAGATGGCGAAAGTCCGGCCGGCCGGCCGCCCGCCTGTCAACGCCGCGGACCGACAGCACTCGGCGTTCGCGGGGAAATCGAGGAAGAGCGACTGGAAATTCCCAGAGCAGCAACTGTCCAAAATAGACAGAAAATGGAGAATTCAAATGTACTCTTCTCGAGCGCGAAAAGCGTTTCGCAATCGAATGAAACGAATTCGCCACCATCTTCGATTGAGTTCGCGGCGAGAGCAAATAATTTCAAATGTGTGGCAGCTGCTGTCATTGAATTGCTTTCTTCACTCGTTTGCTGTTGAAATTATGGTTGTTGTTGTCTTTGTTGCCGTTTTCGTTGTTGCTGTTATCATTGTTGTTGTTGCCGCTGGTCGCTGACTTCATAAAATTCCGCAATCCCCGAAATTCTGCCCTCGATGGCACATCGTTGCTGTTGCTGTTGCTGTTGTTCTTGTCATTGCAATAACTGAGAGTTTGTCATTTTGTTTTTTCTAGTCGACAAGTATTTGAATGCGATTGTTCTGTGGCATTTGTTGTCATTTTTGTTGAATTCCTGTAATTTTCAATGTGCTTACAAACGCACGCCCAATAACTGACAATTAGAAGAATTGACGAGGAAAATGATTTTCCTCAAATTTATTGTGAACATAATTCTATTAAAAATTTTGGGTCGTCTTTTCATTAATTATTTAATGCATTATTTTCGCTCATTCATTGTAATGCCTTCTTTCTTAATTTCTCCCACTTTTCAATATTTTTTTCGTCAATATTTTTCTATTCTTTATTGTTCTTTTATTTATTCTTATTAACTTTTGTTTCTTTTTTCAAGTATTATTTCTTTACTGATTATTGCATTATTTTCTATAGGAATTTCTTTTAGTTGCTATTTTCTTATTTTTTTTTTTATCTTTCATCTCTTATGATCTTCCTTATTTTATTTTTTTCTATTTCATATATTTCTTATTTTCTGAATTTATTTTTTTCTTAATTTCTTTTTTTCTTAATTTTTTGTATTTATGTGTTTTTTTTTGATTTTCTAATTATTTTCATTAATTTTTTCACTTCTTGTAGCTTTCATTAATTAGGTTTTTCTTCTACCTTTTTCAAGTGTTTGCTGCAGTTTTTGCCATTGTTGTTTTTAGACGCTTGCCGTTGAGGCTGTTGTTGTTGTTGTTGCAGAGTGGTTGCTGCGAATGGTGTTGTCGGGAAGTTGTTGTTGGAGCTCCTGTGGGTGCAGTTGCTGTTGTTGCCGAGCTTGCTATTGGACATCAACTGCCCTCATCGCACGCTCTCTTCATCGCTTCTCATGCCTCTCTCTCCTCGTCTCATCCCTTCTCACGCCTTCTCATGTCTTTTCCTCTCCTCTTCTCTCCCCCTCCCTCCCGCCGCCCCCTCGCCTGGCCGCTGCACGCCATTGTTTGGCGAGTTGCTCCCAATTAACGAGGGCCACAGGGGAGCGGCCGACGGCCCCCGACCGGTCAGAGCGTGGCGAGGAGGGGCATCTGGGGCGGTTGGGGGTCGCAGGTGCAAACTCGGAGTCGGTCGAGACCGGGCGCTGGTCGGAGGGCGGAGGGCGGAGTCTGCCTCGCTCGGAAGAGACTTTTGTAATCTTAATTGCTTCGCAGAGAGCTTAAGGGAAATTACATTCCTCCATTGACGAGCAGCCACAACATCTCGCCCTCCCCCCCCCCCTCACTCTCCCCCTTTCTCCCACTCTCCTCGCCCTTCCTCCCTCTCCCCTCTGCTAGTTAACTTCATCCGCACTTTTGGTCTCCCGGCTCTCGGTTCGAATTTCTTCGACTCCTCCTCCCAGGTTTTTCCTCCTTCTCGATCTCCGTCCCATGCCCCGTTTTCTGCTCGTTCTCCGTCTCCGTCTACGTCTCCGTCTCCGTTTCTGCCAAATCTAATTAACTTCTCGTGGCAAAATCGCTTCCTTTCCGTTACTCCTTCGCCCTTTCCCTACGTCCACTCGCTCTTTGGTCGTCCTTCGTCCTTCGAATTTTCTCCTCAAAATGGTTCGTGCTCCAATTGACACAACTGAGTCAATCGTTTGTTGCAATTGCAATCGTCGTTGTTGTTGTTATTGTTGTTGTAATGGAGCTGCAATTAGCAATTAGTTGATATTCATTTTATGAAATTCGTAATAATTCACAATTGGAGTCCTTTCGCTCACATCCAGGTGAGATTTTCTCAAAAAACAACAACAACAACTAGAAGAAGAAAAATGCACGCATAAATAATAAGTAAAATGTAATGAAAATAAAAGACAAGAAGCAAAAAAAAACATATTTACAAAATAATACGAAAATAGAAACAAATCGAAGGAGTACAAAAATTGCAATAAGAAAAGCCATAAATAAGCACCTTGATAAAAATTGCTTAATTCGCTTCGGCACGTGTCACACACACACACACACACACACGCAATCTCATTTCCACACACTCGCACACTCCATCCCAGCAACAACAACATCGACCACATCCTCGTCTGCTGGAGCCTGGGGCGAGCGAGAGAGCGAACCAGGGCGACCAGAGCGAAGAGGCGGCGACAAAACAACAACAACCACAACAACGGCAACAGCAACGGCAATAATAAAACAACAATTACAACAAGTGATGTCAGCAATAGCAACAATAACAACAACAACAACTACAACAACAACAATCACAACAAGATGAATAACAACAAATCATGAAAATACATTTTGACGCTTTGGCAGCCATCAATAAAAACGCTCGTAAATTTCCTTTCGACGGCGACGGCGGCGGCGACGAGGACGAGGACGACGGCCGGGGCGCGAATGGGAGCGGAGTCGGTGGGGGCCGGGGTCGGAAGGGGAGTTCATGGGGTGGAGTCGGATGTGGGTCGGGGCTGGGGCTGGGGCTGGGGCTGGAGGGAAATGGCTTTTTTACAAGCGATTATGAATTAAGATAAACGCCGCGCAGCATATGCGAACGGGCGACAAGAGGAGTCAGAGGGGAGGAAGAAGGGAGGGGAACGATGGAGGGAGTGGGTGGGGGACGAAGGAGGCAGCGGGCGGAGGACGCCATGGAGGATTTGGACGGAGCGGAAGAAGGCCGAAGATTGATAGTGGCCGAGAGCGGAGTGGGAGGCAGAGGGGAAGAAGAAAGATGATCGAAAAGAAGACAGAGGAAAGAGGAGGAGGGACGAGGACAGAGGGACAGAGAGGAACGAAATGGCGCGCGAATGAAAATGAAAATGAGGATCAGAGGGAAGGCGAAATCGCAGCGAGGAGGCCCAGCGAGGCCGAAGGGACGCTGGATGGAGGTTGAGGATGGTGAGTGCGTGAGGAGGGGAGGGGGGGCAGAGGGGTTGGAAACGAGGGGAGGGCGGCGGGTTCGTGTCGCGCAAAATAAATGACTTTTTCTGATTCCACTTTTCGTCATTGTTCGAATTGGGTTTGTTGACAACGTCGTCGGTTTCTGATTCGACTTTTCGGCGTTGTTTCTTTCACGTTGATGGCGTTCGTTGTGGTTGTTGCCGTTGTTTTTGTTGTTGTTGTTGTTGTTGGTGCAATCACATTTCTGTCAGCCTCGACGCTGTTGTTGTTGCCTTTCATTTGCTCACTTTCATTGCCTCGCTTTCATGACCTTCGTAGCTGTTGCTCGAAGCTCTTTGAATTCGATTTTGTGCCGCCAAAAAATTCGTCATGCGGGGGTGTCTGAGTGCACGTGGGTGTATTCGGGTGCACGCATACGCGTGTGTGTGTGCGTCGGTGTTTCATCGGGTGGCTGGTGGTGGAAGTCATGGGATGTTAGGCTTCGGTTTTGGTTTTGTCCAGGGCAGAAACAACAGAGATTAGGATCAGTGGTGAGCGTGGGGAAGCGCGGAGGACAGGGGGAGCGAGGGCGAGATCGAGGGAGGAAGGCAGAGAGAGAGAGGAGAGAGAGACAGGGGAGAGGTAGAAGGAAAAGACTATTGAGCTAAATAAAGAACGGAAACGAATCTAAATCTGTCATCAGTTTTTCTACTCCAACTTTGTCGAAGTGAGGTTTTCTTGTCTGCTGTTCGATCGCCTATCCCAAGATCTTTTTGTCCTCACCTCCCCACCTCTCTCTGCCTTCCCTCTCCCCACAATCCCTCACCGCCTCATTCACTCTCGCTTTGACATCGCCCATTGTTGTCTCTCCATTGTCTGCCTCGCCCTTTGACATCAGTCGAGCTCAGCCCTCACTCAGAAAATCGCAGCTCGCTCTCGCCCCCGTCCACCGAAGCGACCGCGGCGCAGTCGAAGGGCGGAAGGGTGGGGGCGATGAAGGGGACGAAATTTATTTTTAATTGCATTTCGCTGTGGCGCGACCGAGGTCGCCGCCGACTCGGAGTCGACTCCGACTTCGCGGGCGCCCGGAGGTGTCGGGCGTGGAATTATGTTTGGAATTTGAAATGAGCGAAATGAGCGAAACGATGAAAGACGTTAAACAACCAGAACAACCACGACAATAATAGCAATAGCAGCAACAATAATAGCGGCAGCAACAACGTCTGGAATAATAACAACTACAACCACTGAACGAAAACCACTCGAACCACAGCAACAACGACTGGGTGGGGTGGGGTGGGCTCGTGGTTGTTGTTGTTGTAGTTCTTGTTATTATAACATAAACACAACAACAACGACATCGACGCTCCTTAAGATTCGCGGAACGTTTGGGGACCTTGGGTTCAATCAGGACCCTCTCGAAAGGAGCGTTCTGGGAAGTCGATGAAATGAGCGATGGCAGCGATGGTCGAATTAATTATTTGCCATGGACAAAGTAATATTGAAAATAATGAAAATTAATTGTGAGTCCAAAAAATAAGCATTCGTTTGAATATTTAATGTCTATAGTTTAATAATAAAAAATGACCATTGATTCTGAAAAAATTTTTCAAATTAAGAAAACACATTAGTAGTGAAAAAAGAAAAGGATTTTAGTATTTCCCAGGTAAACAACTTTTGAAAAATATCACGATTTGCTTAACACTAAAATTTTCTTTAAATAAATTTCCTTGACAAAATATTTTTGAATCAATTTCTGTGTTTCTCATTGAATAAATTCATGCAATTCCTATGAAACTGATTAGAATAAATTTGTAGGAAGAAACGTTCAAATTTGTGATTGAGAATTTTATTATTTCAAAATTAAATAAATTGATTGAAATTGTCAAAATGTTTGCTCAAATGTCTTTGTACAAATGCCTTTGCTAAATTCTGATTCAATCAATTCGATTTCTATTTTTCTCATTTAATTAATTCATGTATTTCCAATGGTCTTGAATGAAAATGGTCTGGTCTTCCTGGGGCAACTTTAGTACTAGTTATTTATATGCTGCTGCAGGGAATCCCTTCATTCCGCCCACCTTCTTCCTGTTCTCCCTTTAACTCTCACTCTCCTTTGCTTTTCGCTCTCCCTCCTCCGCCGCTTCGACCGCTGTTCGATTCGTTGCCGGACCCGATGAATATTTAATTTCCTCTCGACTGCCGAGGGCCTTCGCCGGGGCCGGACCGGTGTCCACTCTCGCTCTATCTGTCTGCCATCTGTCTGTGCGTCTGCCTGGCCGCCCCTCCAACAACCTGTCCATGAGCCCGGCCTTTGTGAGCGAGGTGCGTGGGCGTGGGCGAGGGCGAGATTCTAATTTATCTTTCCGTTCGGTATTCAACGGCTCTCATTCATTCGATCCTTCGCTCTCCTCCCCCCACTCGTTCTCCTCCCCTCCTTCGCTTCTCTCGCTCCTCCTCCTCCTCCTCCTCCTCGGCCGCCCCCAGTCGCTGCCCCACAAGTTGAGGGCAAAAAAGTTGAGTCTCGAATGGTTTTTTCCCCATCCTCCTCATCCGCCTTCCATCCCCGAATTCCATTCCGGTTCTGCTGCCCCCTGCTCCGATTTCCTCTGCTCCTCTTTTCACCTCCCTCCCTCCCCTGTTCTTCTTCGCACTCAATCATTCGTCGCCCCCTCGCTTTCACGCGCACCTCTCGCTCTTCTTTTTTCTCGGCGATCGCCGAAGGTGAGGCAGCAGCAGTCGCAGTGGAAGAATAAGAATGGGTAGCCGAAGATGACGAAGAAGAAGACGAAGAAGAAGACGAAGAGGATGCTGCAGAGGGACCTCCGACAGATGGCGCTGCGAAATTGCGTTTTTAATGGATTCGCCTCGGCCCCCTCCACATCGCCATCTCCATTTTGGTCGTTTTTTATTTTGCTCTTTTGAATTTGGACGGCATTTTTTAATGGAGTCTTCGCTGAAACTCGTTTGACAGTCAAGCGGGAGGAGGACGAGGGAGGGTGGGTCGGTGTGCGATGGAGGGCGGAAGAGGTGGGCGGGGGAGACGAATGTGATGATGCATGGGGAGATGACACGGGAAGATTAAATATTTTGATGAGCGTGTGAATGACGATAAGCCCCGAGAGGAGCCACGGGCGTGAAAGAGGGCGTGGGAGAGCGAGACAGGAGACGTGTGAAGGGAGGCGGAAGACCGAATTAAAAACCCCTGAAAACCCACACAGAAACCGCCGCGAAATCTCCGAAAATCTCCGGCCTAAAACCTCCTCGGGCCCCCAAAGTTTTTCCGCAAAGAGAGCCAGAAATCGGGAGATAAAGAATAAGAGAAGGACACAGAGAGAGAGAGAGAGAGAGAGAGAGATAGAGAGCGAGAGAGACTGAGAGTGGGAAAAGTTTCGTAGGAAAAGTGGAAAATGCCTCGAGTGTGTTGCGAAAGTTTCGCCTGACAAAGATTAAACTTGAACTTAAGCGCTTTTATTGAGAGACAACTTAATGACGTACTCTCGATCTCTTTCCCATGCGCTCTCTACCCCCCCTCCCCCCCCTCCCTCTCCCTCTCAAATGCTCTCTTACTCCCTCCTCTTTTTGGTAACCGAGCACTCTGGCCTCCGGATCACCAGGCCGAAACTTTGGCCGGACCAAGTCGAAACCTGTGGCCAAAGAGCGGGGAGGGGCGCAGAGAACCAGGCAGAGAGGCGGCGGAAGGGAGGCAGAGAGAGGGAGGGGGGGGGGTGGTTGTGGGAGAGAGCGAGACCGAGGAGGCTTCTTTGCAGGCCTTTTAAACTGATTAAGTTGGGAATTTGTGGAAACTACGACGACACGAGCCAAGTGACAGCTGTCAAGGGAGGGCGGGCGAAGCAGGCCGAGCGCCAGGCCCAAGGGAGGGAGAGCGAGTGAAGCAGAGGAAGGGCGAGGCAACGAGAAGAAAGAGCTGGAGATAAGGAGGTTATGAATGGCCGTCGAGGGCCGGGGAGCGACGGCTCGGCCAAAGACGAGCTGGGGCTTTACAAGGTTTTAATTGAACGGCGCCGGAGAAGCCGAGGCGACCGGTGGGCGAGGGTGAGAGCGAGAGGGGTGAGCGAGGGAGGGAGATGCAACTAATTAGAATTGCTATGAAAGTTACTGAACTTTCTTCCTTTCGAACATTCTCGTTCTCCACTGGCGATGGCGACTAACGTGGCGTTCATTTTCCATTCTTCTCCTATTTGCAGGCAGCGCGAGCAACGAGAAGCGGAACAGCAACAACACCAAGCACAACAATAACGACGACAATCAGACGAGGAGCACCACCAACAACAACAACAACAACAATAAGCACTACCTCTGACAGCAACACTTGCAGCAACGACGACCTCTCTATTTAAACGGAAGCGATGAAGTTCGGAGAACTTTAATTAAAATCGCACGAGACGAGAAGGGGCGAGGCGCGAGAGTGGGTGAGAGAGAAGAAGAAAGGGTGAGAAAGGAAGCCAAGGAGCAAGAGAGAGAGAGAGAGAGAGAGCTGGGCGCGACCTTCGCCGGAAACGGAAGTGCCAGACCTACGCGAGGAGCAGACGAGACGGCAGGAACAACAACGATAAGTCTTGTGAACAGAAAAACGACAACAACAATAATTACAAGAACAACAACAACTACAAAACAACAATAACAAACTACAACAAAAACAACCCTCGCTCTCGCTCTCTCCATGCAATCGAGCGGCAATGAATTAAATGAGCTTACATGTTCTTCTCGTGTGTTGTTGTTATAGTATAGCATAGTATTTGTTGTTGTTGATGTAGCTGCCACCGTGCCAAAGCTGTCAATGCTGCCAGAGTTCCCCGAGCCACCCTGCAGTCGATGTAGTTGTTGCCGGAGACGAGGCGATTAACACGAAGCTCCTGCGCTGAGAACAGAGTGGACTTTGGTTGGGGAGCGAGTGAGGGTTCAGAGAAAGGAGTGAGAGAGAGGAGTGAGAGAGAGAGAGAGAGAGGAAGCAGCGAACTCACCGCCCACGGGCCACACCCACCCAGTCACCGACACCGAGTCACCGACACCGAGGCGGACTCGGAAGCGATGCCCACGACGATGGCGTCCCTGGAGGCGCTGGCGGGCGCCGCCGCAGCGACAACAACGACGAGGACGACGACGGCGACGGCGGCGCTCGCGGCGACCGTCGACCTCATGGCGGCCGCCGCCCGAGTCCTCAACCAGACCCACGAGCTCCACCTGAACGCCAGCGACGGCCAAGCGACGGCGACGGCGACGATGGCGACGATGGCGACGATGGCGACGATGGCGACGACGCTGGCGACCGATGGTGAGGCCGAGGACGACGCGCCCGACCTGATCCTGAACGAGTTCGTCCAGATCTTCTTCTGCATCCTGTACACGACCGTCTTCGTGCTGGGCGTCTTCGGCAACGTCCTCGTCTGCTACGTCGTGCTGCGGAACCGCGCCATGCAGACGGTCACGAACATCTTCATCACGAACCTCGCCCTCTCCGACATCCTGCTCTGCGTGCTCGCCGTCCCGTTCACCCCGCTGTACACGTTCATGGGCCGCTGGGCCTTCGGCAGGACCCTGTGCCACCTGGTCTCGTTCGCCCAGGGCTGCAGCATCTACATATCGACGCTGACGCTGACCTCGATCGCGATCGACCGGTACTTCGTGATCATCTACCCGTTCCACCCGCGCATGAAGCTCTCCACCTGCATCGCGATCATCGTGAGCATCTGGGTGATCGCCCTGCTGGCCACGGTGCCCTACGGCATGTACATGAAGGTCGTCTCGGCGGCCGGCCTCGAGCTGGGCCTCGGCGCCAACGCCACGGCAGCGACAGAGGGCTCAACAACGACGACAACGACGACCGCGACCGCGACGATGACGACGTCGCGCTCGACGGCCGGCGGCCTCGCGGTCTCGCCCTCCTCGGCGGCCTACATGCAGGTGATGGCGGCGGCGAGTTCGTCCGATGGCCAGGGCCAGGGAGCCCCGCCCACGGCGGCGTCGACGACGACCTACTGCGAGGAGAACTGGCCGTCGGAGCAGTACCGCAAGGTGTTCGGCTCGGTGACCACGATCCTGCAGTTCGTCCTGCCCTTCCTGATCATCTCGATCTGCTACACCTGGGTCTCGGTCAAGCTGAACGCGCGGGCCCGCGCCAAGCCGGGCTCGAAGTCGTCGCGCCGCGAGGAGGCCGACCGGGACCGGAAGAAGCGGACGAACCGGATGCTGATCGCGATGGTCGCCGTCTTCGGGCTGTCGTGGCTGCCCCTCAACGTGGTCAACATCTTCGACGACTTCTACGAGAAGTCGAACGAGTGGCGCTTCTACACGCTCTTCTTCTTCGTGGCCCACTCGATCGCGATGTCCTCGACCTGCTACAACCCCTTCCTGTACGCGTGGCTCAACGAGAACTTCCGCAAGGAGTTCAAGCACGTCCTGCCGTGCTTCAACCCCTCCAACAACAACATCATCAACATCACCCGCGGCTACAACCGCTCCGACCGCAACACCTGCGGCCCCCGCCTGCACAATGGAGGGGGCGGTGGCGCCGGCTGTGGCGGCGGCGACGGGCGCGGCCGCGACGGAGGCGGCGTCGGCGGCACCTGCACCGACTTCGACGACCTCGACGACAACGGCGTGACCCAGGAGACGACGCTGACCAAGGACAAGATGCCGATCATCCCGCGCGAGGCCACCTACGGCAGCGCCAACGGGTCAGGTGCAGGGGGCGGAGTCGGCGGGGCCGGGTCCGGGTCCGGGTCCGGGGCTGGCGGCCAGGGCGGCGCCGGCGGCGGCCTCCTGTCGCCCGCGCTCGGCTCCTGCGCCAGCTCGGCCCTGGTCCACGGCAAGCGCGTCGACATCCTGCTGAACGACAGCCGGCGCTGCGGCCGCCACCGCGGTCGCAGCTGCAGCGGCTACAACAAGGACCACGACGACGACGACTACGAGGACGACGACGACGACGGCATCGACTCGGGCGACGAGGAGCAGACGGTCGAGATGCGGTTCGTGGAGACGCCGTTCGTCAGCTCGGACAACACGACCGGCATCAGCATGATGGAGACGAGCACCAGCAACGCCGACAACACCGACCGCAGCCACCTCCAGCTGCACCTGCACCTGCACCTCCAGGACGGCAGCAGAGAGCGGGGGAGCAACTGAGGCCAGGTGAGTCCGTCAATCGAAGTTTGTTGAAGAAAATGTTGGAAAAAACATTTATCGTTACTCTGAGGCAAATTCGCAATCTGTGAAAGAATTCAATATAAAAATCGAGGACCAAAAAAAATTAAGATTAAAGTGTTTATTTTTTTTCATCTGAAATTGAAGAGAATGTGAATGAAAAACAAAAAAAAATCGAAAAAAAGAACAAAAATGCACAGAAAAAACAATTTTAGGAATTGTATGAATCAGACCAGAAGAATTCTGCCATTATCGACATTGAATAAAATAAACATTTTGAGTGAAATGCAAAAATTCCTCTGAAAGTTCTCTCCACGGCGCTTCGTTGTAAATCACAAAGACATGCTTCATGATAATAAACCAGAAAAATGGAATTCCACGAATAAATCGAATGGCAAACAGGCAGGGAACCGCGGAGTCCCGCGTCAGATTCCTTTAAAACGCTCCACGAGTTTCGGTGCCCGACCCTGGCCCGAGACTGCTCGATTCGCACCGCCTTCCCGGCGTCCTCCAGGCTCCACCTCTTCAAATCCACTGTCTCTGTCGAGGGCCCCTGCTTCCGCCTCCTCATTCGTCACGTCCTTCTCGCGTTCCCGCGTCGAAATTTAATTCCCACGACGGCGACGTCGAACCCTTTTCTGCGAGGTGTCGAAAAAAGGCGTCGCCTGCACGTCGGGCCCTGCCGGGGCGGGAGCGGGAGCGGGAGCGAGACGGGGGCTGACGCGAAGGGAGACCGAAAGAGACAGGGTCGATGGGAGCCTTGGAAAATCACAAACAACATGATTTATTTCCATCAGCTCGCGATTAGAGAGGGCGGGAGCTGGAATCAGAGAGAGGGAGAAGGGGCGAACAGGAAGAGGAATGAGTGAGAGAAGCGGGAGGGGAGAGAGAGCCGAGGAAAAATGTGAAAAATTAACAGGAAAGAGAGAGAATACAGAAGTATGTAAATAACGAACGAGAAAGAGAGAGCGAAATGTCGAGTTCCATGGAGAAATGAAGAAAAAGACGGCGGGATTTGTAGAGAGTGGAAGCGTGGGGGGAAAAGAGAGAGAGAGAGAGAGGAGTAGGAGAGGGTGAAGGTGGGGATGAGGGAATGGAAAAATTCCCGAAAATTTCCAAGCGGAAAATGGAAAATCAACGAGAAGAAAAATCGAGCTACATCCACGCAAATTGCGGCGAACGAGGTGGGGCAAATGACGAGATGTGGGGAATGGGAGGATGAGGGGCGGGGAGCGGGATCGGGTGCCGTGATTGGGGTCGCATGAGGCGAGTTGATTCGGGCCAAGCGTCTGGACCCGGCACTTGGTGGGAGCAACTGCGACGCAGAGCCAGAAAGAGCGGGACAGATGGAGTCGGAGTGAGTTGGACAGATTTGCCTGACGACCACTTCATTTACAGATCCGCCACGCCTTCCGCTACCCACACTTACCCAGCGATACGCACACACACACACACACAAACGCACACTCGCCTCCACCTGCAGGTGACGCCTCGCCGGCCTCCGAGGTCGGCGTTGCACAAGCAGGGTGTCTGTGTTTGTGTGAGTGCAGCAGAGGCTGCACCTCGACCTCCACCTCTCCCTCACTCTCTCTCTCTCTCTCTTCCCCACCTCGCGGGCCCCACCACGAGCCGAGTTTTTCACTTCACTCCTTTCCGTCGCCTTCCTTTGTTTTGCTTTGGCCTCCTGTGCTGGAGTTTGGTGCTGTTGTTGTTGTTTTTGTTGTTGTTCCCTGCCACTGCTCCTCGTCAATTTTCTCAGCTCAGCCTCACACAACTTTCCTCCCTCTCACTCGCCCTCCCCTGCTCTGCGTCCCCTCCTCGCACGTCCTCTTCCGGTCTGGGCCGTGGCAGCTTCCGCTTTGAGGTTTCGCGAGAGGGAAGGGAAGAGGGAAGGAAAGAGAGGAGCGAAGATGCGAGCGAGACGAGATGCGAGTTTCATTCAAAAGTGCAAACATTTTGCTCAATGAATAATTTGTTGTTGCCGACGCTGTTGCTCTTCACCTCGTTGTTGTTGTGGTTGCTCCGGTTTCGGTTGAACTTCCTTTTACAGATGTTTTTCCCCTGGCTCTTGGGTATACTTGTTGTTCTTGTAGTTGTTGTCATTTTACTGGTAGTTTTATTTCGTAGTTATTTCTTGTTGTTGTTGTTGTTGTTTTTATAGTAGTTGTTGTTGTAGTTGGCCGCAATACATGCGGTTGCAAAGATCAAATGTTTGCCTTGGTTCTCGGACCCATTCGCGCTTTCCCAACTCGCCATCTCCCGCTCTCTCTCTCTCGCTCTCTCTGCCTCCCTCCCGCGACCTTTTGCGCAATTTGCTAGCGGGAAAAGGACGGAAAATGTGTTTTCCTTCAACGGGTTTTTCGGCTCTTTCGACCATGTTTTTCTGGACTCGTCTCGAGTTGTTTTTCTTCGAGTGCTTCTAATGAATTTTTCGAGCTCGAGTCTCGCTGGCCAATTTTTGCCCCATCCTTGTGCTTTATTTTCACTCAGTTTTTTCATCCGTTTTATTCCACTCTTTCCTGCTAATATTCTTCGGTTTTTTAGTTTGCTCTCTTTCGAGTCCTCCTCTTTGAAAACCTTCTTTTTGATGCATAATTTTCAGTGTTTTTCCTTTTTTGATTCCTTCTCTTTCTGATTTTTCCTTTTTCTTTGCTTCCTTCTTGTTGGCTTCCTCTTTTCTGTCTGTGTGATTTTGCCTCGCCTTCTTCAGTCTCTCCTCTTCGGCCCCAGTTCGGATTTCCATTTTGCGTATTTTTTCCGCTTCAACCTTCTCCGAGGATCAGGAGGAAATGCATTTGCAAAGAAACCAAAACCAAAAAACAAAAAAAAAAAAAATCACAACAAACGCAACCCTCGCACGCACGCGGAAACTTGGCAGCACTGAAAGCTTATTTAGCGCTTAAGCCGCCATTTAAAATGCCATCAAAGGCGATGCGAAGAGCCAGAGCAGGGCAATAAAACAGCGGCGGCAGTAAAAGGAGAGAACAAGCAGCGCGTGGAGACAACAACAATAATGGGAGTAAAGAACAACAACACCAAGGGCAGTGGAAAACCAGTAACATCAAGAACAAGAACAAGCAACAACATTGGCAGCCAGTTTGGCCTGCGGTGAGGGCGAAGGAGGCAACGGCGACAGCGACGATGCCAACCGGGGAAAAACCAAGAATAAATGCAATGACAACAACGAGAACAACAACGACAACAAAACCACTGACAACAACAACAACAACAAGGTCGCTGCCTCCGCCGATGACAGCATCCGTATCGACGCCGGCGTCGGCAGCAAAGTGCATAACGGTGGCCATAAATCAACACGCAAGAGCGACGGCCCTCGGTCCACGCCTCCCGCCCCCGACCGGCCACGTATCGGGCGGGGCGTGACGCACTCCAGGGGGCGGCTGGGGGCGTGGTCTGCGGTCGGGGTTCGACGGTTCGATGCGATGGCGAGGACGAGAGTCGAAGACACATTCCTCAGTCTTGCTGGAAGACGACGGCGATAAGTTGCAGAGATCGATGAGGGCAAAGGAAACAGGGCGAGAAGGGAACGGATAGGGAGGAGAAGAAGAGGAAGGGAAGGGATATGAAGGAGAAGGAGAGGAGGGGTAGAAAGAGAGATTGGAAAAGCGAGGACAGTTGAGGAGGGTCGACGAGACCAGCGGTTGAGCGAGGAAGGGGAGAGGAAGAGAGAGGAAGAGAGAGAGAGAGGAATAAGAGGAACGACTCGGAGCAGGCTGATGACCGGAGGATGAAGGACGAAGGTCTGGGCGACGCGAAGCACTGGGAAGAAGCGCTGCGAGGGACGGGCGAGGGCCGAAGGGTCTGATGGATGCAGCAGATACCGAGCCAACGACAACGCGAGAAAGGGAGGAGAAGGAGAAGATAAGAGAAGAAGTCACAGAAAGGAGCAGAAGGACTCGCGAGGAGAAGTCGAAGAAAAACGAATCGAATCGAGGGAAACAATATCGAGGATGTCGAGGTGGAGCCGGAGGAGAAGGAACAACTTATCAACGGATTATGGGAAATGGTTTTCATGGGCGGAATTGAAGGAGAGATGCATAAATGAAGAATAACAGGGAGAGGGGGAAGGAGGAGGAGGAAAGGACGATGAGGAGAAGAAGATGCGAAACATGATGCTGGTAAACGAGGTGAATAAATTTGGAGCCTGATAAATGCAGGGAAAAAATATAATTAAGTTGGAGAGAGGGAGCAGAGCAGAGGAGACAAGCGAAAGCGGAGAGGTAGAGGGAGAGAAAATGGAGTGAAGAAGAAAAGAGATAGTGTCGTCCTCGAGTCCTGAAGTGAACGAAGCAGAGAAGAAGACGATGGCGATGGCGGCGAAGCGATTTTATTGCAATCGAAAGCGTGGCCCATAAATATGCGCTTGTGTTGGAGCCCGCATGCATGCGCGACTCTCACACACACACACACAGCAGCGCCGAGGAGGAGCCGCTCTCGACTAACACACACTAACTCAGCCATCGGGCGATTACGGACCGTGGATCGAGGTTCGAGAATAACGGCTGACGGTCGCCCTCATATGGTAAACATTATTTTTCAATGAAGGGGAGGGAGCTCGGAGCGGGCCAAAGCGAAAGAGGATGGGAGGAGGAGGATGAGCAGGTCGAGCAGGGACAAAGTGCAGAACATGGCGGAGGCTCCTGGATGGCAGGCGCTGGGATGGCGGACATGACAGCGAACACAATGTGGGAGGGACCGCGGGGAGGGCAGGACGAAACGGTGGAAGAATAAGGGACAAGAGCTGACATGAGGGCCAGGCAGGGACAAAGAAAAGGAGGAGGGAAAACACGACCGAAACGAGGCTGAGGAGATGGGAAGGAGAAGGAAAAGGAATAGTAAGGAGCCAGAAGCGCAAGGAGCGAGACAGGGAAGGGTGGAAGGAGCAGGAAGGTGAAGGAGCCGGAAAGATGAGGAGGAAAGATGAAGGTGGAAGATCAAGAGGCTGCCGGAGCGAGAACGAGAAGCGTCAAGACGGAGGAGAATCAAGGAGGATTCAGAAGGGCAAAGAGCCAGAAGGACAGGGAGCAGGAGCGAGAAGAAGCCAGAAAGATTAGGTGAACGATTTGGTGAAAGAACCAGAAGCTGACGGGAGAATCAAGAAGGAGAACCACCGAGAAGGACGAAGACGTTCATGCCAGAACCTCAAGCCGAAAGCGGTGAAGGACAAGGAAAATGAAGGTGGAATAGAGAAAAGCACTTGGCTGGATGGGGAACTCGAGGCGAGCGGGGCGGGAGAACGCGATGAAGACGGTGACGGTGATGATGACGTTGATGATACCACGAGGACCCACATGGGGAGGCCCCGTGCAAGGATCGATGACTGCGCTAAACCGAGGCGAACCGAGTCGCGGCTGAGACGTTTTTAATGACAGACATTTGGCCGCAAATAAAGCGAGGGCCAGAGGTCGTCGCCTGCTGTCGGCTGCCGACGAGGTCGCCTCGTTATTAATGTGTGTGGGTGGGTGTGGGTGTGGGTTTGTGTGTGTGTGTGTGTTGGGATAATGCTAATACATTAATGGAAAATCGATGCGGGAAATTGATGCATTTTACTTATGGATCCATTGTTCTTTTTATTGTTGCCGTCGCTGTCGTCGTCGTTGTCGTTGTTGCTGTCGTTGTAATTGTTGTTGTTGTAATGGGGTTGGGAATGGGGTTGAGTTTCAAATTGGTTTGGTGGAATGGAGTTGAACCGTTAAATTTTCGAAATTATTGAAAAAATATATAAAACAAATTCTCGAGCAAAAGCCAAAAATAAAAAAGAAAAGAGATATCTTTTCACAAGACATTTTTTCATGACAAATATGATTTCTAACATCACAAAATTATGAATTAAAAATATGTAAAATAAAAAAAATAAATACAAAATAAGTCAAATATAAAAAATTATAAATATTTGAAAGCGAAAATTCAAAATAAATTACATTTCGTTAGAAATCAAATACAATTATTTGGTCACCAAAATGATGCCTATGATATTATTGCACGAGCAATAATTTTAGTCTTCATTCTTCAAACAAATTTCCCCCTCCCCTCGGCCCTGGCAATCACTCACACAGTCGCATCCGCGCAATTACTCCTCGGTCCCTGGGGGCCCAACTCGTTGACAGCCGCAATTTAAACTACGCGAATTTCCGACTCGGTTTTCACTCGGCTCCCACTTCGGGCTCCCCAGGTCCCCGGGTCCCTCCGGCGCTTCGCACTCATTGCAAATTATCTGGCATCTCACTTTTCGCTTTCCTCTCTCGCTCTCGCGCACTCCTGGCCCGGCTGAACCGCTCTCTCGGGCAAATAATGCAAATAATGTTGCATACCCCCAGGCGTTGGTTTCCACGGCATTCCATCATAGCAAAAGCAGCCACGCCCCCTCGCCCCCTTGAAGAAGAAGCCTCCCGGTCTCCTGAAAAATGTGGCTCGCGTTTCCCGAAAATTCATCATATAATTAAATATACTTTTGTTGTTTTTTCCGTTGCTTTCGTTATATTCTCACTGTATTTTTTCATGTTACCTTATTCCTTTATGCTTATTTTTCTTTATTATTTTTTTGTATTTTGTTGAATGTTTTTTTTTTTAATTTCGTGCATCCTTTTTTTCTGTTATTTAATTATTTATGTTGTGTTATTTTTCCCTCAAAATTCTCGTTCGATATTAATTTGTTTCCACTTCACATTTCGTGCTTCATTCCCTGGTTTATTGGAATTGTTTGCATACCTCATGAAAACAATGTTACAACAACGAAAAACTCCCCTCACACTCGCAAACGAGAAAAAGAAGATATTTATTTTCATTGCCTTGATTAGACAAAAACAAAACCACGCGACTAAAATTAAAATTCTTCTCCTGGGCTAAATGTCGCTGCTGGATTTATTTTCAGTCACTTTATTCCGATCGTTATCGTTGTTGACTTTGGCGTTGACGTCGTCGCTGTCATTGTTATTGTTGTAATTATTGTTGTTGGCCACGTCGGCGCATTCGGCGTTGTTGTTGTTGTGTTTTAAAAATTCCACTCAAATATTTGGAGAGCTTCAGCCGGTTCCGCGCGGAATAGAAAATCTCAATAATGTATGCGGCAATTAAAAATACATCAACGTACCTTGCGGCGACGAGGCCGATGGGTTTTCCGAGGCCACCGCCCCTCTTCCTCTTCTCTGTCTATCCTGTTTCCCAGACTGTTTTTCCAGCTTCTCCTCTCCTCCGACTCGTTCTTCGCCGCCTTCACCGTCCCTGTTTCCTCCACGTTTCGCTCTCCGATTTCTCTGCTTGTTTATTCCACCCATCATTCATTCCCGTCCTCGCTCTTCGCACTTCTCATTCCCACGTCCCCGCATCTCCTCTACTGCCTGGCCTCCTCCGTTATCTGTGTCGCCTCTTAATTGAATCCGGCGAGCCGTTCTCGAGCTTCCCAAAGGACACGCGTTCGCCGAAACTCGCCCCACCCCACGCTCGCTCTCTCGAACGCCATCAACCACCGCCCGCCCGGCGAGCTCCAAAGTCATCACCGACGTCCTCCCGCCGTCCTCCGGACGAAGTCATATTCGTGCTCTTTCCACTGCTTCCTCGCTAATCCTCCATGCCTCACGTTGCTACTCTCTCTCTACATCCATCATTCTTTCCAGCTCTTTCCCTGCAAAGGGTTGTCTTTTGGGCGTCGAGCCAAGTGCTTAATAATCGCTTTTTAATTACGCCAGCCCGTGGCGACGGACCCCAGGGGCTCCGGAGGATTCGCGGGATTTCGAGCCGAACATGTTTCTGTTCTTAGAAAGGATCAGAACGTGCGTGGCAATAACGAGGGAGTCGTGAGAGATGGGACAGGCGACAGACAGTAGGAAGGAGAGATAGCTGGGAGAGGAAATTGTAAGAAGGAGAACGTTTGGGAAGCAAAGACCGTAGGAAGGAGCGATAGTAGAGGAGAGAAATGTTAAACGGATCGATGGTAGGAAGTGCAGAAAAAGAGACAGAGGGGACATTTATTGTTTGAGAATTTTTCAGGAGATCTTTTGGTTGTCCCTTACTAAAAATCTACCTATCGACATAAAGTTACCATGACCCATTGCTAGAGCTGGTAACGAGCCTTGTGTAGACAGCTGGTAGGAAGGCAGTGTTACTACGAACGAGAGTAGATAACAGGAATTAGTGATAGAGTTGGTACACAAGAAAGAAACACTGTAGTAAGAAGAAATAGTACGAAAACAATAGTGAAGAGAGGAAAGATAACAAGAAGGAATTGTAGTAGGAAGAAAATATAGTGGGAACTAGATAAGGTAGCATGTTTCTGAGAAGGAAAATAGTGGAAAAGTCAGATAGTAGGAAGAAAGGTAGGAGATAATCTATGGAAGGAGAGAATACTATGAAAAAAGATTGTATAAAATGTAGATAGCAAAAGAGGTAGACAGGAGGAAGAACGTCTTGTACAAGAAAATCCGATTTCGATGAAGAACTACGAAGAACGAGCGGTGGAGAAAGCAGAAATGACATGGAGAGAAAAGCGAAGAGCTAGCAAATTGAGCAAGAGGTGTTAGGAAGGAGAGGCCTTGAGCCAGGGGCTTGATCGAGTGTAAAAGTCAGGAGGACAGGGCGCAGTTGTTGTGAAAAAAGAAAAAGACCGGGAGACAGAGGTAAAAATGCCTTGAGCTGTGCCTTTGGAAAACGTGACATGGCGAAAGTGAGAGGATTCGTTCGTTTGACAGTATTTACATTGTCAATAACTCGGAGGCGACGTCTGGGTTCGACGGATCTGTCATTGACATGAATCCTTTTATGCGATTTACCACGGAACAACCCAACACAAACAGCAACTAAGTAGGATGGAAACATCATAACCGAGAGAGAGAGAGGGAGGAAATTCAATTGAAATCAATTCAGCGACGCATGCAAAAAGATAGCCTCGGGCTGAGAGAGAGAGAGAGCAGGCGAGTATGAGAAGGAGGGAAGAAAAGGTTTTTCTCCATTTCTGCTGTTGTTGCAGGGATGGCGGACTATTTGTTGCTATCTACCAGTTATCGAGTGAATGAGCAGAGCAATAATAACAATAACACGAGACATAAGAACAACTTCAATGACCTGAACACGAGCAGAAACAAAGTTTAAGTCGAGGAAGGGAACACGCAAGGCAAACACAACCCAACCCAACCCAAGGCACAGACAACCAAACACTCACAGACACAGCCACAGCCACACAGACCCACGTTGACGGATACAAATAAAAGAGCGGAGAACAAGCGACCAATAAAAAGCAGATAACAAGAGACGTTAGGAGAGGGAAAGTGAGAGGATAAGTGGCGAAGAAAAGTCGGAGAGTGCAGGGAGGGGAGAGGGAGCGGAAGAGGGGGAAATCTAGGCAATGGGAAAAAATTACGAAAAATTATATTTGCGATCCTTGGGGACGAAAACCAAACCGGGTCCCACAGTCCTGGCTGACATTTATTTTCATCCTTTGCGTGTTCGCTTAAAAGTTCCGACATGTCTGGGGAGTTTCCTCTTGTTGCGGCCGCTTTTGTTATTGTTGTTGTGGTTGTTCTTGTTGCTTTTGTTGTTGTTGCTGGGTCGGAAAAGGGTTGCCACTCTATTTTGCCGATCGTTTATTCCATTAAGTATTTCCATCGAAACAAAAACTTTGCAAATTGGCATTTAAGGAGCGTCTTCTGTCCCTCTGAAGCCTCCCGTCCTGCCGCATATCCTGGACATTCGTCTCGGATTTCAGGCGGCGGCGAAGGCTCTTTTCCCGAACAATCCTTCAATTAACTCGGATCCTTGCTGATCAAAGTTTGACTTTATGAGTTTCTTTACAGTTGTTTCTTTTAATTTACCGAATATTTTAAATTCCTTTTTTGCCTCAATTTTTTTGTAGCCTCTTATATCTTTCTTTTTTTTATAATTTTCTCTTTTTTTTTAAATTAATTTGTCGTTTTCACTACACGCAACGAAAAACTCCCAAAAAACAACGACAACAAGAACCTCAGTGACATTCAAAAATGTTCCCCGAACTCTGAAGAGCAAGTGCAAAGCCACAACAACAACAAATGCCAAAACAACAACACGTTCATTTTAATTGCCTTTCCATAAATGATTCGATTAACATCGAGCCGAGCCTTAATTGCTCTTAACAACAACAACTGAGTGACATCGAAAGCTGCCAAATAATAACAACAGTGTCAACCGAAACCAACAACAACAAAATGATCTAGGGAAAACAACAAATTTGAAACAACAAAAACAACACGAACTAAGTGAAACTCAGTGGTGGAGACAACAACAAAAAAACAACAGAAATGAGCAGCCGCTAATTTAGCAAAATTGAACAACATTAGCAGAAAGACGAAAATACCAACAACACCAACGGTAGGTGAGGGAACGGAAGTCACAACAACAACAACAAGAGCTTTGACCAAAATATATACAACAACAGCAACAACAATAACATTAGCAAAACCCGGAAACGCACTCAGCGTCAGGCAGGATCCACTGAGATCCTGCGTCCTGGTGGATCTGACTTCATCTCTCTCAATCTCCCTTTCTCGAACTGCCACTCATTCCCACTCTCTCTCTTTCTCTCTGTTACTCTAGCGTTTTCGCCTTTAATTTAATTGTTGGCGTCATTAGAAACCCATTAAAAAGCTTCAAATTAACAAACAAATGGAGGAGCGAGAGAAGGAGATCACGAGAGAAGAGGACGAGGAGAGAGCAGACGGCGAGAGTAAAAGAGACAGATAGCTTTCGTTTTGCTCCAGTTGATTGCGAAGGAAGAATTGATATGAAGAATTAACACGTGAAGGCCACGAGGTTGTTTTCGAAAGGAATATAAAGGCGAAGAGACAGAGTCAGTGAGATGAAGAAAGGGGTGAAGAGAAGGACAGAGAGAGAGGGAAAGGGAGAAGGGAGAGTGAGAGAGCGATTTGTGATTGTAAATATATGGGCGAGTGTAAGTGTGGGAGTAATTGAGTGCGTGATGTTTGCTTATCATTTTCCACACATTCAGAGCAAGGAATAAACATTTGCCCACACACTCACAAATGAATGTGTATTTTGACACCAACACAAGCACAAATATTCACCATTGAACGCACACACACGCATGCATATATTCAGGCACGTGTTTATTCTCTCACATGATCATTTGGGCACAAAAGCTTCCTTCTCTCACTTCCTACGCTCACACACATGCGTTCACTATCAAAGAGGAGCACACAACACACACAAGGGCACTCAGCCTCACGCACACGAACATGCCCACGCACACACTTACGCGGAGCTGGCGTTGTCGACACCAGGGTTCGACTAATTGCAGCAATTCAGGGAAGTCAGTAAGCAACACTGTCGAGGATTCGACAGAACAGCAACAAATGAACAACAACAAAAAATCTACAACAACGACAAATCATCTACAACAACAAATCAACAAACACATCAAGTGAGAAAAAAAATCAAATTATCAACAACAACAAACGCCACGTCGTCAACTCGAGACAAATGGAAATAATGAAACAAAACCAAGCGATGATGAAAAAGAACAGACCACAATTAAAAAGAAAGTGCTGTAACGACAACAACACAATGAAGGAAAAACACCAGCGAACAAGAGCAACAATTAACATGAGACATGAACGGCAATGACAACAACAATTACAGCAAAAACAACAACAGTCACAAGCGTACCAAAGCACGAACCCACAAAGGACCGCTTGATTCATGACAACACACAACAACAAGTGTTTCAACAACAACAACAAATATTGTGCGTTAAGAAAATCGAGAACAACAATTTCTACAATAACAACAAAGGAACAACAACAACAACAACGAGAACGCCAGCAACTTAACTGCAATTAGATGTAATTATTTATGCTTGTTCATGTCCTCCTGAGCGTGGACGTGTGCCAATATGTGTAAGCTTATGTGTGTGCGTGGATATGCGGGGACTCACGCAAGGTTGCGTAAATATGTGGGCGTGTGTGTGTGGGTTCCGCTTAGGCTGTGTTGAACTCGCTCGAATGGAAATTCTGTACTTTTATTGCCGATTTATTTGCCCTCGTCTGAACGTATTCCGAGTCGTGTGTCTGTCTGTCTGTCCATCTGTCTGCCTCTATTATGTCGCTTTTATGTCTCTCTCCCCCCCCTCTCATGTCCTGTTTTATGTCGTTTCCTTAGACCAACTTCCTGTCCGACTTCCTTTATAACTTCATCTGCTCTCTTGTTTCCCCGTTTGTGCTTTGTCTGTCTCTCTCTCTCTCTCTCTCTGTCGTTCTGTTTGTGTTTGTGTCTGCCTGTCCTTCAGTCTGGCCGTCTGTCAACTCGTCTATCACTCTGTCTCTCTCTTTCCTGCTGTTCAATAATTCCTTTACCCCTCTTTCCCTCAATGCCACCCGCTCTTGTCCATTGACCTGGGCCGCCTCGTAGTTTTCAACTCTTCCCATTCCACAGCTCTACTCCTCTCTCTCTCTCTCTTTCTATTTCCCTACCTCACCATCTTCCGCTTCTGTCTCCGTCTCATATCTTTCTGGATTTGTTGGTGGAATCACCTTTTTCTCCCAGGTCGTTATTTCACGTGCTGTTGTTGTTATTACCTATATTACCCACACTGTTGTTGTTTCCCACATTGTTGTTGTTGTCCACATTGTTGTTGTTGCGACCATTTACAGCCATCTACACACAAATTAACAGCACTTTTCTCGTCGAGCCGTGTCTTCTACCCAGAATACCAAGAGCTTCACCTGTCTGCGATGTCATACGAAGGCAATTGTGTGTGTGCATGAATGTGTTTGTGTAATGTGTGGAGGAATTTGGCTCGTGGCCCAGAGGTTGTTGGTGGCCGAATTAGGCATCGCTCGAGTGCAGGCCTTTGTGGGAGGAAGGATTTAATTGAGGACACGAACTTTAGATTCCTATGTCTGGTCTCTTTTCTACCCATCTCTTCTCTCTCCTCCTCCCTCCCTCCCTCTCCCTCTCTCGCTGGGCTGCCTCACGCTTTATACTTGGTCTGCCTATCCTTGCTCTGGCTGTCTTTGCTCTGCCCATCATTTCTGCCCAGTCACTCTCGGTCATCGTCGTCGGCAGCAGCTAATTAGATTAGACTTAATTGAGTGACTAATTCCGTCCCTTTTCTTCTTCGCACTCGACTTCGAGAGCGATTCGTCTTAATTCATTTCCATCTCTATCTCTCACTCCCTTTCTCTCTTTTCCGGTCTCCTTTTTCTGAACTGACCATAAGTTGAGCAAATTTCTCGACGATCATTCGTATCTTTCAAGCCTTCTTGCTGCTTGTTGTCTCCTTGCTCATCTCATCGCTTGCTTTTTTTTCTCACCCCCTTTTTCTTTTCGTCTTCCTCTCCCTCGTCTCCGCTCTCACTCTCTGATTCTTTTTTACTTAGCATTCCCTCTTGGCGACCACCGTCCGTCCTCCCACTTCCCTCCTCGATTCCGTTCACGTTCGTCTACCTTCGGCTAGATTTTTTCCCCCATCTTCCTCACACGATCTGCCCCCTCCGGTTTCGGGTTCTCCATCCCTCGCCCTCCTTTCGCTGTCGTACTTTCATCTCTAGGATCGCCTCTCTCCCTCCCTTTCCCACCTGCGAGTCTCCCTGCCTCGCCTCAGGGACCTGGCGTCGGCTGCCTTTTTACGTCTCATTTAATGGAGTCTCGCAGAGCAGAATTCAACACCTGCCGGGGGAACAGGTGGAGGAGGAGGAGTCGGTGGAGGATGAGGAGGAACTCGAGGCTGCTGTGGCGAGGGCGCCAAGTGGCGGGAGATAATGCGAAGGGCGATCACGTGGCCGGGCGTCGACTCTGGTCGGGGGCTCTTGATGAGCTCACTAATTCGTCAGTCCCGTGGAAGACGCCGAACCCCCACCGCCTGGGCGATGGCTGATTATATAATAATTAAGACGCACGCACACAGGCGCTCAGAGACGCCTGGGGCCTCAGCACACATAAGCACCGAGAGAGACCGCCATAAAAAGACTGATTCATCATGCTGTGGAGTCATGAATCCTGATTTAGACGGGTGATGCTTTTTAATACAAGCGGGAGGTGCTCGGAAGGGAAGAGAGAGAGAGAGAGAGAGAGAGAGAGAGAGATAGAGCGAAAGGGAGGAAGATTGGATGGAAGATGGAGGAAGGCGGGGTGCGATGAAGACGAATGTGGCCTGCGGCGAGCGAGCCGACGAGCTGCCGGGGAAGGTGAGGAAACACCCAACGAGCAGCCAGCCGAAAAGCCCAGAGACTGGGAGTGAGAAAGCGATAGAGGGGAGAGTGATGGACTGAGATAATGACGCCCTCATCCATAGGGTGTGAGAAGGAAGGAAGGAAGGCAACGAGAACACCTGAGGAGGAGAAACACGAGCTCGGACCAGGCGACCGTCAGCAATTAATTAAATTCGCCCCACCGACGTGTGTGCGCCACGTAACGAACGTAACGTAAGCGACGTAATGACTTTTCGTAATTGATTTGTTGTCACTCACACTCACTCCGAGACGCAGCACTCACACTCTCCCTAGCACACGTACACCAAGTGCGAAGACCTGAACTTTGCGGCGTTGATTAGACGCCCTTCGACCAGCTCGGCCGAGCGCCAGAATGCCAAGGATTCCGGCTGGGGGACCCGACTTGTAAGTGGGGGAGTTTGAGAGGGTCTGAGGAGTAGGAAAGGGAGTCGAAGTGCGGTCCATCAAAATTTAATGAAAATGTCTCCCCATCTCCCCCTGAAACTTTCGACTCGTGAACGTGCATTTTTCCAAGGGAAGTTCGCCAGAGCAACAGCTTTTTGCGAAAGATTTGGGAAATATGAAACATGAAAGTTTCGCCAGAGCTGTCAGGTTCAAATAAAACTGTCCATACTTGATGGGGCCGGCTCTGGAATTTCGTACTCTTTTGGCAACTCGTGCTATTTTTTGCAAATTTGTGACCTTTTTGTACAAGTACAAATTGCTTTTTGACAACCTGTGCTTTTTTTACTTCCTTTGTTAACTACAACTTTTTTACAATTCGCACTCTTTTCTGTACTTTTTTGTAATTCGGCGGAAACTCGGTAAACTTCGAGAAGACCGTGACTTTTCTTCTCGTTTTCCTCCCGTAATCTACTTTCCCGTTTTCCCTCCCTCTCTTTTTGTGCTCGTGCTTCAAGTTTGAAGTTCTTCCAACCTCTGCCTCCCCCCCCTCGGCCTCGCTGGCGAACCGCAAAACGCAATTTTATGCAGCAGCAGCAGGAGTGGAGAAAGTACGTAACACGTGTCTTTGCAACATTGGAAATTTATTACCTGTTTTCTTTTCGCACTCTCTCCAATCAACTTTCTCCCCCTCCTCCTCGCCCTCTCCCCGTCGCCCTTCACTTTTTCCTTGACACACTCTCTCTCACTCTCCCCCTTCTCCCACTTGCCTCGCCCTCAGGTCCTGGGTCTCGAGGTGTCGGTCGGATTGAAAGTTTGATAGATTTTAATTCAGCCTTATTTATTGTTTTAAATCGAGCATGCGAATGCTTTCGCTCTAATGATGATGGATTCAGACCCTTGGGAATCGGCGAGGACGAGGATGCTCGAGTCGACGGCTCCAGGATCGATGGGGTGCGCACATGTGTGTGTTGGGGAGGACGCGAGGTTTTGCACTGCGGGATCGGGTTCGCATTAGGGTAGTGCGGCCGAGATCTCCTGGGTATCCCAGATAAGATATATCAGGTGGGTCAGCGTAGGTTGGGAATTCCTCTCCATATGACAACAGGAGTAATGAGCTGTAGGGAAAAATCCTACGATGGTATCTGTGGGCCATTTGCAATGCTAAAAAGGCGAATTATATTATCTCTGCTACAGTACATCGTGCCATTGTTTGGTGTTCAATTTGGAGCAGACTTGGCTGCGTTGAAGGGTGCGAAATATGGTGTTTCGAGCTGATTTATGATGCAGTTATTATACGGAATAGTTTGCTATGACATCGTTGACCATCGCCTTAAAAGCACTCGCGTATCATTCGACATAGATTTTGTGTTCTGCGGACTTCTTCGTACATAAGGACGGACCCCAGGCTGAAGTCGACCAGGAGCTGGCTTTTCGATTCCCGTTTTCCCGAATCCCCCACCTCCCCTCGCCAACCACCAGCTCCGCCATCGGGTTTCGCCCTCCACCCTGGCTCCAACGTGGCTCGAGTTTCCCCAGCAGTCGCCGCAAAGGAGAGCGAATAAAATTCATGAAATGTGAGAACATAAAGGACACCATTAAAACGGTGGTGGGCGGGGGGACGGTTGGAAGGGAGGGAGACAGAAGAGGAGGAGAGTGACAGAGACAGAGCGAGTGAGCGAGTGTGGGGAGGTGAAAGAGCTGGCAGCAAAGAGGTGTTAACAGCGGGTCAGAAACAAGCGGCAGGTGTGATAAATTATATTTGAACAGGGATTTCGACAGTTCGCCGGCTGCAGCAAAAGCGACACCACAACAAAAACAGCACAGGGACAACAACAAGAACAACAACAAGGCCGAGACCGGGTCGGTTCGGGTCGGAAGCTTTACAAGGCATGAACTTTAAATCAATTTCCTTTGGCTACGTCAGCCGTGGGCAAACAGCTTCCAGGCTCGGAGTAGTAAAGTTGTCAAAGGGCCAATACGAGTTGTTGTTGTGGTTTGTTTTCTATTTTTATGATGGCTTTTGTTGTTGTTGTTGTCGTCGTACCTTTGCCGGGGCAAATATTGAACATAAAACAATATTTGACGAAGCGAAATTTTATGGCCTTTGTGAGCGGCAATAAATATTTTTTTCGCCCCGCACAAAATCGACGAAAGCCGCAAAAACAACAACGTTCGTGGGAGTGGGTCAGAGACCAGGCTTGACTTAACATGGCCAAGACCGCTCGCTCACAGTCGTTGGTCCTCTGGGCCATTTGGTTTTCCGGGCACGTTTCCGTGTTTTCCTCCCCAGCACTCGGAGAGTTTTTCTTGTCTTGCTTCAGACTCAGGGACTTTCCTTCCTTATCTTGTTATTATTTGTGTTGTTGCTGCTACTGTCGACGTTGTTGTTGTTGTTCTTTTCCCTCACCCAATTTTGTGGTGCTTTGACTGTTGTTGTCGCCCCTGCTCCAATGACATTCGCCCTCGAGTCAAGTCGAGTCGAGTCGCCGGACCCCGGGCCACAGTCGCCGTTCCCTCGCGGAAATCGTCCAAGCGCCGAGTCCGAGTCCGAGTCCGGTGGCGACTTCATGGCCCGTGGTTCCGACGTCCGGCCAGCCCGAGAACCGAGGCTGCCGAGGTCGCTCGGTCGGCGGCCACGGCTCGTGATTCGGGCTGCGTCCGCCGGGAAGACGACTAAATTAGGTCGCCTGTGACGAGCGAACGCAGTCGCCGGATCGACTTCCTCGACCTTAACAAGCAGCTCGTGTCGCGCTCCAGTGCCGGCTCCCCCCACTCGCTCTTCCCCATTCTTCCCCACATCTCTCCGACCCTCTCGCTCCTGGGAACCACCTCGATGTCTCGCACCAACATCGGTGACGCGTTCATCGAAGGGTGCAGGAGGCAATTTATTATTTCAATCGCACTTTTTCATTCGATCAAATGTCGACAGGACCCTCCCTCACTCCCTCACCTTCTCCCTCTCTCTCGGCTTGTTCTTGTCTTGTGTATCCACTGCGCATTTAATTGGGGCATTAGGTGGAGCAAGAGCAGTGGCAAGAACAAGGGCAACAGGAACAGCAACAACAAGAACGAAACCAAGAGCAGAGAGAACAACAACAGGAGTAAAGACATCGACAACAAGAGTGAAAGGAACAGCAAAAAGGCAGAAAGACCAACAACAACAAGGGTAATAAGAACAACAACCTCGAGTCACGAAATTAATTACCATTTCAACGATCGAAGACCGACAAACGATGCAGTGGAAAGAGATGGAGATGGATAGTGAGGAACGAGATGAGCTCGAGGGTGGTGGAGGGGTGGAAGCCAAAGAGAGGGATGGAGTGAAGTGGGAAGGAGAAGGAGTGATGGGAGAAGGAGGAGTGATGCGGGAAGGAGGAGACGGACGGTGACGGACGAATCGATCGTGATGGAAGCATCGATGGCGATGGAAGGTGGAGCCAGCGAAGAGATGGAGACAAGTGCGGAAGGTAGCAGGAGAAGAACGGTGGAAGCAAGGTGGAGAAATGCTGATTAGATGAACGGATGAGAGAAGCTACGGGTGGAGGAGAGAAGGGTCGGAAGGTAGGGCGGGCAGGCAAGGAAGAGATGGAAGGAGGAAAGGATGCAGTCAGACGCCTCAAGCTCGCTCACTCCGCGCTAGTGGCAGTCTTCGTGGTGAGAATCGAAGGATTTCGGTCCGCGGGCTGAGGTGAGGGGTTGCTCCATGGCCTGAAGCCCGACAGGAATTTCGTGTGGCGAAACCTCAATGCGGTGGGTTATGAGAAGTTAATTAAATTTCGGAAAACAAAACTATGTCGCTTGCGGTAATTAAGTCGAAGTCAAAGTCGACCATGGGAGGAGGAGAGGGCGGAGAAGGGGAGGAGAACAAAGGGTGGAAGACAGCGACTTTGTCGGTTTGAAAACCGATAAATGAGAATTCGACCGGATGGAGGGATGGGGAGGGAAGACGAAGAGGCAAGGCAGATGATTTCTCGAAAGCCATATCAGGCTTCTTGAAGGATAATTTGAGGCTTCTTGAAGGTACATCAGATGATGGAGGCGATGTCAGGAGATGTCAAAGCATGAAATTGAAATGGGAATCAAACGGAGTGAGTGGAAATGCAAAAGGCCTCTGAACATTATTCAAAGGCGGCGGAGGGAAGGGAACAAATTCGCAATATGGAAATGCAGAAGTCCCAGGGGAGTCGAAGGAATAGAAAAGGAAAATTCACAGCCACACGTCAAAGCCATTGGACGAGGAACTGAAGCCGGCAGTCGAGAGAAATCAAGAAACTGACGACCGCAAGAAACCGACCACCAGAAATCAATGCAAACGGAAACCAATGAAAGCAAAGAGAAGAAACCAGTAAGGAGAAATCAATGAAAACGTGAATGCGAAACGAATCAAACGTGAATCAAAAGCGAATCAATCGCCTAATAATTTAAATATCTCTCCCGGGAGTTTTAATTCAATTCAAACTTCCCCGCCATCGAGCACGGAATAATAATAAAACAAAAAAGACGCTCGACACTCAAATCAATGTCCCCAGGGCATCGTCTGTCCGTCTCTCTCTGCGACTCCGATTTCGCGGCGTCGTGATTGACAAAAATAAAGATGATGTGGGAGAAAATTGCTCGCAGTAGACCGAAGACGAATGGAGCAGGAGACCAGGAGCAGAAGAAGGAGGAGACGAGAAATAGGAGACGAATAAATTGCTTTTATTGCCGTCTCACGCGTCTCTGTCTGGCTGTCCGCGTCTTTATTACGAGGAACTCAAAAAATCGGCAGTTGATTGGGAAAGAAATTCCAGCCGCAGCCGTCGGTGGGGCAGAGGAGGGGGGAGAGGAGAAGAGGAGGGGCAGTCGATGGCGACAGGGGCGTACGTTGAGCGAAGGCTGTCGGCGGCCTGTCGTCGGGCGCATCCTTCATCGTCTCGCCTCCACTTTCGAGCAAATCAATCACAGTGAGTGACAGAGAACGAAGAGAGAAATGTCGAAAAAGCGAGAAAAAAGTAGGGGAAAAATCTAGTTGAAATTAGAGCGACAAGGAGGTAAATGGGAGTTGAGAGAGAGCTGGAGGGAGGAGAGTTGGAGGAAACCCCTCGACTCCCATGCAAATGTGTGACAGGATAATCAAGGAGCTGGCGACGGGGCGTGGCCCCCACCGGCGCCCCCGCCCCGCTCCGGCCAATGAAGTGGCGAAAATTCCCGGCTCCCAACCCGACATGGCAGAGACAAAAAAACCATTAAAAGCCTCGTCCTCGTCCTTGTCCTCGTCCTGGCCGCCGAGCAGAAAACTCATTATCAACGTATTAATCATTTTCCGTTCCGCCCACGCAGCCGACACGACCAACCCGGCTCCGTTCGATGGGCGTGTCTCATTATGCCAAGGGGCACCGGGCGATGCCCCGCGACCGACCCACAGTGGGACGATCGGACGAGCTCGCCGGGAATTCCCTCCCGCAAATGGCGGTTTCATTTGAAGTTCGTGTCACTTCGTCCCACTGTCGGCGGTGGTCGTGGCCCGTTGTTGCCGCTGAGGATGTTGTCGTTGTTGTCGTTACTGTTGTTGTTGTTGGTGGAAATTTTTCAATCAACAACGTCGGTGACACCAAATGCTTGTCATCGCTCGCCGCAACAACGGGGGCAACGACGACAACAACGTCACATGAGTCCATGAAAACAGTATCGGGAACCACAACAACAACAATAACAAAAACAACAATGTTTAACACAGCAACAACAACAACAACCCGAGCGGAAAAACAATCACGCCCAGCATTGGAAACAACCGCAAAAACAACGAGAGGAACAACAAGAACAACGACAACAATGACAACGACCGATGGCAACTGGGAACGATGAGGACGCCGTGAATAAAAAAACAACAACAAGAACAACAGCAACAATGACAACAACAGAAAAGCCTCAACTCCTGTCGCCGCCGGCCTCCGACGACCCTCGACGATGGTCGGCGCCTCCGCCTGACGCCAGACGCCAGACGCCAGAGCTCAAGACCAGACGTCGTCGTCGGCGTTGCCACCTCGTCGCAATTTCGCGGCAGCCGGCGAAGATGAGGCCGCAGAATTCGCTCGAGCGAGCGACGTCAAAGTTTTCGCGCCGAAAAATTCAGCAGCCGAAGGACGAAGACGAAGACGAAGACAAACAACAACTGGTGCAGGAATAACAAAAGCATGAATAACGAAAGAGCAACAATTACAACAGCGAGGACAAGAAGAACAACAAGAACAAGAGCAGTAACAATAATAGAAACAACAACATTAAGACAACAAGAACAAGAACAACAACAAGTACAATGACAATTACGCTTGATGGGAAAGTTCTTAATTTGTAATGAGACGAAAATGTAATCAAGTCTCGGCTGGCGGCGGCGGCGACGACGATGGCGACAGACGTCAGCGACAGACGACAGACGACAGGCGATGACGCCGTCAAGGGCGGCCGGAAGCGACACCGACTGCGGAAGCGGCAGCGGAAACGGATGTGGGTGGAAATGAATTAAAAAGTTTCGCCCGTCGGTTGGCGCGAATTTCTCGAGGCGTGAATTATTTAACCTCAGCCTCAATTTATACCCTTCCTCTTCCTCCCCCTCGTCTTCCTCTTCTTCGTCGTCTGGCTCTTGCTCGATTGGCAACGCGAGTCGGAAATTTGATCGAGTTCATTTTTGATTTTCCATAAATTATTGCTGTCGTCGGCGCCTCTGCGGTTTCTCTTGTTGTTTCTCCTTGTTGCCTTTTTGATTCGATGGTTTCCTCCTCCCTTCCTCTCTCCCCCGTCCCGCCGTCCCGCCGTCTCCCCCTCTCTCTCTCTCGGGGCTTCAGAGGAGGTCTGACTAATTGCCCTCGGCCACAGCGCCTCGTCATTAATTTTAATGATTTCGACCATCGGCGAAAAATCGCTCGCCGAAGTTTTTCAATTAAAATTAAATGCCGACTCCTGCCAATTGGTTAGTCAGCATTTAACGGCGACGCCAAGATGCTGGTGTCGTGGTAGTTAACTTGATTTCCTCCTCTCTCTCTCCCTCTCACTCTCGCGTTATCCTTCACGTCGCCCGGACCCGCTCTGAAGGCGTGGAATCGATTGCGCTAATTGAACGACGACGACGACCTTCTGATTTACTTCGGTTTTAACAGTCGAAATTTCTTGTTTTTCACACCCCCCCTCCCTCTCTCTCTGTCTCTCGCTCGTGCTCCTCCTCTTCCACTGCCTGATCTGGAGCCGTCTCCAGCGAGAGGCGGACGAAATTGAATGCAACATTACATTAAACGCAATGTTACGCATACGCCGTGTGGCCTCGACGCGCACTCTGGAGCCTAGAGCGAGATGGCGGAGGGAGCGCAGGCTGTGTGTGTGTGCGTGGGTGCGTGTGTGTGCGACGAGGCCTCCAATTGCCTCTGGTATGCAAATGTGCGCGCTCGAAAATTGCATTCGATGAAAACCTTAATTAAAGCTTCCGCCACTCCGCCGTCTCCCTCGCTCCGTAGTTCGCTCCGGTTGGCATCAGAGTCAATGAGGGTGTGAGGGAGGATTTTGTGAAGTCTATTTCTATCTATGTGTGTGTGGTCTTTTGAGCTCTACGGCCAAAGCGGAGTCGCCGGAGAAATTGGGCCTAAAAATCGTCGCATTTGTCGCAGCCTCGCTTTTGACCCCTCGCGTCCAGCGGCTGACCGGCGACCGCTCCGCCCGTGCCCACTGTGCACAGTGGGCTGCGGGCTGTGGCTGGTCCGCAGACCGTAATTAGCCGCGCAATCAGCGGACCGTGCGTCCGCCGTGGACGAGGGAGCGGGATCGGGATCGGGGCAAAAATACAGTAACGAAAGCAATCGGAAGAGCAACAGCAACAACAAAACCCACCAGAGCAAGAACAAGGATCACAACAGTCCGAACAAACTCCACAACAATTACAATAACAACCGCAACAACAACAA
Source organism: Coelopa pilipes (assembly GCA_947389925.1). Lineage (NCBI taxonomy): Eukaryota > Metazoa > Arthropoda > Insecta > Diptera > Coelopidae > Coelopa > Coelopa pilipes. Next base: position 2,580,125 of record OX376699.1, read on the forward strand.
CAACAACAACCGAAAGCCGCACGCAACAAAAACGTGAGGCGGCGAAAAACCAGAACAAAAACCATCTGTAAAAACCATACGAAAAATTATGAACACGCAAAACTGATGAATCGTGAATGTGAAAAATTAAAATGGGAGAAAATTTATGGGAAAAAACAGTTTGGAAAAACTGTGGAAAACTGGAGCAGGGTTGCCGCAGCGAGGGCGGAAATTGATGCCATTTTTTAGCGGCGGAAATTGAAAATATTTGCTTGTGGTCGGGTTGTGGGCGTCGTTGTTGTTATTGTGGGCGTTGTTGTTGGCGTTGTCGGAATTGTTGTTGTTGTTGTTTTAGTGTAATTGTGTTGTGGTGGTAATTGTTGTTATTGTGTTTGCTGTGTTCTGATTTTCCGCCGAAGCGACTGGGGTTGTTTTTTCGTTGTTGTTGCTGTTGTTGTTGTTGTGGTGATTAATAACGTGGTGCCAACTGTTGATGACGCGATAATTTATATGCTCTTCATGATTTTCAAAATTAAATCACAACAATTTTCGTCATTCTTGGAAAATATTTTTAAAAATAATTTCTTCCTTCTCTCTTCCTCTCTCTTTTCTCCTTCTCTCAGGTGATAGAAACACATTTCTAAGGCGACGCGGGAGCAGTAACAATAACAACAACAAACAATAGGAGAAGAACAACAAGGCGAAGTCAACGACAAAAGAAAATATACAACAACAACAACGTCGGTGAGACGACAATACATCAACGAGGAGGACAACAAAAGCATTGTCTTGGACAACAAAAGTGTGAAGGATGACTACAACAACAACTTCATCCACAGGTGTTCCAAAGATACGAACAAAATAATAACTATGATAAATAGGGTAGCAATAGGTTCCTGGAACAAGAGCAACAACAAGTTGTTGACCTTAACTTGGAATCGCATTTTTCCACTTGTCAGCAGGAAGAAAATAATGGACATTTTACAATAACAACAACAATAACATCATCTCGTTATGTCTGAGATTGGATTTCTGTCTTTTATTTATTTCCTTTTTATTTTTAATGTTTTTGTCGTTTTTCCCTTCATTTTCCTCTCCCAATTTATTTTCTCATCTCATCGTTTTTCTCAATTTTAATTTCACGCGAATTTTTTGCAATTTTACCATGGTTTTTTTAATAATAACTTTTCGAGGCCACGGGAAACCAATCGAAAAGGGTTCAAAAGAACATTTTGTGATGCAGAGAGAGAGAGGGGAGAGAGAGGAGGTAGACAGGAGCTAGAATGAGCCAGGTGCGGGATGTCCGAAGGCTCCTTCATTTGCATAACAAACGCTGGATTTTAATTTTCCCAGCTCAAGTTGTTCAAACGAACTTCGAACCTCGAAAGGATCCGCGGGTCAAGCGCGGACCCTCTCGACATCCCCCATATTTGGCCACCAATGTTCAATCCTTCGGTCCTCTGACTTCTGCACCTTCCTCTTCACCTCATCTCTCTCTCCCTTCCATCTCACCTCAGTCGACCTCCTTCTCTTTCTCGCTCTATTTTCCCAGCTCGAGGCTCGGCCAAACCAACCGAATTTTTGGAAAAATCCAAGGACGCAGAAATCGCAGCAAATCCTCGCCGAAAATACCCAAAATGCCTTCACGTTCCCTCTCGCAAAATGTGTGTCTTTCCTTCTCACTTTCTTTTTTTTGCTCTCTCTCTCTCTCTCTCTCTCTCTCTCTGACTGTTGCCCGTCTGTCTCGGTTGTTGCTGGGAGATGAATTAATGCAGGGATCGCTTTGGGCAGGCCGTCGACTCCTCCTGCTCCTCCTTCTGCTCCGGTCTCCGCCCGATTCGACATGAGGAGGACACCATTCACTTCCTGGAGCACGTACAGCGATACACACACACAGTCATACTCACATAAACAAACACTTATGCGTACTTCCTTCCTCGTTCCTTCCTTCCGGCTTCCCCCTCGCCTTGCCGCAGCTCCTCCAAGGCGAGCAATTGCGAGTTCATTTGAATCTATTAGCGAAACGAGAGCCGGAGAGAGAGAGAGAGAGGGTTGGGAAGAGGCGCAAGGAGAGGGAGAATGTTCAAAAGAGAAAAAACCCAACCCCCCGCCTCTCTCTCTCTCGCCTTCGCCTCCGCCCATTCGATCGCCTTTGTTGGCCTCGCTCACGTTTCGTGCGACGAACGTGCGTGAGCTTTGCGTACGTGTGCGACGAGCTGAACGTGTGTGTGTGCGAGCGAGAGAGATGGAGCTTTAAAGCTTCAAATAACTAGAAATGATCACGGAATTTTTTCCCCGAAGGATATCGGGCGATGTTTTGCTGCTGCCTTCGACGTTCCCATGGCAGGACAATGTGAGACGATTTCCCGATGAAGACGTCGCTCCCTGCAGACGCTGGCGCCGGAGAAATTTCGCTCCCTCTGGGGGAATTCCCCGGCTGGAAAGAGACGTTTCTCAAACACGCTTCTCATTAAAGTTTCGTCAACGAGCGCCTCGTTAAGCTTTCGAAACTAATTCTCATAGAATAATTTTTCATAAATGTTTCGTGACTGCTTTCCAAAGTGCAATTTATTCTCTCACGTTTATGAATTTCAAAAGTCACTGAGAGCGAACTGCAATTTTTAAAGTTCTCCCTCTCCCGGTCAAATAGTTCGTTGTCCTTCCTTCCCTCTGTCCTTCCTCTGGCCTTCTCGCTCCCAAGCGTCGCATTTGTATCGAGTTTTGGAAGTTTCCTCTCGCCGAAAAGTTGTCTCCATCCCTGAACGACTCCTCATCGCCTTTTTGTTGGCCATTCGCGGGCTCGCGTCCGCTCCACGGAACGTCCTTGCAGAATTTCAAGCGCTATTTGTTTGTTTCTCGCCATTATATTGAATTTTGTTTCCGGTTCACGGTCTCGTTGCCTCGGCTATGGTTGGGGCGCGGACGGATTTTCTATCTCTGTCGGCCGTCGCCCACCTCGGCATTGTCAACCGCACACGTCCGCATTTACATACACACGGGCAGCTCAGGCTCACAGACAGCCGGACGGACGGACGTCGGACCGTCGTCATGAGGACCGAAGTCGTTGGAATCTACGCAGAATGTCCTGTGGCTCGAGGTCGAGTTGGCGTGTTTTTGCCGTTGTTATCATTGTTATGGCCTTTCTTCTACTCCCTATTTCTGTCCATATTCCTCTCCATTCTTTTCCCTCCCGACCCCTCGACGGCCTCGCTCTCGTTTTGCTCCTTTACTGTGTGTCTGGCTCGCCGATGCTGGCGGTCCTGGTGATCCTGCGGCGCATTAACGTCAGCGCCGGAAGTCCGACGGCGCCTCCCACGCCTCGACGGCGTCAGGACAACGTCGGGAACAGGCGGCTCTAGAGCGGGGGCGTGAGGGATTTTGTTCACTTCACGACTGGCTTTTAGGTCTTTCGGAGCTTCTCCTGCCTAAGCGTAAAACTGATTTTACACATGTAAAGTGTGTTGTAAATTGGAATTTTCTCGAATTAGGGCCGCGCCCTCATCCTCTGAAGTCCTTCGCAGACTTTTGACAAATCGCTCTTGGTTCTCCCCGCAATTCTCCACATAATTCCGCCCTCGTTCGCCAGTCCTGCTGGAGCCCCGACGTCAGCAGGTCAACTGCAGACTTCTCGCTCAAGTGCACAGAGAGGGAGTGATTGGGAGAGAGAGAGAGAGAGAGTGGAGATGACGAGTGCAATTACTGCTGCGCACGGCTCCTTGGCCGGGTCCGTCATTTTTCACCAACGCTGGATTCATTTGTAATTTCTTTAAGAGCTTTCCAACAACCCCCGTCGGCCACAGTGGCGAGTAAAAGCCGAGTCACGAACAGATGCTTCGCCACGCCCAGATGAGCCAAGAAACTTCAAAAATTCACGGATCCTTTTACTTCGACCCCCCCTCTCTCTCTCTGTCTCTCAGTTGAGCGGTTGGAAAACTTCTGCGATCCACTGTGGAAGGCGTCCGTTGACAAAGGCTTGGCTTTCATTTTAATTACTCACGCTCTCACACACACGCCCTCGCACACATTTCAATCCTTTGTCTCGCATTTGCCTTTGTTGCGATGTGTCGTGGTTGTTGTTGTATAAATTCCATTGTTGTTGTTCTTCCAGTGCTTCTGCTTTGGTTGCTGTTGCTCAAGCAAAACCAAACTTTTTTCAAATTCAGTTCTAGAGTGTTTAATTAAAAATAATTATGCTTGAATTGCATCCTGGATTATGATTTGAGAGATAAGTTGCTGCGAAAGTGTCCGCCGTAGAAATGTCTAAAAAATTAATTGTGGAACGAACTAATGTGTAGTTTTCTAAATAAAGGTGGGTTTGGATAAAATCTCATAGGTTTAGAGACAACGGAATAAATCGAACAAAGCTTCGCTGCAACTGTGTTGAAAGCTTTGCGAATAATGTCCTGTAGCTGTTAAATAAGCCCAAATTAAATGAAGGCTGCGATTTAGTTAAAGCTGCAATTGAATGAAAGCTGCGATTAAATTAAAACTGCGATGTAATTAAAGCTGAAATTAGTTAGAAATAAATGGCATAGATGTTAGAGTAGCAATACTAGAGGCAGAACAAATTATGAAAACTTTGATTAAGCATTGATGTAATATAGAAATCCTATTGAGTATTTGTTAAGAAATATATGCAGGAGAGAACTTAAGGAAAATACTTGAATTGTGTGGGATTGTTGAAATGAAAATACTTGTAAGTGATCTGAATATATGATTAGGTTAAATTAGCATATAGTCATTGGTTTAATAACAATATAGAAAATATATCTAAATGTTGAACAGTTGTAAATTTGTAAATAAAATGTGAATTACGAATAATAATCGGGTTTCAAATGTTAAGAATTAGCTTTTAAACACAAACCTTTGTAGAATAATACCATATACACGTAAGTGCAGCAGGTTTAGGAGGCAGTTAGTAAGGAATTATGTTCTAAAAACATACAAAAGCACGTTAGTCATGAGCCCCGATTTGGAAGCGACCCCTTCTTGGCGAATTTGAACAAAATCGACAACCGAAACTTCCAAAATGTAACGTTATTTTGTATGGATTTTAGACACATGTTACAGCTTTTATATGATCCAATATATAGGTGTTTTATTAATAGATAAGGTATTTTTAAAGCATTGATTCAATGGCTTCGAAATGAATGGCATGAAGTAATTATAGGATACTAATAAAATCTACTAATTATGACTTAGCAAGACAATTTCAAATGCTGATATTTGGTAATGAACAAGAATTTAATTATAATAATACTGAACTATTTAAACGAAGAAGAATTCAAATATTTGATAACACATAGTTTAAACCTAGTTGAATAAGTTGTTTTGTAAAAACTACTAACTGAAAGGAATATGAAAATCCAAATAACGGACTGTCTGTAGAACATTTTAAAATATTATGTATGGTAACTAATGGAAATAACTATTGTAAAAGCCTGGCAACTCTTCTGCATGGACGAATGTAGTTCAGGTCAGGTCAGAAGCCGAAATATTCCAGTTTCATGTTGAGAATATATGTAAATGTATAGACTAACCACGTGTCCAGGGAAAGCTTAACGAACATACGCCTAAGAATACATGTTGAAAATAAATTGTAAAATATACAAATTCGTTTCTAACGAAAAACGTTGGAAAAATTACGATTGCATGAAAAAAATGATGAATTCAATGAAAGTGATAGGGAGTTCAGAGAGGGAAAATAAAGTGATAAAGTGATAAAGGTAAACAGATGAAGAAAAGAATCAAATAAAATAATTGCAAAATTATCGAATTGATTTCTGCGAAAGCTGGAAAGTTCACACATAGAGAGAAACCCCGATCCTGATCGAGAATTGGGGATTTTCAGTGTTTGCTTGTGTTTGTTTTCTCATTACCACACATTCTATGTACATATATGCCCGCGAGCAGATCCAGAGAAATTACTTAGGACTCCAAGCGCGAGGAAATGTTGTCAATGGTGAAACTAAAAAATATACACAAAATCACAAATTACTGTAGTCCACGTAAGGCAAGTGAAAATAGGAACTAAACAAACAGAACAAATTTATAAGGAAACACTGGAGAAGGAAATATATAATAAATACTATTGAATGTTGAACCAACGACGGAGGCTTTTATTCAATTCGATTCGTGTTATTTTTTGTTATTTTTGTTGTTTTTTCCCAGGATTCCGGGCTGGGGAAGAGGAATTCGGTCAGGGTCCTGGTCGGGCAAATCGAAGTGTTGTCAACGCAGCGCAGGAAAGTCAGCGGCGGGTAATCGCTGCAGTAATGCCAACTCGACCGCGTTGCTGCAGCCTCGATGGACAATCGAGCTTAATGCAATTTTGATGTCGCGCCACTTTCAATGAAAATCACAAAACGAACTGCAGGCGACAGTGGCCAACAACAGCAACAACAAAAGGGGGCAGCAGGGCAAAAACGCGACAACAAAAACTACTGGAACAACAGCCGAGGAGGAGCGGAAAAACAACCTCCAGACAGGCAGAGGGAGCGAGAGGCCGAGAGGCCTCGCTTTATTTATGCAAATTTTAATCCATTTTGCAGCGATTGGCGGATCAGGACTTCGGATTCAGATGCCATCGATGCGGCGCCGGACGCGGGTCCGAGCGACGAGGGCCGAAGGACGGCGGACTGCGGACGGCGGATGAGGTGCGAATGACAAGGAAGGACTGGCGGGGAGCGCGGGAGGAAGGACACGGGCTGAAGGACGAGGACTGGAGTCGAGTGGGCGGAGGAAAAGCAGGGCAAGGCGAGCTCTCAGGGCATGATGGACTAAATGGCCTCGAAGGCAAGTGCCAAGAATTTTGATGTGCAGGCAGATTTGCATTCGAAATTGAAAATTCCGCTTTGCACATTTTGAAGAATGGCAAATGTTTTGCTCAATGGCCCGAGCGGGCAGAAGAGGCGAAGGCCAGTGAGAAGAGACGGCTGGGCGAGGATGGGAACTGGAGCAAAAGAAATGGGAGGTCATGCATTTGAAGGGTTCAAGCAGGGTAGAATGAAATGACGGGAAAATATGGATAAAAAAAAAGGAAAACATGAAATTAATGAACAATAAAAAAGCAATAAATATTGGAGAAGAAATCAACAATACAACAAATCAACAATTAAAAGTAAAAATATTGAAATGAAAAATAATGGCAGGAGACAATTTAATAAACAGCAAGTTCGGGTAAAAGATCGTGATGAATGCCGAAAGGAGCTCGGAAAACTAAAGGCAAATCTATCAAAGAGAAACATGGCTGGGAAATGCTAGAGAGAACCCAATTAAGTCGCCAGGAAGAAATAAATTAAGCCCGCGGCTCAAAGCCACACGCACGCTCGCACGCTCGCACACACACATGAGCAACGCGATCGGTCGCTGTGGCAACGCCGGCGGCGCCCATTCCTGGTGCACGAACAACGCGAGCGCTCGAGCAAGTCGGCCAAAGTTTGATGTGGAGCGGAAAATGGAGCAGTGGAGGAGGGAAGGAGAGCGAGAGAGGGGGAGAAGCGGCGAGTGAGAGGAGGAGAAAAGAAAATAATGGGATGTGTGTGGGAGTTGTTGTTGTTGTGCCCGTGCTTATAAGCGTTAAATTGTTGTGCATGTTTTGACAGGCGAAACAATTTGGCCCTGACGCCGAGTCTGTCGCTCGCTCCCACTCGCTCGGAATTTCTCAGTTTTCCCTCTCCAACTGCTCACATGGCGCCCTCTCTCTCCAACTCGCCCCAACCCCCCCTAATTTCCCCCCTCGTCTCTGCAGTTCCCTCGCCCTGTTCCCGGGCGTCAAAAAGTTAAACACTTGACAGAAACACGAACAGGTTCCTCCGTAAACACGCACGAGGACATGATCGCACGCACACTCACACCTGCCTGTACATCGACAGCTCGAACAATGCCCACACTCCTGCCTCCCTCCCTCCCTCTCTCGCCCTCATACACTCTCCTCTGCTCCTTCCTTCCCACTCCCTTCTCCAATGCGCACTCGTTCGGAAGCTCGTCGAGTGGCTTCGATTCGACTTCGACTGCGACTCGCTTCTCACGAGTGCTCTCGCATTTTCAAAGCAATTTAATTTCTGCCTCGCATGCATTTCGAGGTCTTCGCAGGAAGTTTCGATGGCTCGTCGCGTCTCCGGCTCCCTGCGCTCCTTCACTCCTTCTCCTCCCTCGCTACTTGTTTGGCGATTCATTCGCGTGCGCCCTCGGGGTGGGGAAATGGGAGAAGCTCTCAGTTGTCTCCAGAGATCTCGAATCCGAAATCGGCTCGTTGCTACCTTGGTCACCCTTAAATCTATTAAGTTTGACGAAATTCCAGACGATCGCTTGCTCCCCACCGTTTTCCCAATTAGGGAAGTTCATGGAATTCAGGAGACGGCTCGAACTTTTCTCCCACCTGTGAGCCAGGCCAAGTTTTTCCCCCCGGCAAAGTTGGGATCCTGGGACCCTGTCTAAGGCGTGCTTCGCGGGCTCCCTCATTAACGCCTGCCTACTGCGACCTGCGGCCTGGCTGTGTGCGTGTGCGTTTGCGTGTGTTGAACCCATCCTTAATTGCATGCAGGAAATTGTGTTTCCAACGAAGTCGCTTTTTCCCTTCAGCCGCTTCACCGTCGCTTGCGACTGGATCGCTAAGTTTAAATTGGCATTTAATACGAAGTCGTCCGGAGCGTGGCGAACTTTTTCGTTTCACATTCTCGTCAAGCAGTCAAGTTGTGGTCTTGGTGGCGATGTTGGTGGGGAAATCGCTGGGAAGGAAAATTCATTTTCCGCCGTGGTGAATACCAGACGTTATTTGCATCATGTACAGGATTCCCACACGCCAACCATTCCTTAAATTATGTTTCTTTGGAACGCAATTTGTTGCAATTCAATTTTTGAATGAAGCTTTTTCGGCCAAAGAAACCTTCAACATTTTCTCTTCCACTCCTCTGGTATTTTCAGCTCCGCCACGTGACCCCGCTTCCCTATGCGGCTTCAGCCAGTTTTAAATTGCTCATCTCTCATCCTTATCCTTCTCCACTTGGCCTCCCGCTCGCTCCCACTCCCAGTCCCATCCACCCACTTCCCCCTGATCAATTTCGTCCTCGTCGCCCGAGCGACAAGACCTACTCCATTATATTTTCCCGTCGATTCATCGAATAAAAACTTTCATTTCCGCTAGAATCCTCCCAAACACACTCGGGCCTGAATTGTCAGTGGGGCGATTTTGTTGTTGTTGTTCTTATTTTTGTTGTTGCTGCTTGTTGTGCCGTTGCCTTCGCTGTGTGAGGTCCGTTCGCTCCACGGACTTCACCTTTGATTGACCCACACACTGACCATATGGACTCGTTCTCACCTACGGGCACACGCACACATCGACAGCTCACACCCACATTCTCCTTTCCACCCCACGCACCACGTGTCCATGGGACGCCGGAAGTCGAGGGGAGCCCGAAGTGAACCACATGACTTTTCATTTCCTCTGCGAGTTCAACGAGACGAGACGGGACGGGACGGGACTTCGTGAGACCACAACAACAACTCATGGTAGGCCAACAACAACAACAACAATAACAACCAGTACAACAACCAGTACAACAACTGTGCGTACAACAGCCATTAGTATAACAACGGCAACAACAATAATAACCATGAGTTCAAACTGCCAAATCGTCTGCATCCACAGCTCCTCGCCCAGCCCCGCCTTCGCTCACAGCTAACTAACTTCTGTCTCTGTCTCTCGTCTGAGGCAGAGGAAGCGCAGAGAAAACATGCGAAAATATGAAACCTCCGAGGAGGAAGTTGAAGGGGAAAAAAATTGAAAAAAAAAATAGCAAATAACTGAAGGAAAAAACAAAGAAATGTAAACCGAATGAGAAGGAGAAAAAATTAAAGAAACGTACTGACAAAATTGAGCCAACAACAAAGTAAATAATAGAAGAATGAAGACAAAAACAGAAAAATATGAAACAAAGCAAAACCAGAAAAAATTGAGAAAAACAAGACCAAGACAAGAAGGATCAAAAAGAACAGCGCAAATACATGTGCGAGGGATGGGGCGGAGCAGGAAACGGAAAATAAAGTCGAATCCTCAGCATCTGTTGTGCGGTTCAACACGAAAACGCCGCCAGCTGATCCTGCCCCCCTCACTCTCCATCCGTCTCGCTCGCTCCCACACGCTCCCTGGCTCCCTCGCTGCCCCCTTCCGTCACCCCCTTCTGCTCGGTTTCGCCCGTCAGGGACTGAGCTTTGTCCTGACAGACATTCATTGTCCTGCGGTTGGGTGTTTCCGAGAGAAGCTGTGTCCGTGTCCGTGCCTGTGTGTGTGAATGTGTGTTCGTCCCGCCCCTGCTCGACAGACTCCGAGAGGATTCGCATTTGATTTGGTTCTGCTTCATGTGTTCGTGCGAGTGTGTGTTTTGCACAAAGTCGCCGAGAGTCCTTCAGGAATTTCGGGGTTCCGGGACGTGGGGATCTGGAGCCGGAGCCGGAGCTGGTGGTTTAGCTGTCGGAAGGGTTGATGAAGCGAGTTTCGAGGGGATTTCCAGAGGATGAGAACCGGCCGAAGGAGTTGAGTCGGCTTGGCTTGGGTTCGTCTCCGGCGTCGTCGTCGTTGTAGGTTTTTTGCCCATTTGCTGGTGCTCGGATTTTTTAGATGGAGCCAAATCGCCCGGAACGGAGGCGGCAGATGCGTTGACAGATATCCGGCTGGCTTTGCGGGCACGAGCAGCGCCGGCAACTACAACCGCAACAACAACGACAGCAACAAGGCCAGAACTGATGAAGCAATAAAAGCGGATGAAGATCCCAAGAAGGCAACGAGGCGTATGAGCGACTTCTGTCCCTCATTTGTCTCGCTCGCCCTATCGCCCCCTCTCTCTCCGTCCCCTCCCTCTCCCTCTCTCTCTCTCTCTCTCTCCCCCTCCTGGCTTTCTCTCCCCCCTCTCGTTTTCTCGCGATGGGTTCCCGATGAAAGCGAAATCAACTGCGAAACCAATCGCGCTCAATGAGAAAGTTTTAATTATGAACAGATTTTCCAGACACCGCCCAATTTTCTGGTCCTCATCCCTACAACAACAACTACAACAACAATTGTCAACCTCTGTCCTCCTTGTGGGGGAAAAATTGAAAAGAAAAAAAAGATGCTCTTGGCTTCCCAATTTTCACCTCGCCACTAATTGGTTTTTAATCTTCTTAATTTGTCCCTCGTAATTTCCAATCTCCGCTTTTGTTCTGCTGGGATATTTTGGTTGTAAACTTTTTTATAAAATGTTGTATTGAATAATTGTATTAATTTCTTCGAATTTTTCATTGATTTTTTTTTGGCATTTTTATTTTCCTTTAACATTTTCCATTAAATGTTTTAGAATTTTGTTCATGGAATCATTTTCATGGAATTTCATGGTTCTATTTTTGTATTTTTATTTTGTGTTTTTTTTGTACCTGAAACCAATTAAAAGAGAGCTATCCCAGGAAGATAAGGACACAAACCGGCCTTTGTTCGTGGTCAGCGGAGTTAATTAGGTGGATTATTTTTTTTCACTTGTTCCTTCATTTTCAGTTCAGTTCCAAGAGGAAATCGAAGGATGTCTGAAGTAATTGAAGGCTAATAAAAATTAAATAGGGGGAAAATAAAATCAACAAGAAGTCAAAAATTTGTTTTTATTTATTTCTGTTTTCTCTTCCCATTCCTCGTTACCGAAGTTACGGAGACCGAGAAGAAAAGTCGGAATTAGGCAATAAATATTAATTCTAACACTGATGTTCCTTCGCCATAATTCCGTGGCGAAAACGAAGCCGTCGAGAAGAAAAGAAAACGCCCACAGGCGACATCTCTGCAATTAATGGTGTGGCAGTAGGGAATTCGATGTTGGTTTCTATTTTTGCCACCGCTTCCTTTGGAGGACTTGGCCAATGGCACGGCTAATTATACAACTTCTCACCACACCAGCACACTCGTAATCATCATTCATCGCCGAGTTGTCGACACACGTGGGCTTTTTTCTGTTTTCTGGAAATGGAGGAACGGGCAGTGGCAAAAACAATTCCGCACACATCCTTCATGTGCGAAGGACACGCGTCAATCACTTGTGGACACGAGGCGTGGTCGTTGCTTTCATAATTGAGTCGCCAGCGAGCCGAAAATACTTGGGCTTCTTGTTGTTGGGCGGTGTTTTTAGCTCGGCAATCGGGGAGTTTGAGGGACTCTGGCACTTCCGGTGCGAGGTTTCTATTTCTGGAGCCGGTTGCGGTTCGACTCGATCAATTTTTCAGTAATTCAATATTGCTATTTAAAATTTAAGATTTTGCTATTTTTGAAACATCGTCGACAAACAAGTCCAGCCTCAAGTCGTCGCCATGTCCTCGAATTTCCTCTGACCCACCCTACCTGCTCCTCGCTCGAACCCCTCAACCATCCTCTCACCACCTCCACCAATCCATCCATTCACCTGTCTGTCATTCCTTCGATTCCCTCAGCTGACGACTTCCGCTTGGTTATTTGCAATAGTTGCTTTCTCGATCGTCGAGTGCGGTGAACAAATTAGAGCTTCTTTGCATCAATGTATGCAGGTGGCAGCCTTTTGTTGTTGTCAACCACATGTGAGCCAATGCAGCTGTGTGAGAGGGTGTGTGTGTGTGTGTGTAGTTTTTCATGCATTAAACAAAGTTCTTTGCGCAGGCTTGACGTGCGTCTGCAACTTGATCGAAGGTTGATGATGCGGTTGATGGAGTTTTTACTATTGTTTCTCTTACCATTATTCTAAGTGTCTTCTTGTCATAGTGGTGAGAAACGACTCACACACACGCACGCCCTTCTCCCTATTGGCTTCATGGAACTCGCTCCATGAAATATAAATGCGGTTTGTTGAGGCTGGCGATAACCGAACAACCAAAGGCAAGGCAAGGAATCCCTCAAGAAAGATGTGGTAAGTGGTGAGAACGGCAGAAATAAACCGAGATCAAATGAAATGAAATGACATACATGCTCACGCCAGGATAATGCCGCGTAAGCCCCAATTCATTCGCACGTGACGACTTCCGGTCGCCTCGAGCGCATCGTGTCGCCAGTGCAACCTCGCACACACTCACACACACAGACATGAAGCAACAGACACATCGCATTCCTGGCGTCCGCATGCCAACACACACAATCACACACTCACACTCACACACTCACACACACACACTCTGGTAGTTTCCAGTCCACTCGCACATTCAAGAGCTACATAAATTATTTAAACGACTTCATTTGCATTTTATTTTACTCTTTTACAACATTTTCATTCTTTATGTTCGTTTTTATTTATCATACATCTTTTTTTATTTTTTCCAAGTTTTTATTCTCTTATTTTATTGTACTGTGTTTTTTTCTGTGTCTTTTTTTATTTTCTCTGTTCCTTAATTTTACTATGCACGTCCTTTACATTCGCATTCCTCGTCACTTTATGATCCTCGCTCCCTGCTCAAGGGTTGAACTCCTTTCCTCCTGATGGCAATTCTTCTAATTCTTATTATTTCCTTTTAATAGTACTTTATTTCACTTTCATTTTTCATTCTTTTGATTCCGTATTTTCTGCCTGATTTGCCTGATTCTCTCATGTTCGTTTCTCCACCTTCAGCTCGTTTCTTAACATCCAAGCATCAGATTATTTATTCAGATATTTATGCACGAAATATGTTGTAAATTTCTGAGCGGCCGCTTCAAGGGGTCCAGGACACGGTTTACGAATTTATGAAACGCACAAATGGCCTAGGTAAGTGTCTCGGTATTTTGCCTTTATTATTTCTCCCGTAATTCGAAACGTTTTGTTTCCTTCCCTTCCCTTTCCATTTTTATTTTTTCTACCCACTTTTAAAAGATTTTCCTGATTTTTTCCCTTTGTATTGTTGCCTTTTTTCACGCTCTCCAGATTTCCAGAAGCATTTAGTTTTATTTCCATATCCCTTCCCTCACTATCGCCCTCCCTCTCTCGCTATCGCTGCCTGCAGTTTCCAACGGTCTTGGCCGCCTGTCCGGCCACGTCTGTCGCGGTGACGTGGCGTCCGTCCGCCTGTCCGCCGCTGTCTGTCTGTCCGTCTGTCCAAAGGTATCTCCGGGCTCATGTTCCGGGGTCGTCGTTGTTGTTGTTGTTATTGTTGTTTTTGTAGTTGTTGTTGCTGTTGTTGTAGTTGCCCGTGTGTGTGCGCTGGCTGATAACAATTTTGTTTATGTGTTCGTATTTGAGTTTCCGGGCCCAGTTGTTGTTGTTGTTCCTACTTCCTTCCCTCAAATGAAGGTGCAGTTGTGAGTGGGAGAGGGAGAGGTTGAGAGAGAGAGTGAGCGGGAAAGGGAGGACAGGGCCAGGACACGTTGATGGCAGGCGAAATAAACGACTGTCCGGGGAATGACTTTCGGAATAAATTGTCATCATCATCATCAGCAGCAGCAGCAGCAGCAACAACGATGAAGACCATGAAAGTAAGAACCACGAAAGTTATAATAAAGGACAACAACAACAACAACAAGAACACGAACACAACACGGCCACCCGTAACCACATGGGCATCACCAGCAGCTGCCCTCGTCATCCGCGAACTTCACCTCATAAATTTCGCCATAAATTTCTTTCCGCGCACCCGCGTCGCGTTTTCCAAAATTCTCCAACTCAAAGCTGACGTGCCCCAAATGGGGGCGAGACGGAAGGGAAGGGAAGGAGGCAGAAGGAGGAAGTGAGAGAAGCAGGAGATATCGCGAGAGTTCGGTTCGCAGAGAGGGGAAAAAAGCAAGGAATTCAAAATAAACTTCGTTCCGCTTTTTCACTCGGACTCTTCGCACACAATTGCTTCTGGCAAGTGACAGCGTTGTTGTTGCAATTGTCCTTTTCCATGGTGGTCAGAGAGGGGTTGTTGTTGTTATTATTATTATTGTTGTTGTTGTCCAACCCCAATGAATGCTGCTGCAACAGAGATTTATTGGCGTCGTCGATGGCCCTTCTCGATCGCTTGCTTTCACCCAGACCAGGTCGTCCTGCCACCGTCGTCCTCGCTTCTCCCTCGTCCCTCCCCCTTCGTCCAACGTCCTCCCCGATCCTCCTTCTGTCCCTCCTCCTCCAGCCACCATTGGCGTCCTCATGTCTTGCCTTCCGCCGTCGACCTCTCCTCGTTTCTCGGATTCCGGCGTTCTTTCGGTCCTGTCGCTCCAGGATTTCGACGCCCTCCAGATTTCAACCCTCCCTCGTCCTCTCGGCTCCCTCGTTCTCCCACCTTCCTCATCCTGCCACCCTCTTCCGACCCCTCGTCCACTGACGGCTCCCAATCTCACCGCATTTTCTCGCCTTTCGCAATCGCCCGTTTCTCGAATTCCAACGTCCTGCGGTCCAGCTCGTCCTCTCGTTTTTCCAATCATGTTCTTTAGGTTTTATTAAAGTTCTTTCCGGCTACCACTGGCCGCAGCGGCAGCTCGAGTCGCATCCTGTCCGGCTGTTCACGTGCTTTGGCCGACATTTAAATCCCCTCATCAATTGGATCCTGTTGCATTTCACGCGCACGGAACCCGCGGCGATTCCCGTGTTTCACCCGGCTATTGTTGCATCCTTTTGTAATTCCAGACCGCCGTCTGAGCTGTTGTGAGCCCGATTCGGCCGGGGGTGAAAAGTTTCGAATCCAATCAAATCGTGAAATTGTTGAAAGGCTGCTGTAATTTGCGATAAGGCCGGATATCCTTTTGCTCTGTCAATATTAGTCGCATGTGTCAGTTGTCGGTTTGTGTTTATACAGAACATCGAAATGGAAGGCAATCATTTAATTTAAATCAACGATTTAAGCCTTTTGTGGATTTCTGTTATTTCACTCATGCATTATATGGAGACTAATTATCGTTGCCTCGTTTTAAAACTTTTTATTCCTAATGGTCCAGTAATTTTAGAAAGCAATCATGAATTATTATATTATGAAGTGCTTTCAATTTCAAAAACATGTACTACTAAATCAAAAAAGTGAAATACACAGTGAAAATGCAATGCAATTAAACCATTAGGAACACATTTGGCATTTCCTAATAAAATCCGTCCAAATTTATGATAAAGGCCACTGGAGAATGACTACAAAATAAATATAAATATTTTAATTGAATGTTTTTATTAACATAAATTCGTATCAAAAATGAAAAACCAAAACAAATTAACCACGATTGTAATTAACATGTTGAGCCGGGAACTTAATGAAAAATTAATTCCCGCCTACTTTTCGGTTCACATTGTCTTTTTTCGAATCATTTATGAGGTTTATTTACAAATGAGGGAATTATTTCCACTTTCCGTCGTGCTGCTAGTTCGAGTGTCCGCTGCGGTGTGTGTGAGGGTGTGGGGGCCCATGTGTGTGTGTGTTGGTGAGGCCTGCTCCTGTGGTTCTCGTTGCTTCTGTTGGCTCTTGTTATTAAATTGCAATTTATTACAACACGAAGCGAATTAATGACTTTTATTACCGATCGTTTTACAAGAGTTCGCAAACAACGAACAGCAAACAACAGGCAACACCCCAGCGCCCACGTCCGCAGCCAGCCGACGACACCCACAGACACACCCTGCTGAAACGGTACTTTTATTTAATTTACGACGACTCTTTCGCCCTCGGCCCGGAATTCGTTCAGCCCGAAGATCTTCATTCAATTCTTCATGGCTCGGTTCACTGTACATGGCTAATTGTTCACACAAATTCCATTTTTTTCCAGTTTTTATAAATTTTTCAGTCATTTCCTATTTTTTATTTCTTCTTTAACCTTTCTCATCAATTTTCATTCATTTTTAATTTTTTCTCAATTTTTATTGTTTAATATTTTCGCGATTTTTAGAAATTCTTCAGGCATTCTTCATTTATATTTGTCATAATTTAAGTATATCACTTCCATCTTGAATTTTTAATATTTTCTGACCACATGCCAATTTTTAACCAATTATTCACCTGGCCATGCACGTTTTTAAAAGCCGGTCCTTTGTACAAATGTTTCAAATTTTCCATTTGTCACATTTTTAAATTCCACCCATTTCACTCTTTCTGCGCCGCACGCATGTCTGCGATAAATCAACGGTCTGTCGACTTCGGAACAATTTCTGTAATTGCTCGGAATATTTCGAAAAATGACACACAAGTGCGTCCGTTATCGTTATTATTTTATTTTATTCCTCGCCCTCCAACGCCAACGTCCTGTCACTCTGTCTCGGCTTGGTGGGTGTCGATGTCTGTGGCTGTGTGAGTGTGAGTGGCTGAGCGTCCCCTACGCTCGCCTGGGTCTCGGGAGACGCTGCGCATGTGGGCGTGTGCAGCAGGAACAAGAACGACAGGGAGCTGGCGGCGTGGAGTGGGAGCGGGCGGGCGACGAACTGAAAAGGCGAGCAAACAACAATTACTCTATATTGACAACAACAACAGCTCCATAACTGACAACAACAGCACCATAACGGGCATCATCCACTGAGCCAACATCAGTAAAAAAACCTGACAACATGCACTGAACCAACAACTGCAGAAAAACTCCACTAGACCAACAACGACAACGAAACTGACAACAACATCATTGATTACAACACATCGTTTGCACAGTATTCTTTCCTCTGCACTTCCCTTTGTCCAATAAGTATTGTGTTTATTTATTTCCCCCCCATCGGATGTCAAAGCTTAAAAAATTGACGTCCTTTTGGAAACATCCAACGACCAGGAGTCGCCGATCGCCGGGACATGAATTTTCAACGCAAATATTTTGGCATAGAAGAGTTTCCGCCGGCCCACGCCGTGACGGGGGAATGAAAAGAAAAAAACATAATAATAAAAACAGAAAGCACCCCAGACTCTGACCGGAAGTCCAGCTCAAGCCATGGGCGACGACGGCCAGTGTTAGCAACAACAACAACGACAACCGGCAATGATGTCCAGCCGTGATGGAGGAGCAACAATAAAGACAACGACCACAACGAGGGCGATAACAAGAACCAGTCACGACAACGAGGACGACAGCAGGAGTTGGAGTCGGAGGAATAAATAGGGCAAGAACTGCAGCGGCGAGTGGGACGAGAGGGGAGAGGACAACAACGCCAACTGCAGTTGCAACAATTCAACACACAAAGAAGTCAATATTCACCGAAGCAACTAAATAATTCACCACACCACGAGCGACTCCGGTCCAGGGACCCCCGACGGCCAGGAACCGGGACAATCGGTCTCTCCGTCGTTTGTGTCTCGTCCTCCGGGCGGTCCGTCGTCCGTCGTCGGTCGTCGGTCGCCGCAGGACGAGACCGGGGCGAAGGCTTCGGTCGCAAATGGCGACAACATTTCTGGAATAAATGACGATGCTGTAGCTGTCGTCGACGACGAGCAACAAAAATGAAAAATATTCACACATTCAGAGGAAGCGTGGGAGAGAGGGGGAGAGGGAGAGGGAGAGAGGAGAAAATGTGGAGGAATTGAATTGTGTCAAGGAGCAAGCAGAATGCGTTGAATACCGGATTCACCGACGAGGACGACACGAAGGAAGGACGCAAAATAGGGACCAGAAAATAGAAAACGATGATGGAAACCTACGGAAATATAATCGCATGAAATGTGAACAATTTGCAGTTTCATTTTGGTTTCATTTCCTACTTTGCATTGCGAATTTTGCATTTCGCCCCGCAATTTGTTTGGAATTTCCTCGCTTCCGGTTTCTTCGCTCGCGATACCGACGTCGCGTCGTCGGTGTCGTCGTCGATCGTGTAATTTATGGTTTTCATTCCGTTCCATTGGGCCGCATCGGTTGGCGTCAGTTGATCGGAAGCGAGGCGCGGCTTCCGCATGAGTAACGGCATTGAAGGGCGTGTGGTGGGTTCGTGAACACCCGACCCATTGCACGGCAAAGCGTGAAAATATCGGAGCGCTCTATGTAATTCAATTTGTGGCGGAAATTATAAAGTATTTGCATTTGCTCATTTATTCACCTTTTCGTTTGCATTTCTGCTTTTCTTGGTGATTTTAAAGTGTGGTGAATTTCCGATTGAACAGCAGAAGGCATTTCCGTGCTAGAGATATTTAAACAAATAATGGCGTCTTCAATTGGAATAGTTCTCTGATTTGGTGAATATTTCTCTCAATGTGGGGAATAATTTCGAGAGTGGTGAATATATTTATGAGTGCGGTGGATCACTTTCTGACTGTGGTGAGTAGTATTGTGAGTGCCGGGATCATTTTCTGAGTTTGGTGAATAGTTTTGTGAGTGTGGTGAATACTTTTGTGAGTGAGATAAACAAATGTGCACACTTGGTGAACTTTTTCAAGGGTGGTGAATAATATTTCCAGAGTTGAACCCCTCTCTCCATCTTCAGAACGCCTCGCGTCCTGGTCACCGCGTCCCACTGTGCCTCAAGCCACTTGGTGTCCTCGTGTAAATTTATTTCCTACAATTACTCTCCCCCTTTCGCCGACAATTCCCAGGGAGAGTTCAACCAACAATAACAACAACAAATGCGACTACTATAATTTTTACAAATCTAGCACTAATAGCATCGATAGCAACAACAATTGTAACCACAAAAGTAGGAACAACCAAAACGATGGCAATATGCAATAATAAATAAGTAAGCAAATTGAACAATAAATAACGGCAATTTATGTGTTATTCTGCTCTATAATAAGACAACAACTACAGCAATAACAACAATAGGAGTAACAACAACAAGCATTGTGGGCTGAGGTTGCAGTTGCAGCGAGAGGTGATTTATCTCAATGTCCGTGGCAAATAATTCACCACGGAACCATAGGGGACAAGGCATAGAAGAGGTGGAGAAGAGGAGGAGAAGAGGGGGGAAAAGAGGTGACAACAGGAACAAGAGGAAGAGGAGTAGTAGAAATTCAGGAAATAGGAAGAGACAATTAGGGAAAAGAGAGGAAAAAATACAAAGGAGAACTAAAACTACAAAAAGCACAAAGAAATTAGGAAAGAATTGAGAAAAGCCGAAGAGAACAAAAAAAGAAAAATAGAAAAAAATTACAAAAACGTGGAGACGAGACAGGAAATGAAGAGAAATAGATGAAAGAAAATATAAAATCTCCGATAAGCTGAAAATCATATCGAGATGGAAGTCTGCGTTGATGAAAAGCGAGATAAGGCGAGGCGGGGCGAGCCGTGTGCGAGGGCGGCAGAAGGACTGGTGACAGGTGCGGGAGGCGAAGGGGGGGGGGGGTTGCGATATTAGAAGTAGAAATAGAAATTCGCAATGAGCTGCCAGAGGTGAGATTAGAGATGAGAGAGGCGAAGAACATTCCCAACGTCCTCGAGATCAAATAGCCGGAGACAATGCGACAAACAGAGACGAAGCAGGGGACGGCGGCGGAGACGGAGACGAAGACAAAGACAGAGGTCGTGCCAGAGCCAGCGACAGGGGCAGAGGCAGAGACAGTCGGAGAGTCCGAGGCAAAGGTGGGGCGACGGAGGCAGGAGGACGAGTGTCGTGTCAGGAAACCATTCGCCAGGACTCGTTCGTTCATCGCCGCTGAACCCGCAGCCCGAACTCTTCGTCCTCCTTGATCCTTGTTGGACACAAAGAAATATGTGTACGAGTGTGTGTGTGGCCGGAGATGCCTGTGTGTGTTGGAGATTGTTTAAAAGCGAGATGCAGGCAATGTGGCCAGATGGATCGTATTTCTTGCTGTTGTCTCCCTCTCTCTCTCTCTCTCTCTCTCCCTCTCTCCTCCTCTCTTCCCTCTTTCTCACTGCGGCAGTTGATCCCGTGTTGTCCGAACATGTCCTCATGGTTGCCACAGCTGTGTTGTGGTTGTTGTTGTTGTTGATGTTTCTGCAGGACATTCCCCTTGATGGAATTTTACAACACACGCAAGGCAGGAGAATTTCCCACACACACAACACACTCCACACACACACACACTCACACCCCGCGGAATTCACGTCTCTCGCAGCTTTTACGACTTCTTTTATTTTCTTGCAAGTGTTTCCAATGCTTTTACTGCTTTACTTCTAGTGTTATAATTGTTAAATTCTGTTTGTTTTTGTCGGTTTTTTTTGTTGTTCTTGTTGTATTGTTTATTGTCGCTGTTACATTTAATATTGTTGCAGTGGTTATTATTGCTGTTTTAATGGCAATTTTTAATTGTCCTGTGGCAATTACTGCTCGTGTGCAATTTAGCTTTGAATCAAAGCAATTCCATTATCCTCCACAGACCACTTGGCGACTCTCACACACACACACACACACACACACCCTCACACTCATGCAGCCTCATTGACGCCAAGTGCCGCCGGATCACGCGACGTCTTCGAATCGAACACGAACGCGATCGCATTAAAAGTTCCAGGACATGAGACAAAAGAACACTTGCTGTATCTCACAAAAACCCAGAGAACAAAAACCCAGATTCAAAATCCTTTTAAGTTGCTTCTGGAAATTCCTTGGCCTCGAGGGAATTTAAATTAATATTCCTAGAAAATCGTAAAGTGGAAAGTTGCTCCCGTTTAATATTAAATTCGCGAGGGAATTTCTCTCTTCATCACCGTCGGGGAATCCACAGCGATAGTTAATGGACTCATCAAGAATTAATGCCTCAAATTCATGCCTCTCTCTCTCTCTCTCTCTCTCTCTTTATTGCTCTTCCTCATTCTCATCGACACTCTCTCATTGGCTCCATACTGCTGACTTTCGCTTCCCAGGAGGTCGAGGAAATCTTCATGAGATGAGGGTGAACATTAAAAGAATTTCATTAAAGCATTCATTCAAATATTGAGAATTTTTTATAAATTTCAAATAAAAAATCTTATAAAAAAGTAATTGTAAAACGTTGCACACAAAGTTTTTCATATTCGAAATTTCATAAAAAAATTATTCATCTTCAAAATTTCATAAATATAATTTATATAAAAAATTTGTCATATTTTAAATTTCATATAAAATTTGTCATATTTAAAAATTCATATTAAAAATTTTCATATTTAAAATTTTATATTAAGAATTTTATATTAAGAAAATTTCATATTAAAATATTCATACTCATTTTCATATCAAAATTCCCGTATATATATTTTCATATTAAAATTTTCATATAAAACATTTCATAAAAAAATGTCGCATAAATAATATCATGTATCATAGCTGCATATAAAAATTGAATATAAATTTAATATAAAATGATATATTAAAAATTTCATATTAAAAATTTCACATACGGAATTCGTATAAAAATTTTCGTATTATTCATAAGGAGAATTTCACATACTAATTTTAATATAAATAAGTTAATGTACAAATTACCAACAAAGAATAGAAACAAAATAACAAGGTACTCATATAGACGAATATTGACAGGATATGGATACAATTACAAGAATAAGATGTAAGCAATTACAACAATAAAACAAGCCAGGATGCATGAAAACAACAACGTGATCACAGGAGCAACAAGGACGACATCTTCGCCATCGAGATAGTAATAATAATAGTAATAATAACAAGCAATAGTAGCAGTAGCCATCAGAGCATACCATCAAATTATTAATAATAATGAAAATAATAATAACAAAACTATTATTTACAAGAGCATTATTAATAAGAATAGCAAGTGCCGGAATGCGAACTACTAGTAATAAGAACAATGGTAATGAAGGAACAACGCCAGGCTAATTGAATGCGATCCAATTGTCGGGAAACCACTAATTACGGAAGGGTTCGGGGAATTTATTTGGACGTGTTAGTGCGGCAGACATGCGTGTGCGTCGGTGTAGCTGTGTGCGTGTGTGTGTGTGCGATTTCTAGCTAATTAGATCAGAGCATTTGGCCACGGCGGCCGACGTCTGACGACTTCCGACTGAGGGTGGACTGGAGGTCGGGCTCGGGTGCGCCCTTGTGGTCGTCTCCATGTCCTCTGATTAATTTGGCGAGTCCTATTTAAAGGATTACTCGGCGAGTCCTTCAGCACGGCTGACCGGTCCTGATTGGCCCGATTGCGGTGCTCGGCTTCGGGGAAATCGCCCGGACCAGATGTAAATAATACGCTAACGCTCTCAAGTGGGCGTAAATGGGCTTCCACGGAAATTCAAATAGGGAATTTCCCGCGAAATCAAACCAGTAATTGACAAATTTCCCAAATGGCCGATTTCCAGGTGGGCGACGTTTGGAAATTTCGCATTTCCAACTAATCAAATGCCGCCGAAAATTTATGAAGAAAGTCCTTATTTGAAAATAGAGCAAGACTTGTTTGAGGGAAGTTTTTGAATTAAAATACCCATGTCAAATTCGGGAAGAACTTCGGGGAAACCGTGCCGTATCGGAATAACAAAATAATTTTAAAGCAATTTCATTATATACAGATATTTCCGGCTTTCATGCAACGATGGATTTTTAAACAACTTCCCTTGTAATTTCTCATCACAAGTTTAGAGAAGATAAAAAGGCTTCGATATGATGTGGTAGAATAATTCCAAATATTGGAAGGGCGGAATTTCAGCGAACATGTTTAGGAAATAATCAAATCTCGAATACATCGGCTCATCGGCAAATTAGGATCGCATTTAAGCGGACATGAATAAAACAAATAAGCGGAATTGCAAATTAATAATTCATAATTCGGCGACCACCGGGGCTGTGGCGAGTTCGCGACGTGAGTGCGAATTTTCCATTTCAATTTAAACAACAACAAGTCGTTGAGGGTCGCGTGCTCCGGCAGTAGTTGTTGGATTTTAATGCAGTGAGCGCGAGTGTGAAGCATGCAAAATAAGTACTTAAACGGGAGTACAAATATTAGTTGATGTTCATCACGATGGTGACGACGTTGATGGCGATGCTGACGACTTTGATGAAAGTAACTAGTGGTATTTTAATTTCTGATTTATATTCAATTTGGCCAGCGGTTAAATTCAATTTCAGCAGGGACCAAATTCACTCTGTCGTCCTCTCCCTCCCGCCCGTGCCCCTCGTGCGGCTCTCATAAAGCGCGGCCCCAACAACAACACCAGATGGCCAATAGCATTAGCAACTACAGATAATTATGTCGCACCAGCCCAGCCCAGCCCAGTCCAGCCCAGAGTCATCTTGATTAAAGATGGCGAATTGCTTTTGGCATCGTCCGCCACCCCGGCCCCGCCCGGCCAGCGACCCCCGGTCCCTCCGCGCCCGGTGCCGGTGCCGGCGGTGGACACAATTTGGAACAGCGGTTAATTCGGCCGGCGTCCCCTGAGGTGAATTAGGACTACATTTCGTTAATGGCGTCTCCTCCTCCGTCGTCTCTTTTCCTTTTCTGCCCTGCCCTGTCCTGTCCTCCTCCGACCTCCAGCGGATCTCCCCTCCCCTCCCCCGGTCTCCACTTAATCCCCTTGACCCCCTCTTCCTCTCGCCCTCTCGCTCTAATCGCCGCGCGTGTCGAAGTTCGACGGACGGCAGGCGTTTGGCGGGTTTTTCGTGGTCGCTCGCCATTGTTGTGTCGTTGGTTGTTGTTGTTGTCGCTGCTGCTATCGGTTGTGGTATTTTGTTGCTGCTGCTATTGTTGTTGTTGTTGTTGTTGTTCACATACAGCTGCTGCTCCGTCACTTGGCAGCCAATGAACGGTGCTTTGTGGCCGCAGAGCAGGATGGATGAAAACGAAGCAGGGGAGAGGGATATGGAGAGGGAGAGGGAGGGAGGAAAGAGGGAGAAATAAAGGAACGAGAAATTGGGGAGAGGGAAAAAATGGAGTGACGACGAGGAGTGAGCCGGAGACGAGGTGGGGGAGAAAGGAGAAGTCAGGAGAAATGACGACGGGTCGAAAGAGCTCGAGTGAAAAAAACTCAAATGGAATGGACCTCGACGGCTTGGAGGAATTTTCGTGATTCATACCGAAACCTCATCGGACCCTCTCTGTCGCTCTCGTTCGCCCTCCCACTCGCCCTCCCTGCCATTGTTATTAAAAAGCCCCAGACTAATTTCGAGCATTTCAGTTCAGACAAAGAGGAAGCCACGGAGAGGGCGAGAGGCCGATGTCGAAGGATTAATAATGCACAGCACACACAGAAACACATCCACACACAGAAACACACATACACATATATCACATGCACTTATGGATAGTAATATGTGAAAGCATTTCCGGCTTCCGGTTTTGTAATCGATGCAGCCGGCAACGAGAGCAGGGACCGGGGAAGGGGGAGGCCCAAAGAGCAGGAAAGAGACAGAGAGAGAGAGAGAGAGAGAGACGGAGAGTGACTGAGGGACAGAGCGAGGAGATAGAGAGGGAAGGAAGGGCGATTGGGACCGGGGAACGAATTTGGCTTTCGAGTTCCCAGGCCCGGGAAGCCCGAAGCAAGCACTTGTGTGCGTGACTCTCGAGCGTCCATGTGTGTGTGCGTGTGTGTGTGTGCCAGCATGTGTCATCTGTGCGTGCGTGAGTGTGTTTGTGTTGTTGTGGACGCACTTCGGAGAAAATGCATTCATTCGGCTTCCATCAATAATGCAGAATCCTCGCCATCCATCAAAATTCCAGAAGTCCATCGAACCGAAAGTTGTTCGGGCCGGTGTCCGGGAGTCCTGCCTGCACCGGCGAGGGCGTTCCACGATGGAGTCCTTTGTTCCGGCAGGTCCTTCTGTCCTCTGACCCCTCGTCCTCGGTGGCCACAATTTAAATTGCGACCGCTGTCCCTCTGGGCCTCGATTGGTTGCTCCGAAGGCGAAGCCGTCGTGGAAACGGTTTCCCGAAAAGGTCCTTCGCCAAGGTCCTTGGGAAATTCCGCAGCTTCCCGTTGGCCCGATGGGAATTTTTTGCTCCCTCCATGCGAAATGTCGGGGCATCGAAATTGGAGGGAATTCATTTGCAATTTCAATTTCGAGAGTCGAGGTCGCCGCCTCTCGCTGCCACGCCCCGCGCGATCACTGTCGCCCACAAAATGGCGGTTTGCATTTCCGGCAAAGCCATGGACGTTGTTGTTGCGATGCGAATCAATATGCGATTGAGAGAGTTCGCCGTCGTCCTTGTTGTTGTTGTTGCTGCTGCTGTTGCTGTTGCTCTCATTCGGTTGGTTGTTGCAGTCATCACGATTTGTAATTGTTCTTTTTATTGTTATTGTTGTTGTTGCTGTTGCATTTTGATCACTGCCCCCGCTGCTGTTGTTGTTGTTCCTATTGCCATTTCGATTGTCATGCGAAATGCAATTTTGATAAATCGCTCGGCTTAGGGCGGAGGCCACCCAAGCGCGCCCACCATGACAGTTCACACCAACGCATCGATGACACGTTCACCGACACACACACACACACACACACACACCGACACGCACTGGCACTCACACCACCCCGCACCCGTCACTCGCAGCAACTCGTCATGCTCGGGCTTAGTGCTTTAATTTCGAACTCACAAACTCAACTAGTTGGCAACGCGTTGTCGCGTTAACAACGCCGGATTGTGGAATTTTCGGCGGTCACCGTTGTTGTTGTTGTTGTTGTTTTTGTGGTTTCGTTGTTGTTGTTGCTATATTGTTGTAGTTGTTTAAATCGTGTGGCAACCGCAAAATTACAAAAACTAACAAAAGCAAAGTTGTGAATTCCAGCAGAGAATTTTATGTTCTTCGGCCTTCGTCCTACGCTCGCTCCTTCTCCCTCACACGCCCTCCTCCAATCCCCCTTCCTGGCATCTCGTTCTCTCCCCCGCTCCTTCTCGCTTTGGAGTATTTTGTGGTCGATCCTTTGTTTATTTTGTCGCATAATTGAATGAAGAAATCTCGCCTAGAAATAGAACCGATGGCTGGCGGAAGGAAGAGAGAGATAGAGAGAGAGAGAGAGAGAGAGATAGCGAGGGGGAGATGACGCAAAATGTGGCAGCAACAACAATTGCAACAACCCACTCACCCGACTCCTGGCCACAAATTGCATATTCGAATATTTGCATTTCCTGGCAGCTCGGACACCAGCGCCCAAGGACTCGCAGGACGCAGATCGCAGGACACGCCGGCGGCCGGGCTGCCGGATGTGTCGGCCACAGACGACGTCGGCCACCGCGGCCAGGATGTCAACGGGCGAAAAACATCAACATCAACGGACGCCGACGGGCCGGGACTCGGAGCGACGTCAAAGGGCCGGCGTCGACAAACGGACCCGGGGCGGGCGCGGGAGGGGGACAGAGAGATCGAGGGAGGGAGAACGATGATGTAGTGAATAAAAGACCGAGCGAGACAGCGAGCTGTGGGGGGATTGTGGCAGAACGCGGACGAAGGCATCGACGCGGAGAGGGACCGAGGGATGCTGACCGAAGGGCCGAAGGATGGAGGGATGAGGGACGAGGGACGATGGCTGATGGACGCTGGTCTCTGGGCCCTGAGGCGAAAGAGTTGAATTTCGATGCGGTGAGGAGGAGAGGCCGAGTGGATGGTGGAAAATTGAAGTCGCTGGACGGCCGACGGATGGCAGAAGACCGCAAAGCATTCGTTGATAGAGGACCAAATTATAGAGGACTGTGGTGAACCCAAAGGACGAGGGAAAGATAAAATTAAATATTACGATACAAACAATTTAAATATATAAAAATACGAAAATACCAAAAAATTTGAAATATAAAAAATATTGGATTGCAAAAGGAATGAAAATATAAACAAAAAATCACAATAGTAAAATATTTAAATTCAAAAAATAGTAAATTACAAAAAAATATTAAATATGAAAATATTGAAGTACAAAAAATAATACACTGTGAAAATATTGATATACAAAAATTACTAAAATATCAGAAATATTAAAATACAAAATATGAACAACTAATACAGAAATCCAAAAATATTAAAATAAAAATATATAAACAAAAAAACAAAATACAAATATATGAATATACAAAAAATATAAAAATGCTAAAAAAATAATGCAAAAATATCAAAATACAAAAAACTTTAAATACAAAAAAGCAATTACTGACGACAAAATCCGAAAAGTTTCAACCGATTCCAAAACGCCCACAAAAATGACTTCAGTTCCTTTTACCTCACCCTCGCTTCTCGCCATGCCTTCAATCCATCCTGCCCTCCCTCCCGCCAGTCACACGGCTTGTTCTCTTCTTCCTCGAGCCGCAGGCAGATTCGTGGTTTTCCAATTAAATATTTGGGAATTGCCAGGCGGAACAGAAGCTGAAAGTGAGGAAAGGGCGACGAAAACAATGACGACAGCAACAGCAAGAACAAGAAGAACAACGAAATTTACAACAACAACAACAACACCTACATCTGCGGCAACAGTTGCAGCATCTGGTGCAGCAACTTCTTGAAATCTACGACGAAAACTTGGCTGAATTACAATTTCATTACTAATATTGGTTCGGTTGATATTGTGGTTGTTGTTACTATTGTTGTTGTTGTAGCTTTTGTTTGTTCTTGGCTTGTCATTCTTGTTGTTGTTGTGTTTGCTACATTTACTGTTGTACTCGTTTATAACAATATTGCATTTCTGCATTTCTTGAAATTCGCAGAACCAGAACCAAAACCAAAAAGAAGGAAAACTTTCACATAAGCGCGCACTTTATGCCTTTGGAATTTACATCGTGTACGTGTGGGGCGGACGTGTCAGAGTATGCGTGGGTGGACTTGTATGGGTGTGCTTGTGTGAGTGGGTGTTTGTGTCAGTTCACATGCGATTTTCTTATAAGATCATGTCCGGCTTTATTAAGGAAATTTGCATGCATAATTTTTGGGCGGAACAACAAGTTATCCTTCCGAACAACAACAACATCAACAACAACAAGTTGTCCTTTCGTACAACAACGAATTGCTCCACTGTACAACAACAACAAGTGACTCTTCTGCAGCGCAACAAAGAGTTCTGTTCTGTTTTTTCTCTCGCACAATCACAATTTTAATAAAAACCAGCAGTTGCAGCCAAAGGGAAGCCATCGAGAGGCAGCGGTGACAGCAACGACAGCAACAGCAACAACAACAACGTCCTGTGGGGTCGACGTCCTCGTTGTCGCTGTTGCTGTTGCTGTCGCCTCGGGCGGACGGTGGGCGGTGGGCGTGGTGGAGGGATGAAAGTTTGCATGGTCAACAGAAAATTGCAGGAGCAACAACGACTGACAGACAACAAATTCAGCTGCCACTGCAGCAACAACAACAACAACGGTATCAACCAGAACCACCAGAACAACAACAATAACAACAACAACAGCGAACACAACTGCAACAACAAGTGCAGCCCCGCAGCAACAACAAGAGCAACGACAATATTTTAAAGTGTTCGCAATCCGTTGGCAGCTCCAGCAGCTCCCATGATAAAGTGTCGCCCACTCCTGCACCGCCCCCCCCCTCTCTCTCTCTCTCTCTGTCTCTCTCTTACTCGTTTCCTCTCTCCTTCCATCACTCTCCTTTCTCGGGTCCTGGTGGCATGTAAATTTTCCCACATTCCCCGACAAACTTTTCCATTCCCCTCTACCTCAACTGCGTCTTGGGTTCGGTCCTCCCCTCTTCGCTTCCACATGTCCTTTTCTTTGGCTTTCTTCCTCTCTCTCCATCTCCCCAATCTGTTTCTCTCCCTGTCGTCAGGCTGTAGTCGACTTTGAAAGCTTTAAACTTCCGCCATCGTTTTTATCGTCGCTTTAAATCTGAAGTCGTTGCCTTAAGCATTATTATTTCACTTCTTCTCTGCCTTGCTTTAGCCTTTTCTCTCCTTCACCTTTTCCCTCCCCCTCCGTCGTCCTCTCCCCATCTCCTTCGTCCTCTCCCCATCCCTCGCATGCTCCCTGGCTGCCTGGTTGACCTGGGGGCCGTTCCTCGTTCGACCCCCAACCATTTTTATCAACGACTTGGCTTCCCGTGTTTTCCTTCCACAAAAGAACTTTTCGCTTCCCCTCTCCCTAATGACCAGGGAAATACCCCTCCCCCCCCCTCGCCTTCCGCACGGTGCCCACAGCACCAGAAATGATTGTCATTAAATTCGATTGAAATTCGATGGCAAGTTTTGCCAAGGTTTCATTGCAGACCAAATTTGTCCATTTAATTCTTGTTCGATTTCTTGTTTTTAAAATTAGTTTTTACTCGTTTACTTGTTGTAATTTACAGTTGCTGTTGTTTACATTTGTTGTTTATTTTCCCTTGTTGTTGTGGTTTGGTCAGTTTTCGGTCGTGCTGACTTCCGTTTGTACAGCGAAGGATTCGCATGGCTCGAGGTCAAAGGGTGGAGAACAGGAGCTGATGAGAACAACTGTAATGGCAACAACTCCTACCACAACAGTTACAACAACCATAAATTTAACAACAACTGCAACAACACTAACAATAACAATAACAACAACAATTACATCGAACTCCCAGAACAACAATCAGAAATCCGAATTCAATCCCTCAATTCGAGCGAAGTCTCGCAAATGAAACTTTTCACTAATGATGTCTGTCCGGCCGTCCGTCAGTCTCTGTATCTCTTTGTCTCTCTCTCTCTCTCTCTCTCTCTCTCTCTCTCTGTGGGTCTGTGTTCCTGTATGCCCGACGGACAAACAGCTGGATTTTCGGAGCTCAATTCCTTCGTCCATCTAACATCGAGAGCGTTTTATTGCTGCGTGTAGTCCGAGCACGTGGAGACCGCTTTATTTGTAGTCCAAAGCAGGAAAGAAGACAGTAGAAGTCAGTAGGAGGAGAGAGAGAAGGAGAAGGAGGCTTCATTGAAAAGAGTCCGTCGACCATCTCGCTCTCTCTAGCCGCAGTGAAGCGAATCCGGTACAGGGCTAATGCGAATGGAAATTTATTTAAATAGAAATGGACATCGCGATATAAGAGGAAGTCGAGAAGAGGAAGTCGGAGAGAGGAGTTAATGAGAGGAGTTGCAGACGTGCAGAGAACGTGAGGGAAGAGCGAGAGAGAGATAGAGTTGAACTGACCAAAGGAAGCTGGACAAAACCGGGCTCCACTAGAAACGAGTCACAAGGACGACAGATTCGGCTTTTCAAGGGCTCAGCTCGGCGTGCAGGCGAGTGGGGAAGAGGACGCGGCCAACGAGAGGGCGGCGCGAGGGCGCCGGAGGGAGAGAGACGGCTGAGGGCCACTCGAGCCCACCTGGGCCATTTGGTCGGCCGTCATTTCGAGTCCGTCGGTGATGACTCTTCATGTCCGGCGGCCGGTTGTGCTCGACAGGCGGGGTCACCTCGACCTCAAGCGGCGCCCCGGTCCGTCTCACCCCCTCCCTTCCCTCCCCACCCCTTCGCACACGTGTCGCCCCCCGCTGCTCATGCGGAGCCGACGACCTCCCGGGCGCCTGGGCTTCATCGGAATCGACGAGGTCGAGCCCACGACAGGAAGCGGACAACAGGACGAGGAAACTCAATTGAAAATGGCCTTTGATTGGAATTGATTTTGCGACCTCTCATTCACTCTGCCTCTGCCTCTGCCTCTGTCTCTCTCTCTCTCTCTCTCTTCCTCTCTCGGTCCCTTTCCCACTCAAGTTTAGTCCCCGTCCGTCCCGAACAATGGTCGAAGGACGAGAAAATGTTGCATTGAATTCGGTTCGCTGCAATTTTAAGTGAATTTATTAGAGGATTTCCACTCTCCCTCTATCCCAGCAAGCCACTCTCTCGCTCACACAATCACTCTCACACTCTGTCACTCTCTCACTCACAGGTTCTCGCACATTTTCCGGCAATTTGTGCCCATTGTTTATGTATGAGTGTGGCCATGGAATCTCTGATTATTTATTGGAATTCGAAAAACTCTCCAGATACCCTTCAACGGCAGGGCGATAGAGGGGGAAGGAAACGACTGAAAGGCATTCAAGGATGTCGAAAAGACTGCAAGGCCAACAACACCACCAGGCCAACAACACGACTGCGGCAACAACACGACTATGGCAACAACGCCACGTTGTTGAGGACGCCATTCTGAGGGCGGGGCGCGGCCGACGACATTGACCTCGAATACCGCGGCTAATGAGGATCCTTCCGACGCCCGAATAAAAGCAGATGCTCGTTCACTTAACATAAATTAACCTGGGAACCGGATCGCAGGCTGCAAACGAATTCCGCCCCTCACAAGGGGTTTCTCAATCTCTCCACACTCTCCCGCTCGCCCTCTCAGTCCCCCTCTCTCTCATCGGAGGTCTTTGGGCTGCCTCGACACGGAGCCTTTAAAAAATTCATAAATAAATTCAATTAAAAATATTGAGAGAAGGGAGTGGAAGGAGGCGATTGGGGAGGAGGGTCTGGAGTGCGGAGGTGGGACGAGGTGTGTCTGCCACACTTGTCCGCGATGGGAAGAGACAGAGGAACAACGGGAGCTGGGACGACTTCGGCTGCAGCGAGACGCGACAGCTTAAGTTAATTAGACGCCAGTTCATTTCGGAAAAGCTCGGGAAGGAAAGAGGGAAAGCGGCGCGAGAACAAAGAGAGAGGAGAGTGAGATGAGAGAGAACGAAGCGGGAGAGCGAGTGAGGGGATCGAAAAACGAAATGAATTAAACCGATGCAAATGAAAGCACACGATGCGAAGGACGAAAAGGAGTGTTTCACTGGAAACAGCTGCAGTCGTTTGTCTTTCGGGGAAGCGAGAACGCGCCAAGGACGAAGGACGGGGGGTGATTGGGCAGAAGCCCTCGAGGACAGTCGGACAAAAGACAGGGGAGCGGGGACAGCAAAGTTCCCGGATCCAGGGGAGATCGTTTTCGGGGCGGAGAGGGAAATTTGCTAATGAAGAGTCTCGAGGGCCGAGTGAGCAGCGAGAATTGATAGGGTTAATTGATAGGGAAGGACATGCCAGGAAAACCAAAAAATACTCTACAAAAATGTACTAAAAAACTAAACTAAAAACACGAAACTTGAAACTTAAAATACCAAAAAAAGCAAATGAACTAAAAAATTCATAATTAAAACTTTTAAAAAATTCTGCACTAAAGCTAAAGCCTAATTTCATCGACTCCATGAAGTGAACTCAATCGTCTTCATTTGGACTCAGCCTCGTCCCGGTCAGTGGACCCGCCAGATCCTTCGTCAACCTTGGGGTCCGCGGTCGTTCTTCACCTTTCGGAGCCTCCTCTCTGGGCTCATCCTCATCGGTCTTATGATCACGGCCCAGCATCATCGACCTCGCCTTCAAAAAACCGCGTTCGAATCGAGTTAGCGCAAGAAACTTCATCAGCAGGAGCTTCGAAAGTCATCGTCCACTTCATGATGAACTCAAAAATCATGTTCCTCATTATCATCACCATCATCATTGTCCTTGTCAGGATTCCCGTTGCTCCGTCGCCCTCCTCGTCACTTGGCATCAATCATTCCGATTCAGTTTCGTGATTTCCTGCTCACGGCTCTGGTTGTTGTTCCTCGCTGGCGTTGCTGTTGTTATTGTTGTTGTTGCCTCCTGACAGTCGCTTCTCCGGAAATCCAGTGTTTTCGATGTGTAATTTCAGCTTCTTCTTCTTCTTCGGTTTTTTCGTTCCTCGTTTTTGTTGTAACGCAGAAACACTTTGATCCTGCTTCGGCTGCTAATCGCAATTTATTTTCTCTCGCACTCGGCACTGCTTGGAAATCAATAGCATGAACACAACAACAACTCTATAAATGTACAACAACACGATCTTTATAATAACAAGGAATTTTTTAAAATTGTAACGAAATCGTTAAAACAACAACAAAATCTCCTCATACAAACTCAACACAATATCGAAGGCATCGACGAGGACTGAAATCGTTCGAGTGTGAAAACAGCAGAAACAACAAAAACAAAGGGCAAACAACAACAACAAGGATATCAATATCTTATCCTGGAGCAATAACAACATCGAATTGTCGAGGACAACAACAACAACAACAACAACGGGAAGCAGCATCGGTATCACCAACACCGTCAGCCGATGAGATCACACGTGACGCCCTGGCCCGGGTGTGACGAGCGACGCGAGAGGGACAGAGAAGGGAAGAGCCGATGACGGAGAAGGGAAGAGTAGGTGACAGAGCGGTGTCGGAGAGAGAGTGAAGGAGAGGGAGAGGGAGGGTGACAGCAGCATTTCGGGAGTGATTTACGCCGAAGACCTTCGAGGCAAACCAAGCAGCGCGACGATGAGGAGCGGAAGGAGGAGTTGGAGGTGCAGCAGGCGACGAAGAAGAACAAATGAGAAGAGGAAGAAAAAGGAGGTTCATGAAGAAGGACGAGCGCAAGCCTCAGCTGGAAAGACTGAGAGTGACGAGGGCAAGAGCTGGAGTGGAAATCGATGACGAATCTGCGGACGGAGCGAATTTTAAAATCATGAATTATGGAGCCCGTGAGAATCGCAGACTTAATTAGGGGAATCAGACTGTGAATCAGAATCTGAATCAGACTGAAGGCCAATCGGCATCAAAAAGTGTTTATAAGAAATAAAAAAACCAGTCCAAACAGACCGAAAAATATCCACTGGACGGCCGGAGACACTTGTTCCATTAACATTTTGATGGAATCGACCGGCGAAGTGGAAACGATGTTTTCTACAAATCTTCTCAAATTACTCAAACGGGAATTTATAAATAATATTAAAATATACAGAGAATATAATGTCAAGAGTGATTCAAGTGTAGGAACTAAAAATCTTTAAGAGAAATTCAAACCCATTGGCACCAAACATTACAACATAAGGAAATTGTGTAAATTACAGAAAATGTTATACATTGGTGGATAAAAAAATGATCATATAAAAATAACATATGAGTATATATAAATATTATTAAAAAAAATACATAAAATAATACATTAGTAAACACAAAAATTACTGTACAAAGAAAAATACTTAAAATAAAAATGTAGCAAATGTAAAAATTATTATATGGCAATTATTTACGTAAAAAGAGAAAACCTTGCTTTAATTGAATCAAAAATTCAGAATATTTTCCCGAGACCCCCAGGAGAAATCGCCGAAAAACGACCCCCAGGCAGAAACTTAGTTAAAGTCGATTATTAGCAGGATGTTCTTCCACGCCAAATTGAATTAGGGAGGTTTTTTCTCCCCATTCCTTCGCCTCACGTTATGGAGACCTTGTTGAATGTGTGTGGGGCGAAATCCCTCTTGTGTGGTTGGACGGAAGCCGCTCTTCTTCCCCACACCCTCGTCTTGTGCTCTTTTAAACGAGGCCGGGATTTGCCAAACCTGATCCTAGACTCGGTCGTCCTTGGCGGCTCTCGAGGCGGACGGGCAGAGAGAGAGGGAAGGGAAGTTAATGTGGTTGTCAACTGCAATGTCGGGCCAAGAGCTTAAGGACTCCCACCCACCCACACACACACGCACACCCACCCACATGCATGGCCATACAAATGGGGATTTTTTATCTTGGCAGATCCTCAACTTCCCCACTTTGTCTCCGTCTTTCTGGCTCTTTATGCAGGTTTCGCTTTGATTTTTTACATTATTCTTTTTCCCCTCGTTGGCCAGATTCGACTTCTCCCTCCTCCAAGGCACAATTTATATGCTCCTTCACGCACACACGCACACACACACACACGAATGCACACGACGACTCCGGCCTCAGATGGGGCGAGATGAAGAAATTATTTAGTTGCAGGACACGAGGCGATTCTTTGTTTGTATACAAAATGTGTCTCCGAGTTTCTGAGTGTGGGTGTGTGACTGTGTGTGTGTGTATGTGTGTGTGTGTGACTGTGCGAGTGTGTGCTTGCTGGTGTTCGCTGGTGTGCCCTGATGCAGAAAATGTAACGAAAAACGCCATCAGCGCCATTAGGTTGATTGCTTACTTTTCCTCTCTCCCACTCCCTCTCTCTCTCTTGTCACTCCTTCCCGCCCATTTATTCCTCAATTTCTTGGCCTTCAGGCCTTCTCCCTCTTCTCCTGCTTCTTCCCTCTCTTCGCCTCCCTCTTCTGCCCGCCTTTTCCCATCATTCCGGCTCGTTGTCCCTCTGGCCGTTGATTGTGTTGACCATAATGAACCGTAATTTGTTTGCACAGTTAACAAAGTGCACAAGACCGCCTGTATGTGTGCGTGTGCGTGTGCGTGCGTGCGTGTGGGTGTGTTGGTGAACTTGTCCTGGCATGGGTTTTCATTAATATTACATGCTGGTAACAATCTATTTCATATTCTTAGATTTTTCATTAGCTTCCTTCAATTCTCCCGCCTGCTCATTTATTTATTTATTTATTGCTTTTCGTCGCAATTTTGTGGTTTCTTTTTTTATTTACGAACTTATTTTTTATTTTTCTTATTATCCGATTTTTTTATTTTTTTCTAAATTTTTCTTGTTCATTTATTTTATTTTTGTACTCGTTAAATTTTTCTATTTTTGTGTGAAATTTTCCTATTTCGTTTTTTTTTTTCCTTTTTTACCAGCTTTTCTTGTTTGCTTGTTTTATTTCCGAACATGTCTTCATTTTGTCCGTTTCTCCATTTCCCCAACTTGTCCCTGTTTATTCTTTCGTGGGCGTATTTCTGTATTTATTGGTCTGTCAATTTTGATTGTTATGGTTCCTGAGTGGTCTCCGAGTAATGTATTATTATTTCATAAATTTGGCGCACATTGGGATGCAGCACCTCTAATGGAATTCGGCCTTTATTGAGCAAAGTGTTTCTGCTTGGGCAATAAACATCTCGAATTCAGTCCATGTTCCCGCGAAAATATTCCATTCAGCCCACTGTGCTCGGAAAATTTGTGAAAATCCACATTAAACAGAATTAATTGAAATGTTCGTATTGAGCAAGCTGAATTTTCAATGCAGAAGTGGATTTTTCTGCTCAGCTCAGCAAAGCTCCGTCCAGCTCGATCTGCTTCACTACAGCAGCCCAAAAACGCATTCAGCTGAGGTTTCCTCACTGAAATGCCTTCCATTGTCGAGGCAGACTCAATTCAGCGCCTCGTTGGCGACATTCAGCTCCATAGATTAGCTCCAAAATCTACGCAG
Source organism: Coelopa pilipes (assembly GCA_947389925.1). Classification (NCBI taxonomy): domain Eukaryota; kingdom Metazoa; phylum Arthropoda; class Insecta; order Diptera; family Coelopidae; genus Coelopa; species Coelopa pilipes. The sequence continues at coordinate 2,616,870 of OX376699.1, forward strand.
CCGCAATTTTCTCAGTGTAGTCACTCAATTCAGCGGTGAAAATTCGCAGTTCAGCGCGATCTACCTCAATTCAGCAACTTGAAAACGCATGCCGCCGAAGATTTCGACTTGAAATCGACTGCATTGCCAGGCCAGACTCAATTCAGCGCCGTTCTTGCCACATTCAGCTCCATGCAGTCGATCTATTCAAACGAAAACTTGCCAACGGTGCGGAATTTAAATTCCAGGTAAGTTCGTGCTGATAAATTTCCCGATGGGGAATTTCGGCGGGCATTAAATGAGAAATCGCCGTCGCCGAGGTCCGCGGAAATTTAATTTATGGCCCCAGACAATGGGCCAAATTGCATGTACTCGGAAACTTCGCCGCAAGACGGCGTCTAACGAGCTCGCGTCTGAATGGCTGGATCTCGCTCTCCCTCCCTCTCCCCTCTCTGTCTAGTCACCTGCTAGTGCCGGTGACAGCCAGCGAGAGCGGAAGAGAGGGAGACAAAGTTTGTGCCTTTCCTTGGCGGGAAGAGCTGAGAAATAAAATATGACGAGAACGACGATAAAAATGTGCTTAATTTATTGCACTTGGCGAAGAAGAGACGCCGGAGGGGGAGGAGGAAGCCTTGCTTTGGAAAAGTGAATCGGGAAAATCGTTTTCACAAACTGGCAACAACAATAACAACAACAAATACAAATGACATCCGTGTAGTAAAAGTTCCGCCGTGATTTGTAAGTGTAAACCGAATGAACTCGGAGATTAATGGGTTCCACGACCATCGTTCTGCGAGATGATATCAGCAATTGGACTGGTCGAGTCCTGGGGCGCTTCGTCCTAATGACTCCTGGGGAGCCGGGGTCGAGGATGACGAGTTATGAGGGGAAATCGCATCGAAAATTTGAATTTTCTAAAAATGTTCAATAGTTCGATATTCTTCTTTATATTATAAATTCAAATAAAATATATAAGAACAATATTTGTTTCTGTTTTTTGTTTTGTATTTCCTCTTCAATTTATTGTTTCCAAGTAATATATATTATCAGGCAAATATTTCTAATAATCCAAAATTTCTCTCCTTCCCCCAACATGACTAATAATAGACCGATTGACTCGGATCGATAAATAAAGGCCCAATAATATCGCTTTCCCTCCTTTCACCTTGGTGAGCGAAAAAACTCCTCCTGGCTTTAATTAAATAAATTCCCGCGAGCCGGGCGAGAGGCGGGAAAGCAATAAAAACAAAAGTTTCTCAATAATTCTTTCGTTCGTGCGCCATTTTTACGATTGTTTTGGCGAGCGATGCCTCATCGTTGTTGTTGTAGCTGATTTTCATTGTTGTTATGGATGTGTTTTTATTATTTTTCTCATTTTTGTTTTTCTTGTTATTTCTCATTTTTGTTCTTCTTAATATTTTTCTCATTTTTCTATGTTTGGTCTTTTTCTCAGTTTAGTTATTTCTTTTTGGGTTTTGCGTCACTTTTATTGTTATTTTTTATGCATTTTTATTCGCATTTTCACAAATACACGCAGAAAAGTTTATTCGAAAATTCGGTCACGTCAGAATTATTTTTCAATTGAACCGAAACATTTTAATGTTGATCTTGTTGTTGTCTCCTTGTTGTTATTTTGTTCTCGCAATTTAAATTTTTTTATTTTATTTATTTTTTTATTTTTTTACCATTTTTTTATTGTTCTTTTGTATATTTGTGCCATTTTATGTTTTAATTCTATGTTATTTTTTGGTTCCTATCATTTTTTAATTTTATTTTTTTGCTACTTTTTTTCTGATTTATGTGTGCTTTCTGATTTTGATTTTTTCTTTTTTTTCATAATTTTTCCAATTTTTGACCTTTCATAATCCCCAAAAATTATCACCGTAAGTCATGGACGGCGAAACATCAACAACTCAAGCCCTGTCGGCACGAACTCACCACAAGCAACGGCGACCGATGGTGAGATTGCAGAGGGGTGGGGGAATTTTCGAGTCGAAGGGAAATTTCTTCAAATGAGCCCGAGACAAAACTCGCCTGGAATAAATTATGCAATTAGTCAAGGAATTTTCCAGGGCTTTTCTCTCTCTCTCTCTGTTTTTTGATATATTGTTGTTGGTGTTGTTGTTGTTAATTAGCTGTGATTCGGTTGTTTTACTTGCGGTCAAAGGTCGTTGTCTTTGGGTTTGTTTTGTGTGTGTGTGTGTGTGTGTGTGTGGAAATGTGACAAATTCGCATCGTTCTCGGCGCCCAGAGGACAAATGTCTGACAGTCGGAGAGAAATCTCCGAATACGGCCGGACATTTGTCATCGTCTCGAAGGCTTTGCCCTTGGATGTCGCTTTATTGTTGTTGGTATTGTTGTTGCTGTTGGTCGCAGATCATTATTATTGCTGTCGTGATTGTTGTTGTTATTATTGTTGTTTTCGGCACTCTCTTCATCTCCATTTCTCCATCCCAGGATTTTCTCATTGCTCGCAGCTGTCTTTTCGTTGTTGTTCCTTTTTATTAGGGGAAAGGGTGTGTGGGAAGATTAGAGAGCGAAAGAGAGAGAAGAGGAAAAATCGTGAAAACCCAATTCTTCCGCATCCTTTAAACAGACTCAGCAAAGGCTTTTTAATATCCTGGATGGTATTGTTAAGTAGGCTTTTCCAAAATAAAAAAAGAAAACAATTGTAAAAAACATAAAAAAAACTAACATGTCACAAATGACAAAAATATCACACACAATAAGAATAAAAAAAACAACAAAAATATCAAGAATAAAAAAATGTGAAATAAAATAAAACGCTTGAGGTCCGTGTCTTCGATTTGATCCCCAGGACCTCAAAGAGGATAAAGAACGAACATAAATAGAATTGGGAACAAAGGCAGCGACTGTGTTTAAGGCAACGAAAACAAAGCAGCTGTGTGTGTGTGTATGTGAGGTATAACTACAACAATATCAACGACAACATCATCCTCAAAAAGCGCTGAGGCTGCGACGGCGACGGCTGCGGCAGCGGCGGCCGCAGAAGCCGAAAGGTCACCACGGGTCACGGGTCACGGCTTAGACAAGGGTTCATCATCAAATTGAGGCAACAACAACAGCGGCCGCAGCAACATCAGCCACAACAGCAACAACATCAACTTGCCTAGGAACAGGCGGAGCTGGCGCTAGAGCAGGACGGCATCAGACGCAACGTCGAAACTTTTAAGGATTAAGCAATTCCTGCTGCCGGCCGAGCTCAGCATTTTTTACTCCTCGCCTTCTTGCCATCTCTCGAGCGTCGACCCTCTCTCTCTCTCTCTCTCTCTCTATCTCTATCCCTGTCTTCGTTTACCTTTTACCCCTCTCACTCTCCT